>CM060315.1:69669232-69679232 GCA_030674185.1 Monoplex corrugatus | reverse complement strand
GAGCAGCAAAAGACACCCTCGACTTGATGGCTCTGACATTTTCGAAACGACACGACCTGAGAAAAATTATTACCTAGCTTTGTTGCAGATATGTGTGTCGATGTGAATAAGGCTCCGAAAACTGGATTCCAGATACTGACGAAAAGGAATCAAATGGCAGACTCTTCACTTAGGCATAATGTCCATTCATCCAAAGAACGATTCCTTGGTAACACTGAAAACAAAAGCGCTTCGTTGTGTGCTCTTGGATCAACTCTGGAATCTGTCTGACTGTCATAGACACCAAAAGTGATGCAGACCTACCAATTGTACAGTTTGCTACAAAGTGTGCACAGTATCAGATGACTGCTGTCATCACAGACGACACAGACATCGTGGTATTGTTGGTAAACTGTGCCAGCGCAGCTGCTTGTGACATTTTTTTTTCCAGATAGGCAAAGAAGAAAACTCACGTGCTGAAATATCAAGCACTTGATCCATGAACTTGCTGCTTTGTTTCCATGCTCTGACAGAATGCGACACGACCTCCAGGCATTTGGAATTGGAATATCATCACATTGCAGAAGATGCTGAAGAGTGATGAGTTTGCAAGGATGGTTGGGACGTTTCTCCATTGAAAGACCCAGCAGAACATATCAGAAATAGGCCATTGAGAGAGTCTTGCTGCATCGACTTGTCTGCATGAAAATGGCAACTGGAACAACATGCATTCAGGTACGTTCATTGCCACCAACTTCAGCTGCTGTCTGATTCCTTAGCTAAAGGATTTAACTCCAGTCCAAGAATAGAGGGAGTTGACAGAATGCAATCAGCTGAATGAGGCTGGAAGATTGAGAATGGCCTCTATTGTCTCCAGCTGCTTGCAGCATCTTCAGAACTACTGATGGTCATCTGGTGCTCTTGTAAAGAAAACTGACAGTAAGCAATGCAGATGCAAAAAACACGGTCTTCTGATTTCTCCTGGATACCGTGAATACCACGGTGTTAGATGTTTCAGTTCTCCTGCAGTGTGTTTTGATTAGACAGTGATGCTAAAAATACAAGGACAGTGATCTGCCGATATTTTCTGTGAAACAGTTGTTTTGAATACTACTAGTGCACAGGTGCACGTGCGGACTCACGCATGCTTGCACGCCCTCACACGCCCACACGCACACACATGAATTCATACATAAAATAATAAATGGGTGAAAAGAAAACGATGGGGGGATTGCAGCAGAGAGCGAGAAGTAGAAAAAGGACAAAAAATATCACATACCAGTGCAAATAAAAACGCAAACACCAGCAAGCAATAAGTTAACATTAATGTTTGCGAAGATTTGGTCCATTATTAATAAACACTCACACAAAAACAAGGTGAAACAAAGAACAAAAGAGTGTGTGTGTGTGAGTGAGTGTGTGTGTGTGTGTGTGTGTGTGTGTGTGTGTGTGTGTGTGTGTGTGTGTGTGTGTGTGTGTGTGTGTGTGTGTGGGTTTGTGTGTGTGTGTAAGAGAGGGAGGGAGGGAGAGAATGTGCAGTAAGTGAAAAATACGAGGGCAAAAATGAAAGAAAGAAAGAATATTAAACCAAAAATGTTGGGAAAAAATAGAAATTTGTAGACCCTACAGAAAAATAGAAGAAAAGAAAGGAAGATACTGGGGCAAAATATCAAATGGCTAATTTCTGATAACTACACACATTTTACAGAGATCTTTACTTCTTATCCTTTAAATATCGCATTCAGGGCTTCAGAATCAGATGTTACACGAGGGTTCCTATGCTCACATGATCATTTCCCTTTCTGGGACTATGACATCATCAATACTCAAATTACACATTTTTCCCCTCCATGTAACACTATAACTTATTATGATGATGATTGGGATAATAACTTACTGCAAAAAGGAAAAAACAACAACAAAAAAC
Organism: Monoplex corrugatus; assembly: GCA_030674185.1. Classification (NCBI taxonomy): domain Eukaryota; kingdom Metazoa; phylum Mollusca; class Gastropoda; order Littorinimorpha; family Ranellidae; genus Monoplex; species Monoplex corrugatus. Next base: position 69,677,326 of record CM060315.1, on the reverse strand, counting down.
CCCCCAACCCTTTCTGTTGCAATTTGTTGTGGTATAAATATAGCTGTTCATTTTCACCCATTCAGGAGCCTATAAAGTTAAGATCTCTTTACCACTCACTCCCCAACAAAATCAGGATTGTAGGCCAAACGCCACCTTATCCGTAGATAAAACAGATGATTTCCTGAAAATTTGATTTATAAAAAAAAATCCTTCGTAACGCCAGCAATTCACCATGGCATGCAGATTCTACTGACGCCAGGTAAACCATTCAGGAGCGTGGTCTCCGAAATTCTTCTCCACGTTTTTTCCTGAGACAAGCACAGTGGCGGGAAAAGTGCGCGGGCGGTCCTCGTCGACGATTGGTCGAGCTGTGGTTGCTATGTAACGGATGACGTAACCACATCTGCGGCGAGAAGAATGATTCGTCTCGCTGCCGTGAACAATATGGCCGTGGTGAAGCGACATTTGACCGGCCTGTGGATGGGTAATGAATGGGGTTCTATTATTCTTTTTCTGCAAATACCATTCTATTTTGTTCACATGTATCCAATCCCAGATAATCACCTAATATGTTCTACCAATGAAAGACTGTACTTATCAACTGAGAACAAGATCGTATTGTCAACATCCTGTCATCACATACAAGACAGATTTGTGAAAACAGTTTAACGTTGATGTGTTCAAAAAAATGGCAGTTTACGTTGATGCGTATCACATACAAGACAGATTTTGTGAAAACAGTTTTAACGTTAAATGCTGTCATCACATACAAGACAGATTTTGTGAAAACAGTTTTAACGTTAAATGCTGTCATCACATACAAGACAGATTTTGTGAAAGCAGTTTTAATTAACGGTAAATGCTGTCATCAATTAAATTACGAAAGGACAAGATTTGTGTAAAACAGTTTTAACGTTAAATGCTGTCATCACATACAAGACAGATTTTGTGAAAGCGGTTTCACAATGCTGCACTGTTACAAAGTAAGTATCATAAACGTGCACAAGAGTAGGGGGAGGGGGGGGAGAGAGAAATTCCATTTAACAACCGTAAAATGAAATTGCTGTTTCTGAAAACTAGACGTTATTGGGGATAAAGAAACTCAGCATGCAGTATCAAACATTTCTAAGAACTCTAAGAGAAGGATGACAAAGAATAATTGTATACAACATATTTTTTTTCCAGTATTGTATAAGAAAAAAGATTATTCGACTACATGATTTCATCATCATGATGAATTGCATGAACAAAATTTCGGTCTTCTAAACCAGCTGAATATTTCGGAATTCCAAATTCGGAATGTTGCAAAGAGACGTTCATCGAATTCAGATAGTTCTAAATACCCTGAAGCGTGCCGTCAGTCAACCAGAAGACTCTTTAAGTCTACGCAAAATCCCGTGCATAGATTGACTCACGAGTATATTGTGGCTGGGATCTCATTTCCGTGTCAAAGAGGAGGAGCATTAAAGCAAACAAACGAAGGGGGAATTGATTGTTCATGATGAAATGACCGCCTGTTTAACTGGATGTGTAGAAGAAAGGGTTAACTAGAATGATATTTCAAGTTATTTCAAGCAATTGTTTATTAAATCTCCGTTCAAAACTGGCCAGTGATGTGTTTGATTTGATGTTGGTTAGTGATGTATTCCAGAGATATGCTTCAGAGAAGGAGATGCTTGCATGCAAAGTTTCCTGAATTTGTGTTGTGTTTAACATGGGGTGAACAGTTTTGTTAACTATTTGGGGTGGGGTGGGGATTAGATTTGTGTACAGTTGTATACACCTGTCTGCTTTTGCATTCCTTGGTTAATTTTTTAGTGTTAACATTTCTGTTTTTTTTTTTCTCTCTCCAATTTTGATCAGAGGTAAGGAACTCTCATTTACTGGAAATTTTCTTGCTTTTCATCCCAATTTCGCTGCAACCTTCCTGTAATGTTGACACAAAGCTTGTATAAGGTTTGATGTGGGTATTATAGTTTTTTTTTGTCTTAAGAGTTGATGAAATATGAAGGCCTACATCAAAAGTCCTTAGAGTTTTACTGAGAATACCAACACGGACTTCCCATTAAGTCTTTCGTCTATGTCTACACAAAGTACAAGTTTTTCAGTAACATGTCCCGTATTTATGATACCTACAGATAATTGGAGAATGAGAGGGAAGGAGAGAGTGAGAGACAAAGGGAGAGAGAGAGAGAGAGAGAGAGAGAGAGAGAGAGAGAGAGAGAGAGAGAGAGAGAGAGAGAGAGTTGGGAGGGTGTAGGAAGGATGTTATCTGACCTTCAGAGGGCAGGGTACAGATTTGCTCACGTCGAACAACTTTAAGGGTATGGCTTGGTTGGACGTCAAAAGGTTTCCTCCCTTGTCTGCGCTGATGTGTTCAAGAATGCCCATCTTGTGCGAGCCTTAGAAAGAAAGAAAGGAAAGAAACTCACGTCAGGTGCAATAGTGAACTGGTCTGGACGTCAGACTTTCAGTGAGAAGGTCTGTGGTTCGAACTTGCATGGATACCACGAGGTCAGTATATGCTCAGACCTTGGGTGAGAGCTGAATGTAAAAACACCAGCACCAGCACCACTACCACCACCACCACCACCACCAAAACCACACAAACAAACAAACAAACAAACAAACAAACAAACAAACAAACAAACAAACAACATGACTACAATGTCAACATAACAACGCAAGAATGCGTACAAATGTTAAGAGGCTATTAGGCGAGCTTATTCACTCCTCACCCCCCTCCCACCCCCCTCAACATTTTTTTTAAAGAGAGACAGAAAACCGTGCATTGACGACATACCTGGAATGACGTGCATACAGCCGTTTTCTACGTCAGCATCGTCCACTGCCAGCCACACGCTGATGACATCACCCTCCACACCCCAGTACCTATCAGTGGCAATGTTTAGACATTTAATATAGAATAAAAGAGGAACAGATAGATGTACAGATAGACAGATCAGATCCACACTAACCACAAGATACTTTTCAGCGACAAGACCTGTAGGAAGAGAGAAAACAAAAAGATGGGCAAACAAAGCAGTTTGTTCAGCAAAAAGTGTGGTAGATGAAAATTTAAGTGGTGGCTGATACGAGTTCTAGAATACTGCTTTGACAAATGGGCTTGAAATATCTCAGTTGGAATAAGAAATACAAGAAAACGAATCATAACGTGTGTGTGCTATAACAAGACAAGACAAGACCAGACACGACAAGACAAGGCAAGGCAAGGCAAGGCAAGGCAAGGCAAGGCAAGGCAAGGCAAGACAGGACAAGGCAGGCGCAAATTTTCGGCCAACTGGAATGAGATAATCTGGTTTACTCAAGGTCGTTGTGGCGGGAGAAGATTGGTTAATGCTTTATGCTTCATCAGGGGCCAATAGGAATGATACAGTGAACTGACCAGTTTTCTCCGTGACAAAAGAATAAAGGAAAAGTATACGTACCTAACATCCTGATGCCAAGCTACGAAAGCGTCTTTCTCTTTGGGAGTAGGGTACTTGCAGATGAACCTGGAGTCCAGCAGGATGAGGTCAGGCCCTAAGAGGGTCTGAAGGGGGGCCAGCAGCTTGGGATGGGTAGCCACCCGTAACACCCATTCTTTTGTCATGTGCACATTGTGCAGAGAGTAGGTCGCGTTTGCTTGTCCTGTATAGACAGACAACACACACTCAGACCCAGACATACAGACACACACACACACACACAGACACAAACACAGACACACACACAGACACACACACACATACACACAACACACACACACACACACACACACACACACACACACACAACACAAATATATATATATATATATATATATATATATGTATGGGTGTAGGGAGCTCTGGGTAGAGGTAGCACCTTTGATGTCTGGCAGCTGCACTCTCTGAGTGGACGGGCACACTGGCCTCACCCAACTCCTAAATCTCTCACGTGTTGGCTCCAAGCGCCACACCCCGGTACACAGCTTCAGCTGGCGGGCCAAACCACGTGAGGGGGTGGTGTTAACATGGCACTACTGGGCGAAGGACCTCCTCGACGCAGGTCACCGGCCAGGCGGAAGGGTTCCAAGATGAACTACAACGGCCACGTGTTCATGACCAAGACGAGCTGCCGTGTGGGTGGATATCGGCTGTGGTCAGGCCTGGAGAGGGATGGGCGCCGCCAGGCTATTCATGCCCAAGACACACTACATGATGATGAACCAAAAACCAATGTTGATACCGGCTCGGTCGTCGCCCGGACCAAGGACCGCGCCTTCCGTTGGACACCAGGGCGGAGGTGACAAGTATGCGACTGGTGGAACCTCTTCAAAAAAGATCCGAGGAAGAGAAACTCTCACCATCGCCACATGAAATGTTAGAACACTTGCACAGCCAGGCAAATTGCACGAACTTACGCATGAGCTGGAAAGATATTCCTGACATGTAGTTGGACTGAGCGAAGTCAGGTGGAAAGATCATGGAGAACACCAAACTGAGGAAGGACATGTATTGTACTACAGTGGAGACTTGAAAAAACACATCCACGGCGTAGGATTTCTTGTCAATAAGAACGTCAAGAACTCAATACTTATTTCTCTGTATGAATACATGCCCACATACACACATGTACACACACATACACATATATATATATTGTGTGTGTGTGTGTACATGTGTGTATGTGGGCATGTATTCATACAGAGAAATACACAGACAGACAGACAGACATCTAGAAACATGTGCAACATCACTGTATGTCGTGCAGCGAGTAGGCACGCTACATTACGATGCAATAAAACACTGTTGGAAGACCGATCTTACAATCAGTTGTGTTACAAGTTGGCCAAACCGTCTGCGTGTGTATGTGTGTGGGCTGTTTGTTGATTGTTATCCAGATATGTCTAAGTTGGTCATGATATGTATATGGGTGTCTCCTCTTTGCTGGTGTTATTTATTCACCTACATATTTATTTCTTATTCACTTACTCACTCGCTTGCTTGCTTGCTTACTTGCTTGCTTACTTGCTTACTTACTTACTTACTTACCTACTTCCTTACTTACCTATCGATGATTAAGAAAATATTGGCTTCACCTAGTTGATAGATGGCTGACATTTGGGCGTTGACTAGTGGGGGGGGGGTCGTCATGTGAATTTTACAGATTAGTTGTGTGGAGTCGACTTTACTTGTTTATGTATTTATTAGTATGTTCTTTTGAAGGTAGACACCACAGTCATTACTGTAACCAAGATACACATCACCTGTCATTTACTGTACCAGACACATCATGTCATTTACAGTAACCAAGATACCACATACACCTGTCATTACAGTAACAATACACATACACATGTCATTAATGTAACAAGATACACAATAATGTCTTACATGACAGTAAACATAACATGTTTATGTACAAGATACAACACCTGTCATTTACATTAACCAGTACAACATACACCTTCATTTAATGTAACCAAGATACAACATAACATTCATTTACATGTACAGATAACACATACACATGTATTTACATGTACCAGATCAACATACTTCATTTACATGTAACCAAGATCACAACACTGTCATTTACATGATAAGAACACACATACACTGTCATTACTGTAACCAAGATACACATCACAGTCATTTACATGTAACCAAGATAACAATACAATTCATTTACATTAACAGATAACCATAACATGTCTTTACTGTACCAGACACATAAAGTATTTACAGTAACATACACATACACATGTCATTTACATTAACCAAGAACACACATAGTATTAGTAACCAAATTATTCAGTGGTAGCTGATAAACTAGTGAATATAGAGGTAAAACAATCAGGTAGGCTCAGGACCTGGCCGGCTCATGGGTTTATGTGCAGGCTTAAGGCTTGTGCCATGATCACCATACACGTGGCACCTGTGACGTTAGTGCATATGGAATTCATTCCGAGCGTGGAGACGTCATCTTGAGAAATTGAAACTGAAACTGAAGTTGTGTTACGTTTATTCAGTTGTCTGATGTTCTGGCAAGGGAAAAAAATACACGGATGGACCTTCTGATTCCTAACCGCACGACAGACTGAGGTGCTGGATGAAGGAGATTTTTTTGTTTTTGTTTTTTTGAATGTTTTATTTTTTTCCAACATGACGTATGGGCCCTGTGCAGGATCTCAGGGAAGATAGTCGAGGCTTATTTTTGACGGAGATGAAAGAAAATACGAGCAATGGAAAGGCAAGTTTCTCGGCTACTTCAAATTTCAGAAACTGAAGGAAATCATATGGACGCGTGAAGAAATGAATGAAGAGAAGAATAAAGAGTTGCAGTACTGATTCAGTTTCTTGACGGTAAACGTTTATCACTGGTGATGCCTAATGCTGGCGATGACAGTATGCTAGTAGGAAAGCTTTAAACATTCTCCGTATTCGTTATTCCGCATCAAGAACCCCGAGAGTTATTTGTCTCTAAACACATCTTATCTCGTTAGTCAAGCAAACTTATGAGACATGACAGACAATGTTATAACGGCAGAGACGACCGCAGCCGTTCTGAGAAATGCTGGTGAAAGCGCTGTGATGTTAGAAGGATTACTGTCATTTGTTGCTGTTGTGACACAAAGTGACTAAGCAGCCATTCGCTAAGTTCAAGTAGCCTCGTAGTTTTGAAGACAGATAGTTCCAGATCTACGGCCATTGATGATTCTGTTTGAAGTCTGCATGCAACGATGTATTTGAAAAGCCAACTAGCAAAGAAGTAATCTACTTCAAGTGTGAACTTGTCGACTGGCACATCGCAAGGAACTGCACAAAGCCTAAAATCTTTTTTGGTGTAACTTCTGTGGAAAAGACAATCATACTGACAAACACGTTGACAGAAGAATAAAAGCAGTACAGATAAAGTCAATGAAGCCGCCGTCTGGTATGTTGGAGATCCAAGTCATTCATTCGTTTTCAAAGCAAGTGCCTGTGGCAGTAACGTGACATCCTTGAAAACTGATGTACTGCTTGTCTACTGTGGTCAACGATGTTATAAATAGAAAGTCTATACCGTCTTCCACTGTTGTGCCACCTCGCATATCGTAAATGACTAATCTAAATTCAGCAGATTTGACACGGGGTTCAACCCTGAAAAATGATACGCTGAATTAGCCAATGGTGAAAGCAGCAACAACATTGCCATGAATAGAGGGGTGTAACTCAAGCTATCACAGACATAATGGTAGATGTGTTAAGGCTACGCTGAAAAATGCCTTATATGTTCCTTCATACTCACAGAACATTTTTTTTTCCTTCGAACAAACAGCAACTGAAAAGATGGCTAGTGTCTCCTTATGCCGTTCCTAAATACAGACTAAAAACTTAAAAATTGACAAACATGGCAGACTGTATTGCTTTGAACACATATGATACAATCACAGATAGTATTGCTGGTGATAATGTACATGTAAGCTCTGCGTGTAATTTCAAAGATTGGCATGAGATTCTTGGTCATTGTAATTATGATGATGTGATGAACCTTGAAAAAATGGTTGATGGTATGAAAGTGGTTGGCAAGGCAAAGAAACCTGGTGATTGTGATTGTTTGCTTGACAAGATGACAAATGACAAGAACAAAATCCCATCAACTGCCCCTTTACAACTTTTTTTTCTTGTATTTATAACGTCTTTGGTCCATACTAATCTTGTTGGGCCAATCACCCCAGTTTGTAATAAAGGTTTGAGATATGTCATTATTATTCACTGATGATTATTCGGAGGTTATATTTGTCTGACTCCCCGCCCCTTTTCTTTCTCTTTTTCTCCCTCACACATCACACACACACACACACACACACACACACACACACACACACACACACACACACACACACACACACACACAACGCACACACACATACCACACACACACACACACACACACACACACACACACACACACACACACACACACACACACACACACGTTCTTTCTATGTATGTATACACAAACATAGGAAAAAACAATAAATCAATCAAAAAACAACTTACCTATTTCTTCTTCCGCTTGATTAAAGTTGGCCCGGAGTTGCTTCGCTTCCTCAGTATGAGAACATCAACAGGGCTTATGTAC
>CM060315.1:69651732-69664232 GCA_030674185.1 Monoplex corrugatus | reverse complement strand
CAGAAAAAGTCTTTTAGCTACATTTTTTGATGTGAAAAAAGCTTACGATCAAGTTTGGCATACGCGTTTATTGTACAAGCTGAAATCTATTGGTTTATCTGGCAATATGTATGATTACATTAAGTCTTTTTTAGCCAATAGAACTATTCAGGCAAGAGTGGGAACTAGTTATTCTACTTCACGACATCTTGATATGGGAATTCCACAAGGTTCAGTGATAGCACCGCTTTTATTTAATATCCTTATACAGGATCTTCCTAAAGCACTCTCAAATCGTGTTGTTTTGGCACAGTATGCTGATGATATATGTATTTGGATGAATATTACTTTAAAAAAGACAACTCCACAGAGAGCACAGAATTACATTAGGAAATTGTATCAATCTGATCTTGATAATCTTGGAAACTATATGTTAGAAAATGGTCTGTCGTTGTCAGCGGAAAAAACTAACATGATGCTATTTAATTCTGGTGGTACTTTAAGTAACTTGCCTACTTTCAGATTGCTTGGTGAAGTGTTACATTACAAACAGGTTGTAAAATTTCTGGGAGTCTTTATGACATCGAAATTAAACTGGAATGTCCATTTTGATTATATTTCAACAAAAGCAAGAAAAGCCCTAAATTTTCTAAAGATAATACGCCGATTACCTTGGGGAATGGATACGAACATACTAATTCATCTGTCAACAGCACTTGTACGATCTAAATTATCCTATGCGCAAGAAGTGTTTTTCAGTGCACCAAAATATTTATTAAAGAAGATACAAAGCTTAGACTGCAAAAGTATTAAAATTGCTCTAGGTGTCCCTACTCATGCCTCTAATCTGGAAACGTACAAAGTTGCTGGAATTCTGCCTCTGAACAACTATCGTGAGCTAGCGACAGCAAAATTTGCAGTTAGAACTACTTCACAAACGGACAATTTTGTGAGTAAGGAAATTAAAATCAGGTCTGATGTTGACTTTCCAAAGCGAGCAAAAAGCATTTCATCACAAATGACTGTTTCAACTTACATATCTGACTTGGTCAAACAGTCTAACATAAATATGGATGAAATAGCTGAGACACCATCAACAACGCCTATCCCTACATGTGAAATGCAAAAAGCCTCTTTTGATATTGATTATACAGACGCTAAGAAATCTGAAAACGTCAACATTTCGATATCCACAGCAAGAGAACACATCGATGAAAAATACCGTACCCACCTTCACATTTTTACCGATGGATCAGTCTTAGAAAATAAATGTGCTGGAGCAGCTTTTTATGTTCCAAAATTTAAGATAAAAAAGTCATTTTTCGTTGGGGCAAACTTATCGATCTTTACAGCGGAATTAGTCGCTATTAATCAAGCATTGCATTATCTAGTAAATCTTAAAACCATGTCTTTCAAAGTAGTTCTCTTTGTTGACTCAAAATCTGTATTATATGCCTTACGGTCTTTTAATGCCGACACAAGACCTGATTTAATTACTGAGGCAAATCATCTTATACATCGTTTAAGGGTCAAAGGTACAGATATCAGTTTATGCTGGGTGCCTTCTCATGTTGGTCTTCACGGCAACGAAGTAGTTGACAGAGCAGCTAAGCAAGGCGCCCAGAATGCTGATAATGCTATAGAATTACATGTTCATACCTCCGTAAAAGAAGCTTGCAACTTGCTCGAATCAGCCTCATGGACTCGATTTCTTGAACATTCAGATGAACAGTTTGTGTCACAACAAATGATAAAACTTACCGTTCAAAATGTATGTAAAAAATTGCAGTATTCTTCTATGTATCATTTGAGATCGATTGTTGCTGTTTGTTTTCGTATTCAGCTAAACGCATTGAGAACAAAATATTGTAAAAATGTCAAGTGTATTTGCGGCGAACAGTTCACACTGTTTCACTGTTTATTCTACTGCAAAATGCTACGTTCTTTTTTACCGAAAATGTTTACTCAAGAAAAGTATTCTGAAAATCATTTCCAGAAAATTACATCAGATCAAACGTTGTTAGTTAGAATTTCAGAATCATTAGTTCACAGTCCTGTTAATGCATTACTTTAACTTTATTCGGTTTGTATTTTAGTGTTACAATTTCCCTTCACGTTATTGAAGTTAATTGTTAGTGTTAAGTTATCGTTCCATTTTACTGTTCCCCCACCTGCTAATGTCTTTTTCCTCTGTCTTCCCTCTGCCCAAATCCAACCCGTCCAACTATCGTTCTACATTTTATTTTGTTCACTTTTTTTAAATTTTTTTTTTAATAATTTCCCCTCCCCCCCTCCCCCGTCTAATATCACTTATAGTGAAAAGACGTTAAATTAAAGAACGAACACGCACACACACACAAATACACAAACGCGCCCGTATGATGCTTCTGCCCTCACTCCCCCTCCCTTTGTCCCACAAAGTAGTCTTTTGGTAGTATAAATCGAACGAGTCAAGCTGACAAGACGGCGAACCTTCTCACTTTTTACCTAAACACGGCGAACCCTATCACTTTTTACCTTATAAGCACACGCATGTGACTGTATGAAAAAGACAACCATTTCTGAACAGGAAGCTTCCTACCGCTGCACAGAGCTGACATTGTTTCAGCCACGTACAAAAATGGACAGCAAAATAAGGAAGAAGGGCTTATCTTGCATCTTATTTATTGCTCAGCTAGCCCCTTCTTCCTCTCACCGTATGGTAACTTATGTAAAACTCCGTGACGGCTCCAATTGGATTGAGTCCCCTGAACACAGCAGACAAACGTTGTAATTCTTTGCTGGAAAAGTTTGACAGTTTTGAACAATATACCTTTTTTCTCAAAAAAAGGTGAGTGAAAAAGAATTTGAGGGGAAAGTGCAGAACATAATCCTGGGTTTTTAGTGCGCTGCACTTGCTTTTGCAAACATTTTGTTGAAACTGACAGGCAACTGACGACAGACTCTCTTTTGTGGTTTCCACTGGAGAGGAAAAGTCTGCTGACCTAAGTAACGCCCGTTTCTTACGTGCGGTGTTTGTTTGAACTAACAAACATAAAAAAAAGTCCATCCTATGTAACGTATGTAGCAATCGTAAACAATGTAGTCATGCCATATCAAAATCTTTCTTGCATCCACATTTACAGTTGACTTCATCACAAAGTACCCGCTATGTCTCCCACTTGTCTATCAGTTGTTTGCTTCTTCCTGTTGTTACTATGTTTTATTAATTTGTTACAATGCTACTGCAGTGATTGTGTGTTTTATTAATTTGTTACAGTGCTACTGCAGTGATTGTGTGTTTTAGTAATTTGTTACAATGCTACTGCAGTGATTGTGTGTTTTAGTAATTTGTTACAATGCTACTGCAGTGATTGTGTGTTTTAGTAATTTGTTACAATGCTACTGCAGTGATTGCGCACGCGTGTGTATGTGTATGTGTGTGTGTGTGTGTGTGTGTGTGTGTGTGTGTGTGTGTGTGTGTGTGTGTGTGTGTGTGTGTGTATGAGAGAGAAAGAGAGAGAGAGAGAGAGAGAGAGAGAGAGAGAGCACGCGCACGCAGAAGTACGTGCACACGTGTGCGCTCATATACTCAGTGTATTTTTGGCGTGCACGCTCAAGAAGAGGATCGGGGATGGGAACTTCGTGATATGAACAATCTCTTATGATCAGACAAGTGCATCAGGTTATCAGCGATGTATTCTTGTTCTTCCCAGTTTCCTGTTCCCTCCCCTGTTGCATTCCACTAATTCCTCCACCTTTTTGAGGTACCCTGTTCATCCCATCCGTGCTTGGGTGGTCCCCAATCCACCCAGCAGGAAATCAGTACTTGGATCTCTTTATGGTTGAGGAGGTCAAGCAGCAAAGGAAAGGGAATACGCACCGCCCTCGTAAATGATAACATCCAGAAAAGTTGAGGTCGTTCCTAGTACCTCATCACCATCAACCTTTACCTTTTTTGCACTTTCATCACTATCCTTCCCTCGCCCCATTTTCAACTTCTCACCATTATCCCCACTCCTTTTCTTTTTCTTTGTTTTTTTTTAATATCAGCCCCTCCTTTCCCCACCTTTCCTTCACTACCCGTTCCAACTTCGTCGCTCTCCTTACTTCTGTTCTGAAATCGAGCATACAGTAAGGTTAACACACACACGCGCGCGCGGCCACACGCAAACACACGCACGTATGCATACACAGACGCACGTACGTGCAAATAGATACACAAACACATGCATACACACGCATCAGTGTGCATACCCATCGAAGTCGGAAAATGCAGACTGCAGCAGTGTAATGCCTGCAAAATGAGGGTCAGTATGCGCCTGCATCCAAAACCATGGCTTACAAAGCTACAACAAACAAACAGAAAGAAAAGAAAAATAAAGTCCAACAAACCCCTCTTCCTTCCCCCTCAACCAACCGACCGAAACACACACACCACACACCACACACACACACACACACACACACACATACCACAACAACACACACCACACACACACACAACCTGAGCAACAATGATCTTCCTTTCTCAGTAATTTCCTTTGTTCTCTGCCGGATTAGTCTACAAAAATTCCCTTCGAGCGTTATGTTTGTCAAACAATTTACACTCACCCATCCCCTATCGATGATGTAAGACGATCCTCCCCATTTTGTTTTTAGGTCAATGAACAATGAGATAGATAAAATTAGAAGCGATCGTACAGGTAATAGAGACCTCAACTTTTCTCATGGCCAGAATGATAAGGACAGTGGCCATCTCCTCACCCTGGCTGCTTACCTTTCCGAACCCTGAATAGATTGGGGTGCCCATTCACAGTTGAGTGGACTGGAGATCGGACGTACAAAGTTGTATTCCAGCCGATGACGAACCTGTGCAGGCAGGATCTCTGTCTGTCTGTCTCTCTCTCCTCTCTCTTTCTCTCTCTCTCTCTCTCTTCTCTCTCTCTCTCTCTCTCTCTTTTCTCTCTCTCTTTTTCTCTCTCTTCTCTCTCTCTCTCTTTCTCTCTCTCTCTCTTTCTCTCTCTCTCTCTCTCTCTCTCTCTCTCCTTCTCTCTCTCTTCTCTCCTCTCTCACTCTCTCCCCACTCTCTCTCTCTCACTCTCTCTCTGTCTCTGTCTCTCTGTTCTCTCTCGTTAAGATAGGGAGCAAAGAAGTGAAAATAAGAACTTGGTCAGAAATATTAAAGAGTGTCTAGAAGAGTACGGATTTCAAGAAGTATGGATAAATGGCGTGACTAACAAGTCAAATTTCTTGGCTTCTTTTAAGCAAAAAATGATAGGGCGATTTCAAAAATGGAATTATAAAATACTCAATAGCGACAGATACTCTTCCTATCGCCAATTTAAATCACTCCACGTACCAAAAATAGAAAAAAAAATGACGTAACTATCAAGAAATTCCGCGATAAGATTCAGGTTAGGTGTAAACAATTTGGGCGTAAACAATTGATTTTTAACAGAAAACTATGCAAGAAAAAGCTACCCCTTTTGTCCAAATATTTTAGAAGATGAATCCAATTTTCTGTTTGATTGACGGGTCTTTTAGGACATCAGAAATAAGCCTTTACAAGGAATCATTGGAAACAGCATTGATCCCTCATGGAGTATGGCCCTAAAGTGTAACAATTCAGAAGATTCCAGAAAATTGGCGATGTTTATATTTTATGCTTTGAAGCTTCGAGAAGAGTTAACAGTCTGAAATAGTTTGTACATTGCTACTACAAAACGACTGACGAAAGAAAAATATGCATGGTGATTGTTAACAATGTAATCCCCTCCCTGCAATCCCTGGTTTGTGTGTGGGTCGGTGGCCTTCACAATAAAACATATGTCAATGTGTGTGTGTGTGTATGTCTCTGTCTGTTTCTGTCTCTGTGTCTCTGTCTGTCTGTCTGCCTCTCTCTCTCAGTCTCTATCTCTCACTGTCTGTGTCTCTGTCTCTCTTTCTGTCTGACTCTCTGTCTGTCTGTCTGTCTGTCTCTCCCTCTCTCTGTCTCCGTCTCAGTTTCTGTCTGTCTGTCTGCCTCTCTGTCTCTCTTTCTCTCTCTGTCTGTCTGTTGACTGTCTGTCTGTCTGTCTGTCTTCTCCCCCCCCCCCCCCCCCAACCATGCGTCGATCTAAACAACCCCCATTAATTAAATAGGTTGAAAGGATCTACCTGTAGATCTGAAATTTGGTGTCATGAAAGGCTGGTCTAGAGAAATGTATTGTATAAGTGTACTTCGGATCACAACTTACCGCTAAGGAGAGCAAAACCAAGTTAACTGTATTGTTTAGGGTTTATGTGTAAGTGTACATTGCGTACATGACTTGTTAGCAGTTTTCTGTTTTCCCATCGGAAATTCCCGTACTGTTGACTTTCTGAAAAATTGATCCGTGGTAAAACCAAAGGTAGCCCTCTTCAAAGTTTAAAGACAGAGTTGGGGGAGGGGGGCGTACACACACTTATCATATCTCAATAATATGATTAAATATATGTCTATAGTCCTTCTGTTTTCTAGGAAACAGCCATTCAATCATAGTTTTTAGTCTGACGCAGTGAAATTCCACAACACGTGACATGTCTGAATGAAAAACTGATTCACAATCATGGTCGGACTAAGTGAAGGTCCTGCTACCCCACCTGACTTGTCTGTATGTGTGTTATTTGTTTCTTTGCCTGTTTGTGTCTTTCTTGTGGCGTGTCAAGCGTAGGCAGCGGTTAAACCATATGACAAGTGTGGGAGAATTAGATCAGACATGGCCGGGCTAGCTAAAGATCCTGTTGCACTAAAGGACTTTAAATTTCTATTTCATTTCATTTTGCTTGTTTGTTGAGTTGTGGCGTGTCAAGTTTAATCTGAACACCAGAAGCACCATGAATCACGTGTGTGGTAGAAAACTAGTTAAAGGTCATTCTCAGACAAAGTTAAGGCCTTGCTGTACTCCACAATTTTTGTATGTTTGTTTATTTGTGACTCAGACCTGGGGAGCTAAACATGATGCTGACTGAGAAGTTCAGGTGTTTGAGAGACCATCCCATGAAACAGAAGTGGAATGGTCTCACTAGAATCGCCTGAAACGGAGAGGCTTTGTCCACCAGAGCAAGAGCCAGCTGTGGCAATGTCAGCAAGCCCTATCAAAGGAGATATTAAAATAATAGTAATAACAGTGGTTCCATTTGTTTAACGTGGACAGTCCATATCAGAGAAATCTCGTTGCACTTTACGTAAAGAAAAATTAAATCGGGATGGGGAGTGGGTGGGAGGGTGGGGGAGGTTTTCTTGTCAATACATTAATGCACTATACACATAATCAGACACACACACCAATTTTATATATATGCGTCAGTGCAGCATAAACGTAGTTCATCAGAAACAATAACAGTTCATGGTATGAAATTGGAAATAGTTGATAGTGATACAAATGAAACAAAACAAAACAAAACAAAACAGACCAACAAAGCAAAACAGAACAAAACAAGAACCAAAACACACACACACAAAAACACCCCCCACCCCAAAGAAACCCACCAGATAGACACAGTCTTGGAGACAGACAGACAGACAGACAGACAGATACACACACACACACACACACGCACACACGCACGCACGCACGCACAAAGTGCAATACGGCTCATCATCATCACCATGTGCCCTACCGCATGGCGTTGGCGATATGGCCCTCCATACGAATCTATCCCTTGTCGCTGCAAGTACATCTCCCACCCTCTCTGTCCTCAGCCACCCTGCAAGTCCGTCCAGTATTTTCTCCCTGTATCTACCCGGTGCTCTCTTTCCCTCCAGCGATACGACTAGACCTATAAAAGTCACATGCATTAATCTATGAATGTTGGAGATATTTCTGAAAAAAAAGGCGTTTTGAGGTGCATTTTGAAATGTAGACAGTTAGATTTGTCTTAAAGACACTGGGAGGGAGCTTCGTGTTATTAGGGCAAACACTGTGAAGGATATCTTACCGCAAGTAGCGAGAACCGAGACACGCTTGAGAGAGAAGCTCCTTGAGATTTGAGAGCTTTGGAACGTTTGTTGAGCAGGAAGAGTTCTGACATACGTGTTGGCATGGTGTTCATATTTAGACACTGAAAGTAAACAGGAACCAGAAGAACAAGAAAACCAATGCAAGCGCGTATTCAACAAAACAAGACAAGACTGAAAGTAAATTGTGGCAATTTTATACTTAATTCTTGCAAGAGTGCTTTTGCACTGAAACTGCACTGGTTTGGATTCGTTGGAATTTGATCGCTTATCATCAGAGAGTCCAGTTCACTTACAATAGTCTAGTCTGGATACAATAGTCTAGTCTGGACAGAACGAAAGCTACACACAGCAACACAGCAAGTTTGTGGCATTAGCAGAAAAATGGATGAATTTCGCTTATTGTACATAGTTGGAGCTTTGGGATTTGGCTTAGACGGTTAACATAAGCTTCCATGGGCAGAGATTCACCAAGAAAAACACCGAGATCTCTTGCAACTTGTAGAAGGTTATAGTACAGTCTGAGATAACATTTGTTTTTGAGTTTACTTTTATTTGGGGTTTGGTTTTGTATCTACGTATATGAGGTGTTTTTTTTTATACTTCATTCATTTTCAGTTTGTTTGCTTTTATCCAGGCAGCTGTGTTCTCAGTTGTGTTTCATTTTCTTTAGCAATGCTCGAGATGTCTCTCGGGAAAGCAGACCGGCGCGGTTGTGAGTAATCAGCAGAGAAATGGTAGAGTTCTCACGAATGTTCTGTAACAGAGCTAAGTAATTGTAAATACATAGTGAATAGGACATATCCCAGAACAGAGCCCTGTAGTTTGCAGATTTCAGCAAAAATGGAGCTGACTTTATTTCATCAGTGACAACAAACTGAGTTTTACAAGCAAAGTATGACTTGAACCACTCAGGAACAATTTCAATGTTGGGAAATGTGGATGATAATTCTGACATCATGATGTCATGGTCAGTGATATCAGATGCTGCTGAAAGATGTACCTAGTAATAAAAAAAAGAGACACATTTCCTTTATCGGAAACCTGCAGAAGACCATTAACAACTTTCAGTAAAGCAGTTTCGGTACTGTGGACTTTAAGATTGACTGACTGAAAAGATCGAAGGAGATTACTGGAGATTATTCAAGACGATTTTCCTCAGCTCCTTAGCAGCTACTAGAATCGTGGACAACAGAACTGTTAACAAAAATCTGTCTTAATGCCTCTTTTGTCACATCAATGAAAACACAAGATGACACAGCACACTGGGCTGTCACGTCGACCATGATAGAATAATAATAATAATAATAAATGGTTATTTATGAGCGCTTTCCACTTGCACAAAGCGCTTTACAACAACAATAAAAAGTAAAACAAGCACACGAACTCACAGACACACACCAACACACACACAAACACGCACAGACACACACACACAAACCACACACACACGCACGCACGCACGCACACAAACACACACGCGCACGCATTCACACCCAAAAACACGCACATCAAGAATACAGAGCGGCAGAAAGAGGGTCTACAAGAAATGTTGCTGGAAGAGAAAAGTCTTCAGACTAGTTTTAAAGGAGGGAAATGAAGGGCTGTGACGGAGATTGTGAGGCAAGGAGTTCCACATCTGCACAGCAGATGATGAAAAAGCTCGACCACCATGCCTCTCTCGTTTATATTTTGGAACGCGGAATGTTCTATCATCGGTAGCAGAGCGAAGAGATCTGGGTGGTACATAGATCGTAAAGATGTCAGAAAGGTATTTAGGCGCAGTGCCAATTATGACTTGGTAGCAGAGACAAGAAGCTTTGTATTTGATTCTTTGTTCAATAGGTAACCAGTGTAACTCTCGTAGAAGGGGTGTACAATGTGCCGATCTTTTTGCTTTGCACACTATTTTGGCTGCCGAGTTCTGTACTTGTTGTAGTGGTCTGATCAGGGTATGTGGAGAACCGACAAGAAGAGAATTGCAGTAGTCTAGTCTAGATAGTACACAAGAACTGACAAGTGTTTTTGTTGCATCAACTGTGAGGTAGCGACGTATAGAGCTGATGCGTCTGAGTTCATGGTAGGCTACTTGACAGGTTTTACTGATATGATGTTTCATGGACATCTCTTTATCAAGGAAAAAGCCAAGGTCACGTACATTGTCTGAAAATGAGATGGGCGTATTTCCTAGGTCAAAAGTAGGAGGTAGGGAAGTGGCATCAACTGATGGAGGAAGGAGTCTAAGAGCTTCAGTCTTGTCATCATTTAGTTTCAGTTTGTTTTCGGTCGTCCAATTTTTAACTTCTGTGACACTATCTTGGAGAGATTGAATGAGATTATCGTAGTTTGAAAGCGTATCAGAATGTTCCAGTTGAGTATCATCAGCATACATTTCATGACGAATGGAATGAGTATCAATGAGATGAGTGAGTGGAGTGGTGTAGAGTATGAAAAGAACAGGGCCCAGAACAGAGCCCTGAGGAACGCCGAAAGTGAGAGTAGATTCAGAGGATCTATTTCCGTCTACTAGAACAATTTGCTTTCTGTCAGAGAGATATGATCGAAACCAGTTGAGCACGATATTTGTAATTCCAAATGTTGTATTCAGGCGTGAGAGAAGGATGTCATGAAGAGCGTCATCGACAGGAAACAAGGATACATGTATACGTCAATGGGTCAATCACCAGTGCTGTGACCAGTCAGGGAACTGGTATTCTCATTAACTTCCCGGAAGCTCAAACTACCACTACTAGTGTTCCTACACGCAAACTTGCACCAGTTACCGAGCAGAAACACACTTATGCGACAACGTCCATGATTCAGAGTACAGATGACACATGCTGTCAGATAGTCTTCCTCACACATGCCTCGTCTGTTCTCCAGGCCCCGGAGAATGACCAGCTCCCCCGCTTTACCAAAACCTTCCAGCAAGTCAGAAAAACCAGAAGAGCAGTCTACCAGTGAGTTCCCACTCACTGTTGGCTACCAGGAAACAAACACGGTAGACGAGCTAACGAAAAGAGCACAGGAAGACCAACCAGACAACAGCGTCATCTACAGCGAGAACAGGAATATCATCAGATCATTCTCTGGACAGCTCTGTCCAGAGAGCATCAAGTGATTTTGATGAGGCTGTGCACCGAACATAATTGACTACACGCCCATATGAACGACAAGCTCAAAACTGATGCTATCACTAACTTACCCTTGCTGTCAAGAGAGTGAAATAGCTGAACACATATTGCAGCTATGTTGTTTCTATCAAGTGGGCAGACAGGAGGTTATGGACAACTGGCATGAACTAGGGGAGAGGGAACAGGTCACATTCATTACCAGATCTGGCCTGACAATGAAGACAACAAACGAAAAAAAAGGGGGGGGGGGGGGGGGTTTAGTGGCTTGTGCGCCATGCATCACATGCATGGGACAAATTGGTTTACGTTCATGCTGAGACTAACTAAAGGCGCTGTTGGACTAAACGGCTGACTCTACTCCGACTTTGTGAAGTGCTGTAGTCTTTGAAATATCACCACTTCTATCGTTTCTGCATTTGTTTGGTTAAAAAGAACACATTTTCTCGTTTGTTTATTTAGTACAATAGTAGTAGAAGTTGTTCCCCATAAACGAAGAATTTCCAGTGAGTGTATTGTCTTGCTGATGATAAATGGTGCCTACTGCCTGCCAGTAACCATCCGCTGCTACCTGTACATGGCTACCAGTTGCTATGGCAAAGCTCTATGTAAAATGACTGCAGCCTATGTAGTACCCGGTCTTTGTCTTGTGTCCGGGGGCTCAGGTGCCTGTGTCTGTGTAATGTACCGGTAATGTAATCGCTGTGCATCGACACTTTCACTTTAATCTATCTCATAACACGGGTTCCTGCAGCTGCATCCCATTCTGATTTATGTTGTGAAACTCCCCACGGGATGCCAGGGCTCTTTCCGTATAAATAGTATCCCCCTTCTGGAATTCTGTGCTAGAAATTTCCTCTTTTCTGTCACTCTATTGGTTCTGCTTGTTCCTTTGCTTTCTGTCATTTCTATCATTTTATGCCTTGCTGGTCCATTCACCTGTATGTGTTGATAAAGTCTTACATACTTTCTCGTAGGATGGTAATTGGTACATGTATCAAGTGCATTTTTGGCTCTAGGGAAATGAGATTTGCGGGGAAGCAATTTTAGGTAATTTAGACCCGTTTTTATATATGTTTAAGTGTCCTGGGTTATATTTAAATTTTGTATTCAGGTATGTTTTTAAAATCTCCTGTGTGATATATTGGACGGATAGGTCAGCGCCATAGGCATCTCCTTAGATTATGTATACAAATGCATTGGTATGTGTACTTCATTTTCTTTTACTTTTTTCTTTCTGTTGAAATACTGTGTATGTTTTGAAACTGGTTATAGCCATGTGGTAGACAGACGGTTCAAGGACATTGTTATTCCGGCATCTATATAGTAGAAACATCTCAGACAAATGTATCTTATAAGCTATCCGAGAAGGAAAATGGTTTTGGAATGATGTAATACTTTATAGAGAGACTTGATCCTTCGAGATTCCG
>CM060315.1:69616732-69646732 GCA_030674185.1 Monoplex corrugatus | reverse complement strand
AAACGCGATTCATTTTTGTGTGCCTGTTGTTTTGTGAATTTTTTAATTACCTTTTTAAACATTTACCATAGGAAAGGTCTGTGACGGAGCAGACAAACAAGAGAAAACAAACATGCGAAGCAAACAACTGCACTGCAAGTTGCGAATTGAGGACGTTTTGATGAGTGGCACTTTCGCCCCAAATCTGTCTTTATTAACACACAAACAAGGAGACAGGCAGACAGACAGGTCCAATGGTCAACATGAAAAGAAACTCCACTTTTATAAAGGAGATAATGAATTATAGATAAATTTAAAAAGGGAACAGTGACAATGTCAGTGATGCTGTGCTTTATTTTGCAAGGCTAGAAGTTACTGGCTAAATGTTATTTTTCAAACTGATGGGAATTTAATTCCCACCTGCCCTCTTCCACTAGACATTGAGTGGTGGTCTGAGTGCTAGTCTTTCGGATGAGACGATAAACCAGGGTCCCGTGTGAAGCACTTAGCGCATGTTAAAGATCACACTGCAAAGATAGAGCCTGGCAAAATCATGTAACAAATTGCAACTTTTCCACTTATCAAAACATACACGTATGTGTGATGGGGGGGGGGGGGGGGGGAGGGGGGCGAGGGGGAAAGAAAGAAAAGGTGTGCTTTCCCTTAGAAGAATGGCTGGCATTCCAGGCAGAAAAATTCCCCTCTGACCCCCCCCCCCCCCCCCCCCTATCTCCCTTAAAAAAATCCACCCAGTCCAATCCAGTTTGCCTAGAACTTTTCTGAAAAGGAAAGAAAGAAACCGTGTACAGGAAATTTCGTGGGTGTGTTTGTGGAAAAACTAGAGTGGGGAGATTCCCCTGATTTCGGTTCTCCCCACCTCCTTCCCCCTTCAGCCCCTCCTTCTCCACTCCAGGCATTGCATCAATGATTCACTGCAAGTTAACATATGCAAGAATGCGACTAATGGCTGACGGCTGTTGTGACTGCTTTCTTAAAAATCAAAACAGATCGCATTGACACACACGCGCGGTGACGCCTATTTTTATGTGTGTATATGAGGATTAGGCACGTGTTTGTCGTTTCTGCTCCCAAAGGAGTCAGTGTATGTGAACGCGTATGTGTCCGCCGCGCGCGCGCGTGCGTGTATGCGTGTATGTGTCTGTGCGTGCATGCATGCTTTGTCTTGAGTCAGATCGTTTGCACTTGTATGTACTTATCCATTCGTGCTCTGTGCGCGTGCTTAAAATGTACTTCGGTCAAACAAGGACATATCGATATCCCACATTTCCGGGAAATTGAAATTATCGATCAAAGGAAACCCCAGCGCAGTCATTCCGATTGTCTCCATAGCTCGTCAATTCACCAGCATTTTTCAGAAATGGGCTCTCTCTCTCTCTCTCTGTCTGTCTGTCTGTGTCAGTCTGTCTGTCTGTCTCTGTCTGTCTGTCGGTCTGTCTCTCTCTGTGTCTCTCTTCTGTCTGTTCTGTCTGTCTGTCTGTCTGTCTGTCTGTCTGTCTGTCTCTCTCTCTCTCTCTCTCTCTCTCTCTCTCTCTCTCTCTCTCTCTCTCTCTCTCAACTGTTTTCCATTGTGGTGCGTGAAATGAAATATGAAAATAGTGTTGATTATGAATGTGCGCGTGCGTGCGTGCTTCATTGCTATATCATTATTGTATGAAATGAGTATGTTCTATAAGCAATGGCTGGGGCTGGGTGTAAATTTATGCAGGCCAATTATCTGTCTTTTGCTGTTGGAACATTCGTTTGGAGCGTTTTGAGATTTTAGTTATATCTTACATAAAACTTCTTTTATTATTATCGGAATTCATGTCATTATCATTGGGGGGTTTTTTTCTGTTGTTTATCACCATGAATTCATGTCATTATCATTGGGTTTTTTTCTGTTGTTTATCACACATGAATTCATGTCATTATCTTTGTTTTTTTCTGTTGTTTATCATCATTACAAATTCATTATTACTTTGTATTTGTTATCTCTTAAATTTCGTTTGTTTTTGGCTCTAAAGTCACGTGGATTTCTGGGCAAAGGCACACATGGAAAATTTTACTAAACAAAATTGTATTTCTGAGTTTTGTTTTATCTGTCGCTTTCTTGTGTGTGCGTGTGTGTGTGTGTGTGTGTGTGTGTGTGTGTGTGTGTGTGTGTGTGTGTGTGTGTGTGTGTGTGTATGTGTGTGTGTGTGTGTGTGTGTGTGTGTGTGTGTGTGCGCGCGCGCGCATATGTATGCATCCTCACGCGTGCGTGCAAGTGTTTGTGTTGTCATTTTCTGTTTGAGAAAACCGTGTCTAAATAGTTAGCTTCGGATCAAGCGAATTTATTCTTTTCCTCTCTCTCTATGTATGTATGTATGTATGTATGTATGTATTTAATGTGTACAATAACATTGTATAAATCATAAATAGAAAAACCTATATTGTGATATAGTTTACATATTCGTTTGTGTGTATATTAAATATGTAGATCGATTGTGTATATGAGTATTGTTGACATACTTTCATGGAAGGCTATGGCCCATTTGAATAAAACATCCAGTGTCCACTCTCTCTGTATATTTGTATCTCTGTCTGACTGTATTGTCTCATGTCTCTTCTGAAAATGCGTTGCTTGTTATTATTCAGAATGTATTGCTTGTAGTTATACCCTTAATGAGGGGCCTGGCCTATCCATCACTTCTCTGTTTGACTTATAGAGCTATGGACTCAAGATTTGATATTTCGAATTCAGTCTCAGCCTGCAGAAATTAACACTGGCTTGTTGGCTGCGCATCTTTTGCTCCAATCATTCTGGTGGCGTCAGCGTAGGGTTACATAAGTCCTGTTCCCTTCACTCCAAGGAGTCTGCAATATACTTACTGACATGTTTTATGTAAGAGCGCATGTGAATTGTCCGAGTGCGATGACTGTTATCTTTTATCTTAACCTGGTTGTCGTTTTTGACGTAGTATTGGTCCTGATATGGCTCTAGTGGTCGGCTGGGCTATAAGCAGTATAAACTTTAAACCCCTTGAACAACTCCAGCCAATGTTTGTCTTTCTGAATCATTGTTTCTCTTTCTCTGTTAATTCGTTGGTTCCTTTCCTGTCTGACGGCCCACTGCCAGTCGATAAGTGTAAAATGTAGGTTGGTATATCTGAACTCGAGACTCCTATCAAAACATTTTCAAACGTGTTCCTCTAGATGCGATTTTCAAGTTCTTACAAGAGATCAGTAGAGTTCACCTTATATGATCATACGTATGAGAAAGGTTTTTGAATGCGTTTTAGACATGAAAATTGTGAGCTTGGTTTTTAACTGCCGTCTTTTTTGTTTTTAACTTGGAGTCGTTTTTAATGTAATGCTAGCCCTGATACGGCTGTTGTGGTCGGCTGGGCTATTAGCAAAATATTAACTTAAAGAATACATAGCTGTTAAAGGCAAAATAAATTGTTCATTGGGCAAAGATGCCGTTGAAAGTGAATGTCATTTTGTATTATGCTGCCCATGATTTTACCACCTAAGAAAAGAATTTATGATGTCCAAGTATCATAACAGGCAAAATGTGGTTTGGTGAACATTGCTTTTATCGTCAAAAAATGAAAGACACTTTGTGAGATTTGTGTTGATATCTATATCACGCGTTTTAGAAAAATATAACCCTCAGTGTCAGTGAATTTACATGACTTGGTGTTATCTTCCTCTCCTTCCTTTGCTGATGAATGTGGCTTGACCGTGTAGATGGCCAACGAAAGAAAAAGAAGAAATCACCAGCTTAAGTGAATTCACTGAAATTTTGGATTTTGATTTCTCAGATGCATTATATAGATATAACGACGCATCCGTTGGTAGATTAATCAAGTATTATTTATGTATCACTTGTACATTATTCATACTTATTTTTTTTACATATTTCAGGCAAATATTCTAATGTGCTTACAATCTATCATCATTTTTAAATAGTACTACATGATTGCTCGTTGTTCACACTTTTATTACAAATTTCATGCAAATATTCTGATATGCTTATAATCCAAAACAAGTGTGACTGCCCGCGTTCAAGCAAACAGGAACCAGAAAAAACACGAAATAAGAATACGAAAGCGTATCTAATACAACAAGACAAGACAGGCGCAAATTTTCGGCCAACTGGCCTTTGTCAAGCGTAAGATTACAAATTTTGAGAAAGAGACTGAAACTTCCCAGCTGCTGTGTCCAATGTGAGAAAAGGAATGGTTCATGCTTATAATGTGTCATAATTTGTAAGTTGTACCATATGATTTCTTCATGGTGGTCTGCCCCGTTGTTGACGACGGATGGTTAGACATACTGGTCCTTATCGCCTGCTGTGGACCTGCATGTAGGATGTAAGAGTGATCCTGGAGACACATAATTATTACTCTGCAGGCATTGCATGGGAATGAGTTGTGTGGCCATGAGTTCTGCTTCCGCCGGTCGCTCTTTTGTTCTGCGCTGTTCAGATCTGATTGTGCACTGCAGATGTTTGACTGACACAGAAAATATCTAAAGTGTGGAGGGGGCGCACAGTCCTATACACATCATTGCTTACAACACTTCAGACGGGCGATGACCGTATTTTGAATTAAATTTTCGAATTGGTGTTCATACATTGTCACGATCGTGTATTGTCAGTCGTTCTGCTTGTATTTCTGCCTGCCTGTCTGTGTACACCCCGTTTGTCTATATCACACAGCCGTGACCTTGCCAGCCAGTAGTGTGACCACGTGGATCTCTGACCTTGCCTCCAACACCACGCTCACTGACCTCTCTGACGTCACCGTGGCTCGCTCCAAACGCATGATACTCGACACTTTAGGTGGGTACAGTTCGAACCTGTGTTTGTCTGACTCAAGTAGAAATTTATTCAGGCTTTGTTTTGTTTGTTGATATTTTGGTACGTGACATAGTGTCATAAAACGCACAGCAAACGTCAGTCAGCGTGGTGAAGTGGTTAGCACAACGGACCACTCACCGGGGAAGATCGTGGATTCGAACCGTCAACATTCAAGAGGAAAAATGTTGTGGGAGTTTTCGAACCCAACCAGCTTCTACGCAGATGTGAGTGCGCCATGGGGCTGTTGGGCAGACTGAAATCACACAGTCGGGTCTTATCTACTTTACAGATGCATCTCTTGGGGTGTTGCTTAAATTTCCTGACCAACACCGGAGGTGCCTCTGTCTCTCGGATCTGGTTAAAACCAGATGGTATAAAAAACTAAAAAGTGTACAGTGGAGCTGTTTCACACAGTCTCAGTGTGAAACGAAACTCCACAGCATCACCACCACCATCCCCATTTTCTCATCATTATGGCACTGTGAAAAATTGCCTCAGATTCTATGGTCCAGATTCTGAGGTACTTCACCTGTTCAACAACATCAATATTTGGAAGGGGGAGAAAAAAAAAAAAGGGGGGGGACTGCAAATATGCTTGTTTGTTTGTTTCTTCATATGTGTGTGTGTGTGTTGTGTGTGTGTGTGTGGTGTGTGTGTGTGTGTGTGTGTGTGTGTGTGTGTGTGTGTGTGTGTGTGTGTGGAGAGAGAGAGAGAGAGAGAGAGAGAGACAGACAGACAGACAGACAGACAGAAACAGCAAACAGATTTACAAACATACATACAAGCAAACTTTGAAGCTCTGCACATGCACAATGTAAGATTTGAACCTTTACAGGTGTGGGAATCCTGGGTTACCAGACAGACATCACTGCCACCGTAATCCGTTGTGTCCTCAACACTCCGTCCTCTTCTTCCTCCAACTCCAAAGAGTCCAGCAGCAAAGATGGGGAGGCAGCCATCTGGGGTTCTTCTGGTAAGTTCTGATACAGAATTTATTATATTTCCATTCAAATCTCAGCTTAACGTTTAAAAACCTTTTTTTGTTGTTTTTGTTGTTGACACTTTCCCGCAGGCGTGAGAAAATAGAGAGAGAGAGAGAGAGAGAGAGAGAGAGAAAGAGCGTGCGTGCGTGCGTGCGTGCGTGTGTGTGTGTGTGTATTGTGTATGTGTGTGTGTGTGAGTGTGTTCGTTCGTTCTTTGATTTAACGTCTTTTCACTGTAAGTGATATTAGACGGTGTGTGAGTGTGTGTGTGTGTGTGTGGTGTGTGTGTGTGTGTGTGTGTGTGTGTGTGTGTGTGTGTGTGTGTGTGTGTGTGTGTGCATGCGCACGGACATGCGTGCATGAATGCATTCGCGGACATGTTTGCCATCAGAACGAGTTTGGAGATTGTTGTTCAAGAGAGGTTCATTTCACTCGTACAAATCCATATGCATTTCCACCCAGACCTACCAGCAGTTATATGGTGGACTCCATGAGCCGGCACAAAACCCTGTGCGCTGTCAAGGTCTTGACATGGGGGAAGGTAAGGAAAGAGACCTATGTAACATTAACCTAACACTACCAGAATGACTGGTGTCTTGGGATGGACAGCTAACAGGTCAGTTGTTTATGCTGCGGGCTTGGATTCAATTCGAGACACGAGATCTTGAGAACACAGTTCTATCAAAATAACCAACCCGCCAACGGAGTTGTTTGCAAGATGTACATTCTTTAGACATTCTTCTTTTCATTATTATCGTATAAATGATTAACTACCATACTTGGTAGAGTTTTCAGAATGGTCATACATTTCTTGTTCAAAGAGAAGTCCTTAGCTGAGGAGAAATTTTTAACATACACACAGCACTATCCACAAAATGTATGATAGGGGCCTTGCTACAGTACGAGATGTTTCGCTTTTAAGAGTGCGGCGACTAAAAATTATAGCCACAAAATAATGACTGCTCACTGATATATGCTCGGTAAAAGAAGCTATACGTTTCTGTATCTTATTGTGGTTGACAGTGTTCAGTACTTTCAACCGGTCCGGTATTGCTTAGTTTTTGCTTAGTGAATATATTAGTGTCAGGGCTGGGATGAGAGGTTAGTTATGACAGGCATTAGCTTTGGTCAAGTATAGGTCATATTGATACCTTTCTGTCTCTCTCCCCCTCTCTCTTTCTCTCTGTGTGTGTGTGTGTGTGTGTGTGTGTGTGTGGTGTGTGTGTGTGTGTGTGTGTGTGTGTGTGTGTGTGTGTGTGTGTGTGTGTGTGAAGGAGGGATTGTTTATAATGCTTAGCCACCGTGTCATTAAGAAATTCGTTACGCAGGTTCACCCGTTAATATTAATGGAAAAGATGGTCTGATGAAATGGATGGAGTGGTTTACTGATTGATTAGTTAATCGTTTGACAAATTGACTGAAGTTTTACGTTATTCTTTATTCACTTGGCTATCTGATTGATTGATTGAAGTTTTCGTCGACCTCCGCAGTCTGATGAAGATTTATGACAATTCTAAAAGTGCGGGACGGCGGGGAGAAGAGATGGAGAGGACCAGAGGCCCATATTTAGAGATATTAACAACTGGTATTATCAAACGCTGACATGATCTCGATACACACATTGCTCGCGAGCATATAAAGCTACATCTCTTTTAAAACAGCCTTAAAATATTATGTCCCCTTCCCCTGACAGGCTGATCCCCAAAGGCGGAAAGGGGATCCCTGTTCTGTGCAGTGTTGAGCCCAATGTGGGCTGTGTGTTCGCCGACTTGCCAGTTTGTTACTGTTTACATCTATGGCTCAGGTTAAGGGAAAACCTTGGTGGGATTTGTTGTTGTTGTTGTTGTTGTTTTTATTTTCAGTCGTTGATGTTTATCTTACTTTATATAGTTTTGCCATTTATTTTCAACATTCACAGGACTTACTGCACCTCCGCCTCTCGCTGCCTATATAAACGGAGTGAGCGTCCATTCCATGGACTTTGATGACACGTGGTACCCGGCCACCCATCCCAGTGGCCCCGTGCTTCCGGCCGTGCTCGCACTGGCGGAGAGCATGAAGGGAGATTACCAGCCCAGTCTGGCAGACCTGCTGGTGGCTTACAACGTGGGTATCCAGGTCCAGGGGCTTCTGTTGCGATGTTCTGACAGCGCTAAGGCCATTCCAGACAGGTGATTATCATTCATGCTCTTCCACCACTGACGTCGATAGAAAATGGTATTGTAACTGAAGCAGTACAAATTATTTTATGATAAAACTGCCATTTATGAATTTGTATAAATTGAAGGGGAAAATAGCTACCTTGCTGGATCTCATTTTCTCATTTGGGTAAAAAAATGTGGACTGTTGAGAAGTCGCGAACGCGTAAGGTTGGATGAAAAGGTAACAGGGTTAAGGTAACATGAAGAAAAGGACCCCCCAAAAAAACAACACAACAACACAAGCAAAACAAAAACAAAACAAAAGAAAAAAAAGAATGGGGTGGGTGGGGTGGAGACTAAAATCACACTTTCTGAGGAAGGTGTGTGAACAGCATTTTCTCTGGAACTTCTGACAATATTAAAAGATTTGTTTCACTGTTAGAATCAAGTTTTATTTCATCTGATGCTTCTTCAAAGTCACTGTGATTTTGAAAAATACGGTTCTCAGATTTTCAAATTAAATTTAAAGTAAAAAGAATGATTGGCAAAATGGCTTGACCGTCTTTGTTTATTGTTTTTTTTTTATGTGACTTAGTAAAGGAGGAGGGTCGGGATGAAATGGGGAAATGATTTAATATGGATACGAGGGTGTGTGCTTGTGTGTTACACGTATATAATTTGTATTTATGTATGTGTGTCAGTGGGGGGAAGGAGGGGACGTGTCGGCGAAGATTTCTCAGTGGTTTGTGGATAGATTTTTGTCAAATTTGGTCTGCATGCTCATTATAGTCACTCTCTTTGTATCAGGGGGGGGGGGGAGGTAAAGCAGCAAGAGAGGAGTGGGACCCGCTTTCGTAAACTGACCAGAGAGTAATGAGATCTCTACCACCTCATTCCCGTACAACTTGCGTTAGGATTATGGGATTACTTAACATGTTATGTATATGAATGTGTGACATACTGGTATAAAAATATGTTGATATTATTCATGAACAATAAACATTTTGTCTAGTAAAAAAAAGTCACCGCCATATATTTTTTGTGTTGTGGCAGATTTCATCCCCGGCAGTGGTGGGGGTGATGGGTAGTGCAGCAGCTTGTGCGCGCCTGCTGGGAGGGGGGCCAAGTACGGTGAGACACGCCCTAGCCATCGCTACGTCTTTCGCTGGGGCTCCCATGGCCAATGCTGGTACTACCACCAAACCTTTGCACACGGGCAAGGCTGCTAGGTAGGTCTACTTGTGTGTGTGTGTTGTGTGTGTGTGTGTGTGTGTGTGTGTGTGTGTGTGTGTGTGTGTGTTGTTGTGTGTAGTGTGTGTGTGTGTGTGTTGTGTGTGTGTGTGTGTGTGTGTGTGTGTGTGTGTTGTGTGTTTTGCTGATGCTCCAGTGGTAGTATCTTCATCAAACCTCTGTACATGGACAAGGCTGAAAGTGTACTGGTGTATTATTTTTGTGTTTTATTGTACTGTGAACTAAAGCTATGCCCGTGTATATGTGTGGTTATGTGTTGTTTTATGCATATGTGCGTGCACGGGCGTGTGTGCGTGCTTATGTACGTGTGTGTGTGTGTTGTGTGTGCTTATGTACGTGTGTGTGTGCATATTGTGTGTGTGTGTGTGTGCTTATGTGTGTGTGTGTGTGTGCGCACGCGCGCCTTGTGTACATGCATGGTCTTACGTGCAAATCACAGGTGTATGTTTGACATACAGTCAGCACATTATACGTTCAGGTTTGGTCTGGAAGCAGCATGCTGCAGACCATGGGCTGGAAGGGAACCATGATATCCTGGACATGCACTTTTGGCTTTGGTGCCTTCTATCACGACTACGAATCCTGAGGGCTTCATCACGGCACAAAAGCACCAATAGAGACTTCATTCTCCATTCACAGGTACTTATTACATTGAGTGATACTGTTGGTGTGTGTGGAAGTGTTGGTGTGGTGTGTGTGTGTGTGTGTGTTGTTTTTCGTGTTGTGGGGAGGAGTGCGTGTTTGCCGTGTGTGTGTTGTGGTGGGTGAAGTGTGTGTGTGTGTTGTGCTTGTTTGTCGTGTGTGTGTGTGGAGGGGAGGTGCGTGTTTGCCGTGTGTGTGTTTGTGGTGGGGTGAAGTGTGTGTGTGTGTGTGTGTGTGCGCGCGCGCGTGCGTGCGTGCGTGCGTGCGTGCGTGGGTGTGTATTTTGTCGTGTGTTTTCTATGGTTTCTGTCATGACTAGGTCCCTGAGGGACTCTTCATGGCACACAGCATCAACGGAAACTACTGTCCATTCAGATTCAGTTAAAAGTTTACTTGATCCTCTCCTTTTACAGTAGAGTCACAGGCCTCGTTTTAGCAGAGGTAGAACTCGATTTGGTAAACACTTTGTGCTTGTAATCTGCGGTCCACCCAGCTGTGAATGGGTACCTGACCCTGTTTATGGTTGGGTAAAGTAGACCAGTGAGGGAGAAGAGATGGGCACCACACCTTAGGAAAAGATGATATCGTACCAACACACTAAGATCCCAAGGTAACATGGGACAGCTTTTTTCCTGTTGTCTTCAATACGTATTGTTGTTTGCAATAAATTGTGTGTTATAATATTTTTCTGTTTTCTATAATGATTATGCTTTTTGAAGGGATCCTCATGACACACAGCACCGACAGAAATTTTATTCTTCATTTACAGTCAGGACGTGTCTCTGTATATGTAAACTGTAGCTTCTCTGCTTGTGTGTTGATAGCCCGTGTTGATGTAATGAATAGGAAAGCCTGTCTTTCTTTCATGCGTATGCATGCATTCATGAGAATGTGCCCACGTGCTCTTGCCCTCACTTAACAAAAGATGTTTTTAGTTTTATATTATTTTCGACTTGCGTGTTTTAAGTTTCACAGCCAAGATTGACATTATGTACAATTCCTTTATTAATTTTATTAATTTATTCATTTATCTATTATCGTCACAGTACTGGCCATGTTTTTCATTGTTAGAATGCGTTCTTGTTCACCGTGAGAGCGGATTTTTCTGCAGGATTTTGCCAGAGACAACTCCTTTGCTGTTGTAGTTTTTGTTTTTTGCGTGGGGGAAGTTTATCCTGTGCATGACACTTCAGTTGTCATTTCATTTGAAAGACTCATGTCCAGTGAAAAACAAGGGTGAGGAATGTGGAGAACGGAGAAAATCTTTTGTCTAGCCAGGAAATTCTATGTGTAACCCGGGATCAAACCCAGGACCTTCCGCTTCTCAGGCAGCTTCTGTCGAACTATTATTGTGTTTTTGTGACTACAGGATATAGCTATCAAAAGATTCCCAGCCCACCTGGGCATGCATTGGACAATAGACGCTGTCATGGCGGCCAGACAAAGCATCATGGCTACCTCTCACCGTCCAATCAGACCGCAGGATATCAAGGTCGTCCACATCCGGGCTCCTCCCTCCAAGGTTAGAAATTGCAGTTTATCTGTTTAAAAATTGCTTGATTAAAATATGTGGAGACAGTAGATGTCACAGTCATCGGCGGTCTACTTGTTGTGTCATACTTTGCATATTCCTGAAATGTTTGTGTCCATCTTCCCACCCAACTTCCGCACAGTACTGTGCGTATGTGTTTGCACAAGTGCGTGTGTATGTGGACGTTCGTGCGCGCTTGTGTGTGCGTGTATGCGTGCGTGTGTGTGTGTGTGTGTGTGTGTGTGTGTGTGTGTGTGTGTGTGTGTGTGTGATGTGTGTTGTGTGTGTGTACGTACGTGTACGTGTATGCATGTGTGTGCTGTCGGGTTTGATTTGCGCCAACGTGCATTTTGTTTAAAAGTTCGTAGCGCAAATTCTGGCTGCTAATTCATTCATTCATTTGTCTGTCAATTTTTCAGTACATCAACCGGCCTCTACCTAGCACTACGCACGAAGCACGTCATTCTTTTCAGTTCAACGCCTGTGCGGCTCTTTTGGATGGGGAAGTAACTCCTGCCTCCTTCCTCTACAGCTATAGGCGGCGCCCTCAGCTGCAGGCGCTCTTACGAAAGACCACCATTGACACGCCAGCTGACAACGTGCCCACTTTTCAGGACATGTATGTGGAGGTAGAGGTAAGCGGGTGTGTTTCATAAATGTCATCAGCACGTGCGCAAGCCATACACGCGCAGATTTGTGATCATGGGAGCAGTCAATCTCTCCACACCCACACAATGCTTTAGCTCAGCCAAACATACACTCGTGCAATTTCGCGTACACACACACGCGCGCGCGCGCGCGCGCACACACACACACACACACACACACACACACACACACCGCGCGCCGCCGCGCACCACACACACACACACACACACACACCACCACCGCACCAGCACACACACACACACACACACACACACACACACACATTTACTTCATATGTTTGATTTGGACTTAAGAAAGCACTATATAACCGATGATAATGGTAATTAAGGTGATCATGAATTATCATCATCATCATCTTTTTCTTTTTCTTCTTCTTCATCATCATCATCATCATCATTGATAACAGTAATGATATCATTATTGTCTTTATTACTGGTATCATCATTATTATTGTCTACGGCAGGTGACCTTGAAGAACGGAGAGGTATTCACAGGCAGATGCGATACACCTTACGGTCACTGGCGCCATCCCTTAAGCAAAGAGGACTTGGAGAGCAAGTTCCTGACCAACACCAAAGACATGCCCTATTCCACCCAGACCGGCATTATCTCCACCGTCACTGCTATGGACACTCCTACCCCTTCTGCTGACCTCTTCTCTATGCTTAAGGCTTGATTCCACTCTTCAATGGTTTTGTTGAAGACTTACGTCCGCTGTTTAATGTTTTCGTAATGGCTTGGTTCCAATTTACGGTTAATTCAAAACGTGATTTAACGGCGTTGTCCAAAAGAATTAAATCCAATACATAGCGCTTTCGTAAAGGCTTGATTTTGTTACAAAATTTTCTTTGATAGCTTGTTTTCATTGTGTGATATAGCGTTTTCTTTCAGGGTGTTTTATTGCACGACTTTTTCTTAAAGATCTGATTCTGTTGTACACTTTTCTTTAAGCTTGATTAAATGCACTGTTTTTCAACGGTCTGATTTTGCTGTACGACGTTTCCTAAATAACTCGGTCCACTGTATGGTGTTGTCTTAAAGGCTTCATTTCACTGTACGCTGTTAATTTGAAAGCGTAATTTACATGTGTACATGTAGTGTTGTCCTTTTGGTTAAGGTCTACCAAACAGTGTTTTCTTAGAAGCTTAAATTTCACTGCACGGCTTTGTGTAAAGGCACTTTTCACTACGAGCTTTTAAAGAAAAAAAAAAAAAATTACACTGTACACTTTTTCTTAAATGTATAATTTATCTATACAGTGTTTTCTTAAGCTTATGGTTTACATACTCCACACGGTATTTTCCTTGGGGCTTTGTTTCACAGTATGCTTTTCTAAAGCTTTAATTTTACTGTGTGGCATTTTCTTAGAGCAGTGATTCCAAGGTACAGGGCCTGTCACTTGATTTCACCGTAAATAACGCAACGCCCCCCCCCCCCTTCAACTTTCCATAATAAAAAACAGATAATAAAATGTCAGAAGGTCTCGTTTTATTATTCAGGAAATTCAACTGTATTCAGCAGACCTTATTTCAAATCCTTTCAAGCCAGTTGAGGTCATTTTGACCGAGTACAGTTCAGTTCAGTTTAACCGTGTCCAATTCTTGTAAGAGATATGTATTTGTCTCCAGAGCACAAATGCACAAATGAATAATTACTTAGGAGGGGAAATCTTCAATACAGAAACAGGGGAAAGCCTGCTATGGTTTACGTTTGTGCGATGTTCTTTCGTCAGTAACCTTCGTCTTCATCATTTCAATATGTACAATATTTCATGTTTATGCTGACAAAATAAAATATTTTACTTATCTAATTACAGAGCTTGGTTTTGTAAAGGGGTCTTCTGCTCCAGTTATTAGGCCAGTAAACAGGTGAGCAAAGGGGGGGGGGGGGGGTGTTAACGTGGGATATTCTCGTTTTCTACGTTGAACCATTATTACCTTGGTTTTTCTGTGAGGTTGTGGATTTTGTTTGTTTTTAATGTGATATTCACTTAGAAGAGCGCGTTCACATTTACTTTCTTTTATCCTTTTAGGATAAAACCCCGGTACATTTTGTGCAATTAATGTCCCAGTATTGCATAGATATGTTGGCCTGAAAGGGGCCATAGTCGTCAGCTTGGCAAAAAACATAAATGACAGGTTGAATGATTGCATACAGTGAAATGTTCTTAGAGATGAACGTTGTGCATATAGTGATCAAAGGACATTCGCTCTTCTGTTCTTTAAGTGTCGTAACCAGTGTGTATCATGTTATAATATAATCATTATGTTGATAGCGGATAAAATCATGCGTATTAATTATCATCATTATTGTACAAAGCCCAGCCGACTGCGCAGAGCCAAGGCATTTTTGTAAGTTTTTTAAGGTGAAGGGAAGTAGGTAGGAAGATAGGATTCATTTTGTAAATGAATGAGTAGTTCTAGTGATAAGTTAGTTTCACTGTATTTAGCGTACTGTGCGTGTGTTCGTAATTATCTATGTTTTGGATTATGTCTCCGTGTTGTTTAACTGATTGATTTCACCCTTTCACTTCCTCATCCCGTCCACCAGCTTCATATCTAGCTTCCTCCGGTAGATAGCTTGAGGGAATGAAAAGGTTAATTTTTAACATTGCTGTCATGTCTGACAATGCAGGAAGCTGGTGGATAGAATAAGGGAGTCAAGAACTGATGGTGTATGTTCACACGATCTGTGAGCTTTTATGAAGAGACGCGTCTTGGAAAAAAATGTGTTTAAACGCTTTAGAAAATATGATTACAAGGCTTTTTCTGTGACAGTTTCTTTTCCAATTCTTTATGATTTTATTTTCCTTGTTTTTTTCGTATTTGTTGCTTTACTTTCTTTGATTTTCCTGTACCGTAAAACTCCATAAATTAACGTCAGGTTATCACCTGTTCTCATTTTCATACGCAAGGTAAATGAAACGTTTTTAAATTAAATCCTGCCAGTGATGTTTACATTGTGCAATAATAACAGTTTAGGTCTTGTTTGTTTTGGGTGTACAGCAGCGTCATGTGAACACTGATATCATTTATCTTGAGTGGTGGGGGAAACATCTCAGAAGTAAAATTCAACAACCGCAGTACGTCGTTTCTGCCTCACCTACTTCATACGTAATTTCATCGCCTCTGTCGTTTTGTTCTCCTCTGTCTCGCAGCTCGCCCCCCCCCCCCCCTTCCGCCACCCCTTCTCTCTGTCTTTCTTTCTCTCTCTTCCTTTGCTCCTCCCCTCTAGCTTTCTCATTCCAGTATGTAATGTCACGGTTTTAAAGGAATCTCAAACTGTTTAAAAATGTGTTTCGTAATTTTGAACCTCCCAACACAATGAACATGTAAAGGTACAGACGTTGTATTGTAAGTCAACCATAAACGACATTCTTACTGCGCGAAATTCGGGTTTCTCCCCATGGGCAGAATACGTTGCCATAAAACGGTGACCATATTTACAAAAAAACATTTTGTAGTCTGTATGCGTGTATTTTTATTCATCTGGAAAATTCCGTAATATTGTTGTTTTTTTAAAAACTGAATTTTTCCAGGGACAGCATCTTTGTTGGAAGGAATTGTTTGACTGTGCTAAAAATGCATGCTGTAAGGGAACCTTGGTTTACTGTTTCATTGGAAAGACTGATACCATGCAAGGCAGGTCCAGTAGAGAGCTCTGAGAAGAGAGAAGAGAGAGAGAGAGAGAGAGAGGGGGGGAGGGCTAGAAGGAAAGAAGAAGAAGAAGAAGAGAAAACTATCGCAACTTGACACTTCACTTCCAAAGTGACCTCCCTTAACTACACCACTACTCCACTCGAGTGCGAACCATTCTTAGTTAGGACATTACTTTTTTCTTTTTCTTTTTCTTTTTTTGTTGTTTGAGAAAGTCAGGGACTTTGTTAAATTTCACAAAAAGGGGTATGGTGGCATAGTTATGACAATCCCGATAATACATAAACTGCTGCGGTATATTTTCGTCAGTTACTCCTATAGAAAGAGTGAGGGAGGCTGTATTGCTTTAAATGTGGGTTCTGACAGTGTGAGGGAGGGGATACATTGAACGCACGCACTATGGAAGTAAAGTTAACTCAGTAACCTAGGGCCAGAGATCATTTAACTACCTAGTAACTTGATAGCTAAATGATCTGTGGCTCTAGTTTTTTGTGCTTACTGTAGGCACTGTGAGGAGAAGTTCGTAACTGGACCACAGACAACGAGAAGACATGTAGGCAGTCAGAAGAGATGTTAAAGATGATGGACGAGAACCCTGCTAGAAAAGAAAAATCTATCCATGATAATCATCTATTTACATATATATATTATATATTTGTTGTGTGTGTGTGTGTGTGTGTGTTTGTGTGTGTGTGTGTGTGTGTGTGTATGTACATACATATATGTCACATGTCTTTATATCTATTTGTCTGTCTATCTGTATATCTGTGTCATTTCTCTCTCTCTCTCTCTCTCTCTTACACACACACACACATGCGCGCGCAACACACACACACACACACACACACACACACACACACACACACACACACAAACACACACACACACACACACACACACGTAGAGGCAAAACTGCCCCTTCCTGAACTGACTGCAGGGGTTTGCATGTGTTTGAAGCTGACCTGAGAAAAATTCTTGTCCACTCATCTGTAAATGGGTACAGGACCCTGTTCAGGGTTAGGGATGGAAAAGGTTGTGTTGAGGGTTCAGGAAGATAAAGCAGCGACAGAGTGGAGAGGGGAACCATTCTTAAAGTACTGCCTTGGAGAAAAGTAGACCATTTTACTACCCCGCTTTTCTGCAGCCAGAAGTTCATAGGAACATATTTATCTTACCTTTTTGTCTCTGCCACCTAGCTCCCCAACGACCCCAAGGTTATGGAACTGTTTAAGTAGGACCGCAGGACCTAGCCAGCTCGTGGGTTTAAGTGCAGGCTTAGGGCTTGTGCCATGATCATCCTGGATCTTCTCCATCACATGGCACCTATGGCTTTGGTTCGTGTGGAATTCATTCCGAGCGCGGCGACGTCATCTTGAGAAATAGAAATTGAAACTGAAACTTTCCCTATGGGCTTTTCGTTATAGCTCACTGCATAGGCTTGTCGGCTGGTTCTTTTGATAAAGCCGTGGATTTGCACTGTCAATCTGAATGTTTTCATCATTCTGGGGGTGTCAACACACTGTTCCCTATATGGAGCGTATAGGGAATTGTTAGAGTGCGATGAATCTCTTCAACAAACTCCGAACTTTGTACGGGTCACTGAATTATGCAAAATTATTTGTATTGGTTTTTCATAATTATGCACAAGCATACTACATATAAAAGCGTACTACATATAGGTTTGTTTATTTTTGATGCTTGTAGAGCTGTGTGCGTGATTGGACACAATTGTTCACGTTACTGTTAGTGTTATACATGTACCAGCTTTATGTTTGAACGCAGCGATAAAACAATATAATATAATATAATATAATATAATATAATATAATATAATATAAATAACATACATAACATAACATAATACATAAAAACATAAATAACATAACATAACATAATAACATAACATACATAACATAACATAACATAAATACTACATAAATAACATATACATAAATATAATATAATATAATATAATATAATATAATATAATATAATATAATATAATATAATATAATATAATATAATATAATATAATATAATATAATATAATATAATAATATAATATAATATAATAATATAATATAATATAATATAATATAATATAATATAATATAATATAATATAATATAATATAATAATATAATATAATATAATATAATATAATATTTTTTACATGAAAATTAATGAAATGATTTGTGTAAACATGAACGCATTTGTATTTTTTTCTGTAGTGAATGTGTGTGTGCATGTGTGTGTGCATAGTGTGATTTAAGATTTTCTTCTTTGAGAAAGAAACAATGTTGAATTGAGTGTGCATTAAACAAACCAGAATTGAAATCTTTTGTTGTGTGTGTG
Organism: Monoplex corrugatus; assembly: GCA_030674185.1. Taxonomy (NCBI): domain Eukaryota; kingdom Metazoa; phylum Mollusca; class Gastropoda; order Littorinimorpha; family Ranellidae; genus Monoplex; species Monoplex corrugatus. Next base: position 69,628,679 of record CM060315.1, on the reverse strand, counting down.
TGTGTGGTGTGTGTGTGTGTGTGTGTGTGTGTGTGTGTTGTTGTGTGTGTGTGTGTGTAGTGTTGTGTGTGTGTATGTATGTGTGTGTTTGTGTGTGTGGTGCAATGAGAGAGAGAGAGAGAGAGAGAGAGAGAGAGAGATATGAGAGAGAAGAGAGAGAATATTAAGTGATGTGATTTAGATTTTCTTTTTTGAGAAGAAAAGATGTTGAGTGTGCATTAAACAAACCAGAATTGAAATCTTTTGGTGTGTGTGTGTGTGTGTGTGTGGTGTGCGTGTGGGGTGTTGCGCGTGTGTGTGTGTGCGCGTGTGTGTGTGTGTGCGCGTGTGTGTGTATGTACATGTGTGTGTGTGTGTGTTTATGTGTGTGTGTTTGTATGTACATATGTATGTGTGAGTTTGTGTATAAGTGTGCGTGTGCATACGTGTGTGTGTGTGTGTGTGTATGTACATGTGTATGTGTGAGTTTATGTGTATGTGCGTGTGCGTGCTGCTGCGTGTGTGTGTGTGTGTGTGTGTGTGTGTGTGTGTGTGTGTGTGTGTGTGTGTGTGTGTGTGTGTGAATACGCGAGACCACATGTAATCACGCGAGCGAGGGCGCGAGTATGTATCAGAATAGGGTGTTACCTTTTAATTTGGGGTTTTTCCAAAATCCCTCGGAATCCTTCCCTGTTTGTTGAAAGAAAACTTCTAAGTTTACCGCCCAGTTCATTCTTTGATAATGACGAACGAGATAGCCAAGTTGTTAAGACACTGGATTCCCAGTAGGAAGGTCTGAATCCGACCTGCCTTTATGGCGCCTAGTGGGGAAAAATGGCGCCTGGTGGGAAAAGATGGGCCTGGTGGGAAAAAGATGGCGCCTGGTGGGAAAGGGTGGTGCCGGGTGGGAAAAAGGTGGTGCCTGGTGGGGAAAAGATGGCGCCTGGTGGGTAAAGGATGGTGCCTGGTGGGGAAAAGTGGCGCCTGGAGGGGAAAGGGTGGTGCCTGGTGGGGAAAAGGTGGTGCCGGTGGGAAACGGGTGGTGCCGGGTGGGAAAAGGATGACACCTGGTGGGGAAAGGGTGGTGCCTGGTGGGGAAAGATGGGCGGTGAGAAAGGGTGGTGCCTGGTGGGAAAAGATGGCGTCTGGTGGGAAAAGGGTGGTGCCTGGTGGGGAAAAGATGGCGCCTAGTGGGAAAACGGTGGTGCCTGGTGGGGAAAAGATGGCGCCTGGTGGGAAAAGGGTGGTGCCTGGTGGGGAAAAGATGGCGCCTGGTGGGAAAAGGGTGGTGCCTGGTGGGGAAAAGATGGCGCCTGGTGGGAAACGGGTGGTACCTGGTGGGGAAAAGATGGCACCTGGTGGGGAAAGGGTGGTGCCTGGTGCGGAAAAGATGGCGCCTGGTGGGAAAAGGGTGGTGCCTGGTGGGGAAAGGGTGGCGCCTGGTGGGGAAAGGGTGGCGCATGGTGGGGAAAAGGTGGTGCCTGGTGGGGAAAAGGTGGTGCCTGGTGGGGAAAGGATGGTGCCTGGTAGGGAAAGGATGGTGCCTGGTGGGGTAAGGATGGTGCCTGGTAGGGAAAAGGTGGTGCCTGGTGGGGAAAAGGTGGTGCCTTGTGGGGAAAAGGTGGTGCCTTGTGGGGAAAAGGTGGTGCCTTGTGGGGAAAAGATGGTGCCTTGTGGGGAAAAGGTGGTGCCTTGTGGGGAAAAGGTGGTGCCTTGTGGGGAAAAGGTGGTGCCTTGTGGGGAAAAGGTGGTGCCTTGTGGGGAAAAGGTGGTGGGGAAAAGGTGGTGGGGAAAAGGTGGCACCTGGTGGGGAAAGGATGGTGCCTGGTAGGGAAAGGATGGTGCCTGGTAGGGAAAGGATGGTGCCTGGTGGGTAAATGTGGTGCCGGGTGGGAAAAGGGTGGTGCCGGGTGGGAAAAGGTGGGTGGGGAAAGGGTGGTGCATGGTGGGGAAAGGATGGTGTGAAAAGGGTGGTGCCTGGTAGGTAAAAGGTGGTGCCAAGTGGGGAAAGAGTGGTGCATGGTGGGAAAAAGGCAGCACCTGGTAGGGAAAGGATGGCGCCTGGTGGGGGAAAGGATGGTGCCTGGTGGGAGTAGGGTGGTGTCTGGTGGGGAAAGAGTGGTGCCTGGTGGGGAAAGGCTGGTGGGAAAAGGGTGGTGCCTGGCAGGTAAAGGGTGTTGCCTGGTAGGGAAAGGATGGCGCCTGGTAGGTAAAGGATGGTGCCTGGTGGGGAAAGAGTGGTGCCTGGTGGGAAAAGGGTGGTTCCTGGTGGGGAAAGAGTGTGCCTGGTGGGAAAAGGGTGGTGCCTGGTGGGAAAGAGTGGTGCCTGGTGGGAAAAGGGTGGTGCCTGGTGGGAAAGAGTGGTGCCTGGTGGGAAAAGGGTGGTGCCTGGTAGGTAAAGGGTGGTGCCTGGTGGGAACAAGGTGGTGCCTGGTAGGTAAAGGGTGGTGCCTGGTGGGAAAAGGGTGATGTCTTGTGGGAAAAGGGTGGTGTCTGGTGGGAAAAGGATGGTGCCTGGTAGGTAAAGGGTGGTGCCTGGTGGGAAAAGGATGGTGCCTGGTAGGTAAAGGGTGGTGCCTGGTGGGGAAAGGGTGGTGCCTGGTGGGGAAAAGGTGGTGCCTGGTAGGGAAAGGGTCCTGGTAGGTAAAGGGTAGTGCCTGGTGGGAAAAGGTTGTGCCTGGTGGGAAAAGGGTGGTGCCTGGTGGGGAAAGGGTGGTGCCTAGTGGGAAAGGGTGGTGCCTGGTGGGAAAAGGATGGTGCCTGGTAGGTAAAGGGTGGTGCCTGGTGGGAAAAGGGTGGTGCCTGGTGGGGAAAGGATGGCGCCTGGTGGGGAAAGGGTGGTGCCTGGTGGGAAAAGGGTGGTGCCTGGTAGGTAAAGGGTGGTGCCTGGTGGGAAAAGGATGGTGCCTGGTGGGAAAGTGTGGTGCCTGGTGGGGAAAGGGTGGTGCCTGGTAGGTAAAGGATGGTGCCTGGTGGGAAAAGGGTGGTGCCTGGTGTGAAAAGGGTGGTTCCTGGTGGGAAAAGGGTGGTACCTGGTGGGAAAGGGTGGTGCCTGGTGGGGAAAGGGTGGTGCATTGTAGGTAAAGGGTGGTGCCTGGTGGGGAAAGGATGGTGCCTGGTAGGTAAAGGGTGGTGCCTGGTGGGAAAAGGGTGGTGCCTGGTGGGAAAAGGGTGGTGCCCGGTAGGTAAAGGGTGGTACCTGGTGGGAAAAGGATGGTGCCTGGTGGGAAAAGGATGGTGGCTGGTAGGTAAAGGGTGGTGCCTGGTGGGAAAAGGGTGGTGCCTGGTGGGAAAAGGGTGGTGCCTGGTAGGTAAAGGGTGGTGCCTGGTAGGTAAAGGGTAGTGCCTGGTGGGAAAAGGTTGTGCCTGGTGGAAAAGGATGGTGCCTGGTGGGGAAAGGGTGGTGCCTAGTGGGGAAAGGGTGGTGCCTGGTGGGAAAAGGATAGTGCCTGGTAGGTAAAGGGTGGTGCCTGATGGGAAAAGGGTGGTTCCTGGTGGGGAAAAGATGGTGCCTGGTGGGGAAAGGGTGGTGCCTGGTGGGGAAAGGGTGGTGCCTGGTGGGGAAAAGGGTGATGCCTGGTGGGGAAAGGATGGGCCTGGTGGGGAAAGGGATGGCGCCTGGTGGGAAAGGATGGTGCTGGTGGGGAAAGTGTGGTGCCTGGTGGGGAAAAGGGTGGTGCCTGGTAGGTAAAGGGTGTGCCTGGTGGGAAAAGAGTGGTGCCTGGTGGGAAAAGGGTGGTGCCTGGTAGGAAAAGGTGGTGCCTGTGGTAAAGGGTGGTGCGTGGGGAAAGGGTAGGTGCCTGGTGGGAAAAGGGTGGTGCCTGGTAGGGAAAGGTGGTGCCTGTGGGGAAAAGGTGGTGCCTGGTGGGAAAAGGGTGGTGCCTGGTGGGGAAAAGGTGGTGCCTGGTGGGAAAGGGTTGTGCCTGGTGGGAAAAGGGTGGTGCGTGGTGGTAAAGGTAGTGCCTGTTGGGAAAAGGTGGTGCCTGGTGGGAAAAGGGTAGTGCCTGTGTGGGTGTTCAGAAAGGTCGTTCGTGTAATGGTAAAGTCGTTGGCTGTTGACATCGGGCATCCAAAGGGTGGTCACTTATCAGTTGGTCACAAGCAGCGAAATAATACGTCCAGTGGGGAAAGGATGGTGCTCGGTGGAAAAAGGGTGGTGCCTGGTGGGGAAATGGGTGGTGCCTGGTAGGTAAAGGGTGGTGCCTGGTGGGAAAAGGGTGGTGCTGGTGGATAAGGGATGGGCATGTGGGGAAGGGTGGTGCCTGGTGGGAAAAGGGTGGTGCCTGGTAGGGAAAGGATGGCGCCTGATGTGGAAAGGGTGGTGCCTTGTGGGGAAATTGTGGCGCCTGGTGTGGAAAGGATGGTGCCCGGTGGGGAAATGGTGGTGCCTGGTGGGGAAATGGTGGTGCCTGGTAGGGAAATGGTGGCACCTGGTGTAACACCATGGTGTCTGGTGGGGAAATGGTGGCGCCTTGTGGGGAAAGGATGGCGCCTGGTGGCGAAATGGTGGGGGGGAAATGGTGGCGCAAGGTGGGAAATGGTGGCGCATGGTGGGGAAAATTGTGGCGCCATGCTCATTCAATTTCCTAGATGAGCGTAAGTGCAGGCCTGCAGTGCTTGTTGTTATGTGAAAATGTGTATACACACGCAGAATATGAAATACGCGCAGTGAAGATTATATAAGCCTGTCAGTGATGTATGGAAGCACGAAAATCTTCGGCATATATAGTTACCGAACACCGAGCATGTTGACTATGCAGCACAGTGACACCTTCACCTTGGAGGCCAAACGTCCATACACGTGTCCTAAAAAACAAGCCCCAAACAAAACAACATGCTCGCAGTGACGGGAGAGAAAACACATTTACACACAGAAAACCAATACCAAACAAAAAACAACAACAAGAACAAACAAACCAGACCAAAACCAAAGCAAACAAAGAAAACAAACATGTAAATAAAGAAACAGAACAAAACGCCTTACTAAATCGAGGGCGAGATAGGTACCACACTCATAATGCTTGCTTTGAGAAAAGTTGACTTCACTATCATCTCACTCGCCTGGCAACTCCAGGTAACTAATATCAAAAAGTGAATGACTGAAAATATGACAAGATGGTCAGGTCAGGTAAAATTTTTTCATTTCAGGCCGAGTTTGATTAACAGAGATATTCATCATCATCATGTGCCCTGACTCATGGTGTTGGCGATCATGGCTCTCCATACGAATCTATCCCTTGTGGCTGCAAGAACATCTCCCACCCTCTCTGTCCTCAGCCACTCTGCAAGTCCGTCCAGTATATTTTCTGCCTGGGTCTACCTGGTGTTCTCTTTCCCTCCAGCTTTCCTGTAGAGACCAGATATTTTCTAATTCCCCTTTCCTCATAAAATGTCCTATGCATGTTTCTTGTCTTTTCCTAATCTTCTTTGTTAATGATCTTTTTGTGTCTGTCTCCTTCAAGACTGTCTCATTTGTTTTCTTTGCTGTCCGTGGAACTCTCAACATCCCTCGTAGAAATCACATTTCCGTTGCCTCAATTTTGTTCTGACTTTGCGTGTTGACTGTCCGCGCCTCACAACGTACAACAGTTCCATATGACATTCAAGAACTATTCCTGATGTTAATTGATAGGCATTTGTTGGTAAGAATGCTTTTCATCCTCTTGAGTATTGTTCTGGCTCGGCCGATTCTGCCGGCTATTTCTGATGTGTATCTGCCATCTAGTTAGATGACCGTACCCAGATATTTAAACTTATCAACCTGTCTCAAAGTTGTGCCGTTTGCAGTTATTTTGCATGAGGGGTTTTCATGTTTTTAACTGATTACCATGACTTCAGTCTTCTTGCTATTTAGCTCCAACCCTTTATTTTTGCTATTTCTATTATATTCACAACAGAGGTGAGAGAGAAATTAGAAGTTCACAAAAATGAATCAGAATGCGTATTTGATATAACGACAAGACAAGACAGACAAGACAAGACAAGACAAGACAAGACAAGACAAAAGAAGCACAGATTTCATTTATATGGATAATTTAGAATATGCCGTAATCAGACCCAATATTTGTCTGTTGATATTAATAAGACAATACGTAAGATGCTTGTGAACTTCCATTTGGTATCAGTCCGCTGTCGACAGGCAATGAGGTACAGTAGTGCTTATAGATATGATGTTTTATGCCCACTTCGTTGTTCTGCTGTAAATAAGGAAGTAATCGTCTTCAGTCCTTCAGACGCTTCAGAGACAGTTTATTTCTTGTGAGTACTTTGAATAGTATAGATTGTTTAAACTGATTCTGTTTATATTTTCATGTATGAGAATACTATAAATAATGCTGCCATATCTCTCTGGTTTGTGTAAAAAAAGCACTTTTTTTTTTATTAATCAGTCACAAGTATTCAATGTATTGTAAGTATAAATGTCCTCTTCTTGTTGTTGTCTTAATCAAAGTGACTGTTGACATTCAAGCAAACAGGAATCGGAAATACACAAAAACAAACTGATCAGAACGCGTGTTTGATACAACAAAACAAGAGAGATAGGCGTGAATTTTCGCCCAACTGGCCTTTGTTAAGCATAAACAGAAGACACTAACACACAAAAGGTAATTGGGGTTGGGAACTATTCAACTTTCATTACGTAAGTTTGAGCAGTGCTGAGAGTGTATTTGTGGTTTGAACACTGGCGGTCACTTTGATTGAGATGTCCTATTACTGCAATGACTGCTTTCTGTTTGTATGACGTCGTGTTTGTATGACGTTGTTTTCGTATTACGTCGTTTTCTTATGATGTAACGTTTTCTGTCTAATCTTCATTTTCGTGTTGTGTCGTCTTGAAAGTTGATTACCATGTTATTCTTTGTTGTCACCTGTATACACCTGACAAAGGCCAGTTGGCCGAAAATTCGAGCCTGTCTTGTCTTGTCTTGTTGTATCTGATACGCCTTCTGATCAGTCTGTTATTGTGTATTTCTGATTCCTATTTTCTTATTGTAATACATGCATTGATTGTGTAAACTATGTTTGCCCTTTGTTGAACCCAATGGCCATATACTTTGAATAACCACTAGTGGTTTTGCGTCTTTCACCCATGCTCATTCCTTTATCAGACAACAAGGACGTCCTCTTCTGCTATCTTATCCAAAACTATTCGCCGCCGGATTGGTGTGATATTTTGGTTTTGCAGTGGTGTACCAACAAACATTTTACAGTTTTTATCATCTTCTTCTGAACATAAAACGGATGTCCTGTTTGACGTCCGTTTGGTATCAGTTCCAAATGAATTACAGTCTTTCTATCTCACTATCTTTGTGGTAATTGCGGTGGTGGTTTTCTTCTTTTTAAGTTTTAAGTCTGTCGAAGTATCCCATGTTCTGTTGTTTTCACACAAGGGGATATGTAAGTTAGCCTTGCTTATTAAGTTATATGTATGCCATTGTAAAATAAACGTTTCATTTCATTTCCCTGCTCACCAAACCTACATCCCAACCCCCACCCTCCACCCTAATCTGTTGACCCCATCCACCTAGGGATCAGACAAGAAATCAAGGTATCATGTGCGTAATGCACACATGATGCACGTAAAAGGCATATTATCCCTTCCTTAAATTCGTTTCTTCTTAACTTTTCTTTAATCTGCGTTTCTGAAAATAAATAATAAAATGAAAAAAAGATGAGAACAATATTACAGATTATGATAGTGGATTTGTCAAAAAGGAAGTTGGAGAGGACAGCGTAAGACTCCCACGTCCATGTCCCCCACCCAGAAAAAAGAAACGATGTATAATATTGTATTTTATATGTATATATATACATATGTATGTATATATATGTATACACACACACACACACACACACACACACACACACACACACACACAACACACACACACACACACACACACACACACACATATATATATATATATATATATATATGTATATATATATATATATATATATACAGAGAGAGAGAGAGAGAGAGAGAGAGAGAGAGAGAGAGAGAGAGAGAGAGAGAGAGAGAGAGAGAAGATGCAAGACTCATCTGCCCATGGTTGTGTTCTGATTTTTCTGTTATTTTGTTTATAACATTTCTTTCTCATAAATTTCGGGAATATGAGGGGATCCCCGCTCTCTCCCTCATTCTTTCTCTCTCTGTCTTTTGCGCGCGCGCGCGCACACACACACACACAAACACACATACACGCGCGCGCGCACGCACGCACGCAGGCGCACGCACTCACAAAGAACCTAACATGCTGGACTCTGCGAACTGTCGCTTTATTTTCTTTCAATTTTCTTTCATCGAAAATCGTATGAATACGGACTTCCTGGTATACACACACACACACACACACACGCGCGCGCGCGCGCGCCACACACACACACACACACACACACACACACACACACACACACACACACACACACACACACCACACGCACGCACACACACACACGCACACACACGCACGTGCTCACGATCAAACAGGCAGTGTGCACGATGTTTGTGGAGGACGGGAGTTTAACGAACAAATAGAGTCATCAGAAGGAAGTAGTGAAGGTCAGGTTAAAATGCATAATAACATTCTAGACGAAACCAATCACCGAACTCCGATTTTTATTAAGCTTTTCATCTTTTTTATAATATCACAAGTTTGGGGAGAAATGGGGATTCCCCAGAGGGAGGGGAGAGAGAGAGAGAGAGAGAGAGAGAGAGAGAGAGAGAGAGAGAGAGAGAGAGAACGAACGAACGAACGAACGAACGAACGAAAATTTTTATTCAAAAGGCCTTGGCCACATTTGAAGGGGGAAACATAATCATAATTATATCAACACACAAGCTCAATTCTATTGATTTACAAATGTATCTCGAAGTTTAAATGCCTTGTATAAATAAATAGCAAACTGCTTTACTACAGATTCGTCTTTGGATGAGAGTAACATTACCAATCTAAACAAACATGGTCGTCTAAAAAAATTAATAGGTATAAATTTCGCTCTGAACTGAATCAAATTTTGACAAACCAAGGCAAAATGTAGTTCATCATCAACATCCATACCACAAAGGGGACATAATAAATCATTTTCAGCAACTTTCCTGTGATAAAAGTGATGTTTCTTCAAATCAGAAATTCCAAATCTAAACTTGGTCATAACCCTCTTAATATGCCTGTCTATTGGTAATGACAAATACAGTGGGAAGCAATGCGATGGATTAATCAAACGGTACATACTGTATCTATTACTGTCCTCCATATTTGAATGCCAGTTTTGCCATTGGTTGTCAATTAATCTATCACGAAGAGAGCGTAAAAAACACACCTTTACTGCCAACACCCTGATTAATCCAAGCATAACCAAATCCATTTTCAAATAACATCCGTCTGACTGTTGATACCCAGTTTGCCTTTCCTCTTTCATCTAATAAGCAAAGCATGTTATAAGCCTTTTTGGGTAACCTAGATCGGTTCATTTGAGTTAGTTTTATCCAATAGCGAATGCATCTAACTGCTGAAAGAATATGCAAGGGATATCTGTTAGTCTCAGCATAAACAAGATTATTTGGTGTTCTTAAAGATACTCCCAGAAATTTTTTGAGCGCAAATAAATGTATTTTTTCACAATGCGTAACTGCAGCATCTAGACCCCATATTTCTGCACCATACAATATTATCGGTTGGATTTGAGAATCAAAAAGTTTAATAAACAAGTGGAAAGAGCTATTGTTTAACCTCCTCAAATTCTGCATAATAGATAATAAACCTCTTTTACCCTTATCTGCAATATCTTTACAGGCAAAAGTGAAACTTAGACGAGTCGAAAAATAAATACCTAAATATTTGTACACATTAACAACAGACATCATAACACCACTGAAAAACCATCTTTCCCTTGCAGCCAGATATCCACCTTTTCTGAAGACAATGATGTTGCTTTTAGACATATTAACTTTTAACTGAAGCCGAGAAGCAGATCTGTCTAAGCTATCCAACTGTCGTTGTAGACCTATCACTGTTTCCGCTAATAGCACAATGTCGTCTGCAAAAAGCAAAATAAATAATTCTAAAGCATCATTCAAAAAACAGGCTCCATGACGACCGTTTTCAGTAACTTCTCTAGTAACCTCATTAATGAATAAAGAAAATAAAATAGGACTACATACATCCCCTTGCTTCACACCAGCTGTACAGTTGATACAATCAGACAAAGCACTTCCACATCTCACTCTTGCCTTAACACTTTCATACATACTCATAACACATTTAAACAGTTTTCCATTAACGCCATTTTTTAACAAAATAGGCCATAATAAACTTCTGTTGATTGAATCAAAGGCTTTCTCAAAATCAATAAAGGCAACATAAAGTTTGCGATTTAATGTAAATTGCTTCTGAACAAGTGCCATCAGTGTAAACATATGATCTATAGTAGAATAATCTCTCTTGAAACCAGCCTGAAATTCCTCAGTTATATTATTTGCCTCGACCCATTTTTGCAGTCTACTGTTAATTATTGTGCTATACACTTTACTGGTTATGTCACAAATAGATATGCCTCTATAGTTATTAGGATCATTAACATTACCTTTTTTATAGAGAGGAATAACAATGGATTCGGACCAGTTCTTTGGGAAGATGCCGTTATCAAACAAAAAGTTATAGAATGTCACTAGAAAACCAACAACATGATCGCATCCAACAGCATTTTTCAACAATTCACCAATGACTCCATCTAGACCAGCTGATTTGCCATTTTTTAATTTTCTTAGAGCTACTAGTACCTCATGTGTGGAGATTGGTTCATTTAAATGCTGTATTTCTTCATTCGCTTCATTTTCTATTTCTTCTAAATTATCAACATTATTCGAAGCATCTTTCTGCAGCAAGTCTTTGAAATGCCTAAACCATGTTTCAATACATACTGTATTTCTAGGCTGTTTTCTTTTCGAAGAAATCATACCGATGGTGCTCCAAAAGCCTTTCTGGTCATTCATTGAGTTTACTAGCTTGTCTATCAAAGCCATATTGTACTGCTCTTCCTTAAACTTTTTAAACTTATTGTATTCACGTCTTGCACGGCAATAATTATATCTATCATTTGCAAGTAAAGTGCGTCTAAAAATCTGCAATGAATTTCGAACTTTCTTCTTTAGAGTAACACATTCCTTGTCAAACCAGGGATTCGCTTTTTTACGCCTACCAATAATAACACTTTTTTTCATACACTGAGCTGCGTCTTTTATACAAGAATTAAACAATTCTAGAGCAACATTTATATCAGAGTACACAAGATGGCGGCTTGAGAGTGATGGTCGGTGTCTGCGCGGTTGGCCGAATTTCTGCATACTACGACGTTGTTGCATCATATTGGATCCCTAATTTTTGCGGACTGCAGTGTGGAGAGCCATGCCAGCGGAGGGCATCGATTTCAGGGCGAAATGTGGCAGTTTCTTGTCCGTATACGTAAATTATATGTATCGGCGAATGAAAAACAAAGTGTTTACACGGACATTGATACTTCGTAACATGCAAGCCGGTGTCACAGTAGGTTTGCTCCTCGTTCAATTTGTTTTTTGCGACCTATTGCAACGAGCAGGAGACGTTCACCCCCACCCCGGCCCAGTGGACAGTGATAAAAGCAGCAAAACCACCAATACAAGACAAACCAGGATGCAAAGCTACACTCAGAAGAATAGTAGTACTTCTTCTCCGGCTCGATCACCCCAAGACTTCACGCCCCAAGGTATGTCCCAAAATCCATCTTTGGTAGACATTATGACCACATTAACTTCCATGAACGTTTCACTGAACCAGAAGATGGACGATATACGTGATGATATGTATAAGAAAATGGACGACGTGAAAGCTGAAGTGATCATGTTGCGTGATCAGTACACAAAGCTGCAGGGGGAGGTGGGGCAGCTGAAGGAGGAGGTGCAGAGCCTGAGGAGGGAGAACCAAGACCT
>CM060315.1:69606732-69611732 GCA_030674185.1 Monoplex corrugatus | reverse complement strand
CATGGCTCATCAAACTGATTGTGCGATGGAGTTCGCATTCTATACCCCTGTATTCTTTGGAAGTGCAATGAAAATTGATTTTGACATATCTTTGGGGATTTTTCCAGTGTCGTAAATTTCATTTAGGAGGACTGTTATTTTTTCTATGCCAAATTTCTCCAGGGCTTCAATCATCTCTGTAGTAATGTTGTCTGGTCCTGGGGCTTTTCCCGGTTTCATCGTTTTCAGTGCCTCTCTAACTTCATCTTTCATTATGGGTGGTCCTTCAAAGTTCTTTTTTATAATGTGTTCTTCGTTTCTGTCATCCTCAAAAAGGTCTTTAATGTACTCTCCCCATCTGTCTAATATTTTGTCCTTTTCCATGATAAGCGTGCCATCTTTCGATTTCAAGCAACCAGTTGAAGTGCATGTATTTTTTTCTGTGGACAATTTCTTCAATTCATCTGTACATACCCTGAGGATCCGTTCTGTGTCGGTCTTCCATTTCTTTGCACTTTGATTTCAGCCAAGCTTCCTTAGCTTCATTGCACCTATTCCTGATCTCCTTGTTTATCTTCCTATAGTTCTCCTCATTTCTCTTTGCCTTCCTCCTTTCCTCCATCAAGCCCAAAATTTCATTAGTCATCCAGTTCTTTTTTGCTTTTCTATCTGCTTTAGGGATTTCCTCACAAGCTACATTTATCGAATTCCTCAACTTTGTCCATTGTTCTTCACTGTCACCAACGTCTTCCAGAGCACTGAATTTGTTTTGAACATGTACATTAATTTTTTTTACGTATCACTTCATCTGTCTTTAAGAGTCCAAGGTTTAATTTGATGTTGTTTTTGGTCTGTTTCCTTTTCCTCAATTTCAGTCTAAATCTTCCCACTACAGGATTGTGGTCACTGTTGCAGTCTGCGCCTGGTAGTGTTTTTGCTGACAGTAAAGAATTTCTAAATCTTTTGTTGATCAGGATGTAGTCAATCTGATTTTTGGTATTATCTCCTGGACTCATCCAAGTCCATTTTCTTCTATTAGGCTGCTCAAACCAGGTGTTTCCTACTATAAACTCATTCATCTGTGCCCATTCTACAAGTTTCTCACCCCTTTCATTTTGCGTACCAAGGCCATGAGGTTCAACTATATCCTCCACCCTATCCTGTCCCACTTTAGCATTAAAATCTCCCATTATTACAGCAACTTCTTGTGATTTACATTGTATTTTGGCCACCTCTAATATTGCGTAGAAGTTGTCGATGTCTTCCTGAGTACTTGCGGATGTTGGTGCCACTATTCTTCAACTATTCTTGAGAAACCGAGTGTTTTTGGTTTTAAGATTGAACTCTCTCTCTCTGTCACTGTCTGCGTCTCTGTCTGTTAGTCTGTCTGTCTGTCTCTCTCTTTCTGTGTTAATGTGTGTGTTAGTGTGTGAGGTGAGTGAGTGAGTGTGGTGGTGTGTGTGTGTGTGTGGTGTGTGTGTGTGTGTGTGTGTGTGTGTGTGTGTGTGTGTGTGTGTGTGTGTGTGTATGTGTGTGTGTTGTGGTGTGTGTGTGTATGTGTGTGTGTGGGGTGTGATGTGTGTGTGTGTGTGTTGTGTGTGGTGTGTAGTGTGTGTGTGTGTGTGTGTGTGTGTATGTGTGTGTGTGTGTTGTGTGTGTGTGTATGTGTGTGTGTGTTGTGTGTGTGTGTATGTGTGTGTGTATGTGTGTGTGTATTGTGTGTGTGTGTGTGTGTGGTGTGTGTGTGTGTGTGTGTGTGTGTGTGTGTGTGATGTGTGTGTGTATTTGTGTGTATGTGTGTGTTCGTTATTTGCTTTATTTGCTCTCCTTGTTTTTATTTTGGGGATGGGGTAGGGTTGGGGTAGGAGAGATGATGTTATATCTGGGTTTTAAGAGTGCACATACTTCCTGAATGATATCCGTGTTACCAAAATAGGAACACGCGGTTTCTGTTGTTTGAAATTCCAGTAGAAGGCTGATAAAATACCTGTATAAAATATGTACTAGGTAAAACATAGTCTAGGTAGGGCTTCAAGACCTGGACGGCTCATGGGTTTATGTAGACTTCCTAGTTACAATCTGTGTTGTTTTGGAGGGTGGTGGTGGTGGTGGTGGCGGTGATTACGTAGACTTCCTAGCTACAATCTGTGTTGTGTTTTGGAGGGTGGTGTGGTGGTGGTGGTGGTGATTACGTAGACTTCCTAGTTACAATCTGTGTTGTGTTTTGGAGGGTGGTGGTGGTGGTGGTGTGGTGATTACGTAGACTTCCTAGTTACAACCTGTGTTACCATAAGTAGGCACAATAAGGTTTCGTTTTTTTGAGAAATAATATAGGTATGTATCCAGTTTTTCGAAAATCATTGTTTGAAGAACGTGACTGAAATTTGTACACGCGCTCCTGTGCTCCCTTGTCCCCTCTTCCACGTGCAAATAGACGCGTGTCCACACACATACACATATAAACATGCACAATCACCCATGCATGCGTGTGTGCACACACCCTAATGAACACTTGATTTATATATTTACATATACGGGTCCCACCCACCCACTTCATCCCCCACCCACATATACACACACACAAACACACACACAGATTATAATATGACATAAACATCAAAATGGTATAATTTTTTAAATTTTTTTTTTATAAGTTTTTGTAAATTGACAATACATCATTGATTACGGACTGCAATGTCCAGTCTGCATATGTGGACAATAATAAGACTTTTTTTTAAAAATTGTGCATACATGTGTTCACATCTTGAGTTCTGCATAAATGAATAGGATAAATAAAAAATTAACATGCTTCGTATTAAAAATGCCTGATTTGACAGAGTTGATTTTTGTGAGTTGATGGCATTTAGTTCTTAGAAGGTCACTCTGGTGTATATTTGGAAAAAACCAACAGGAATCCTTTTTCACATCCTTTCATAAAACGCAAGTTTAACTAAAAGCAAACATAGGATAGAGGTTGTCCCCTAGCCCGGTGGTTGTGCGGGAGTGAAGTGGTAGAGGCCACAGCTTTTCTCGGAGCCAGCATGATCAAGGCGGTTCCCATCTCCTCTCCCTCGCTGATTTTGAAAGGGTCAGGAAAGCATTCAAAGCTGGACAGACTGGAGGCCGCACGTACGAAGTTTTGTTCTAGTGAGATTTGTATTTTAACGGAAAGTGTTTTACTAGATTAGATAAATAAACTGAATTCAGTGAAAACAGTTTGTGACAACAGTGAACATTAAGAACAATTGTACTTATGTGTTATTCCAGAATACACGATTAGCATTCCAAAACACACACACTCATACATATACTAAACACCACACACACACACACACACACACACACACACAACACACACACACACACACACACACACACACACACACACACACACACACACACACACACATCACACACACAACACACACACACACACACACACACCACACCACACACACACACACACACACACACACACCACACACACACACACACACACGCACACAACAGCGCACACACACATACATACAAACACACCACACACACACACACACACACACACACACACACACACACACACACACACACACACACACACAAACACGCATCCACTCAGACACAGACACAAGTGTGCAATCAGGTTCTTTATTTTCAAAAGTATATTCTGTGAATATGTCGTTTATTTTTAGTCCAAACATTTGGATTTGTTTTTGTTTTGTTTTTGATTTTTTGTTTTTCTTTTTTTTTGGTTTTTTTTTTGGGGGGGGGGTGGGGGGGGAGGAGAGGGATGTGCTGAAGAACGGAAAAGTTCAGTTGTACTTTGCTGGTATACCTGCGCACGAGGTCAAACATTTGTTTGTGAGAGAGGGGAGGGAGGGAGGGAGGGACGGAGGGAGGGAGCGTTTTCAAGAAACACCAGTTGTTCTGTTCAGTTCTAACAAGGAAGAAGGGGGAAAGGAGGAGGGAGAAGGGGGGGGGGACTGAGAAGGGGGTGGGGGGAGGAGAGTGAGTGGAGGTGGGTGTGGGTGTGGAGTGGGATGGAAATTTGGAGTCTAACTTTAAATTCGACTGATCAAAACAAGTAAGACCACGCTATCAAAAAAAAAAAAAAAAGAAAAGAAAAGTGCTCTTGCCTGTATTTATTCTCTCTTTCTTATACTCTCTTTCTCTCTGACTTTTTCTTAATTCTGTCTTTTCTTCTTCTACACTTTCTGACAGTCTTGTCTTTTTGTTTGCTTTTGTTTCTTTTTCTTATTGTCACAGTGGATTTATCATGTGAAATTCGGGGTGCTCTACCCCGAGGAGAACGCTGTTTTTTTGTGTTTTTTTCCCCCTTTCCTGTTTTTTTTTTTTTCTTCTGTTTTTCTGTTTTCTATCTTTTTTCATTGTTTTCTTTTCTGTCTTCCTCCTATTCTTCTTGCGTTCTCTTATTTTTTTACCTTTCAATCTTTTCTTTCATTTCGTTCTTTCTTTCTTTTTTCTTTCTTTGTTTTGTTTGTTTGTTTCTTTCTTTCTTTCTTTAAATCCTTTTGCTTCTTTTTTTTTTTCTTTCTGTCAGAGATTCATTTTCGCATTTTAAAAATTCTTTCTTGTTTGCTAACTGTCTTTCGTTCGCATTATCTCTCTCTCTCTCTCTCTCTTTTTTGTTGTTGTTGTTGTCATGCTATCACAGTGCATATGTCGTGAGAAAGGACCGGCTCGATCAGGAAGAAGGAGGCTCACGTTTCCATGTTATATCCTTCTACAGGCCACACACACAGCATATCAATAGACAGCCAGGCGCACACTCCCACACAAGCACTCCAGGGAGCACAGACAAACACAAACACAAACAACGCACGTGCGCATGTATGCAAACGCGTGCGCGAACATCCTCGCATGTTTGCCGCGCGAGCGTAAACACACCTACAGACACTAACATCGAGAGAGAAAGAGAGAGAGAGAGAGAGAGAGAGAGAGAGAGAGAGAGAGAGAGAGAGAGAGAGAAGACATACACACACGTACACACACACGTACACACA
>CM060315.1:69594232-69601732 GCA_030674185.1 Monoplex corrugatus | reverse complement strand
GACCGCTAGCGAAAGAACTGAAATCGCTGGCGTCATAGATTTCAGCTTCGTCGACCGTGTCGTCGTAAACCGGATTGTCGTGACCGCTTATGGTGATGGCAGGGGGTGGTGGTGGTGGGGGTGAGGATGTATGGTTCTGTATGGAGAGGTTGAGGGAGTTTTCGAGCTTGGCGGCGGTTTGAGCGACCAGGGGGACGTTGTCACGGTTGATGCTTCCCGTGTCTTCAGGACTGCTTCTGCCATTACCACCACTGACTCCACTGTCACTGTTACCATCGTCGTTGACGAAGGCTTCATTTACCTGTCCGGCAGAAAACTGTAGTAAGTTGGTGTTTTGTGAATATTGAACTAAATAGCACGTTTTGATGTTGTCCCTTTTGACATAAAAAAATTTTTTTTGCAAACACAAAGGCTAAAGTAACTAAACTTAAAAGATTTTACAAACATCATAACAGTTGGCAGTTGGTATATAAAACTTCCATAAAGGGAATGAGGTGATGCAGACCTCACCTGTCTTCGGGTCAGCATTATGGTGTAGAATCAACACCATTTCTGATTTTGGCTTTAGCTCACGACGGAATAATCTGAAGTGAAATGAGGGGAAAGAACGTCGCCATAGTATAGATAGCACTATCCTTTTTCCCCTGAATGCACATATTTCTGTTTACCCATGACGGTGACTTGTTCTACAGAATTTTGTCAGAGACAACTTTTTCGTTGCCCTAGGATCTTTCACAAGCGCTCATAATATACTTGGGATCTCGATTTAATGTCCTATCTGAAAGGCTAACACCCAGACCATCATTCAAGGTCTAGTGAAATGGGAGGGAGAACAAATTTCTGTCTGATCATGAATGGAATTCAGGGTTTCTGGCGTCCTAGGCAGTGCTTTATGAAGAATGTTATACACTCTAGTGAAGGCGGTACACCGGCATCCCCTCTCCTCAAATTAAACAAGAGAGCTACAGAATTTGAGTTTGGCTCTGAAGACTGTATACGTTGTGTTGTAGGTTTGCAGGGCTGGCTGATTGACTGGCATTCTTGTCAGGTGACCAAACCACTAAGTGGTGAAAATATCCATTTAACACAAACCACACCAAACGCAGATTCTGGCGTGTGTGGTCTGAATTTGTTGAAACTGATGCCTTTCTAAAATGAATTTTACGGGTAGGACGTAATTAGTAAGTAGTTTTTCTTTTACTTTTCCTCATTTTTCTTTTCCTTCATTCTACCTGTTTTTTTCTGTTTTGTTTTGTTTTCCGATTTTTAGTGTTTTGTTTTTGAATATTCATTTGTCTGCTTTAAATTCGTCAAATAAAAATTGCCAACTGAGGGACTGCTAATTGTATGGACTGACTGATTAGGATAATAACAATCTTCTCAACGTCTGTGACCTTACCTGCCCGACTAAATCTGAGATCGCACCAATGGAGGGCGGGAGGGTGGCGCCGTCCTTGTTGAAGCGCGTTCTGACGTAATCAAAGATGGCTTCCACACGTGCACGCGGCACGACACCGATACGGAAAAAGCTAAGCTGACCTTGCCCCATGCGACGAGTGTCCACCACAGTAGACGCCATGTTTTCTGGGGAGGGTCCAGAACACAGGATACCGTCCACCTGGTACCATAAAAATGTCAGGTTTGGAGGTCAGTTCAGTGCAGGAAACATTAATTGTCAGAACGTTACTGTTCCTAACGATGCAGAGGTCATACCGACCTTTCAACGTACATTAACCCTTTGAATCCCGCACCTTATCCACCAATGGCAAAAACTTGACCTTTCGACTCCCTGGTCCTATCCACCAACTTCCTGCAGGAAGCTTGTGGATAGGGCAAGGGAGTCAAAGGGTTAAGTTTTTGCTTTGCTAGCATGGTTGACAATGCAGGATTCTAGTGAACTGGGTGCGGGAATCAAAAGGTTAATACTGAACATTGCTTTGATTTCTCAGGCCTGAAGTAATGTATCAGTTTTTCAGTGGAAACGAAAATAAATGCACTTTCGGTATCATTTTCGAAACAATCTGATTACGAGAACATTACATATCAATTCAGGAATCAAACAGGCCACTGAAAGGTTAAAATTTGTCATCATCATTCATGGTAGACCGTCGAATCGACGATGACATGAGTGGCGTCAAAAATGTGACGTGAATGCAGCCTAAAGATTCATGTACACTATCGTCTACATTGATCACAGGCTATAGCAGTACCTGGATTGGAAGGTCGCTCCTTCTGAACCTACTGCTTGGTACTCTTAGGTCCTCAAATTGTCTCTACTCAAAGGGCTGGATTACATTAAAGAATCGACCGATGACTAAGTGTAGAAACTGCACACAAAGTAAAAATTACACACAAGCACTCACGTCGTCCAATCCCAGCTTAGCCAGAACCTGTAAATGGTGTGTGGTGTCGGCTTCCCCAGTGGGGTTAGCGGAAGTGGTAGCCACCGGACCTGTCTGGTCCACCAGATACGAGGTGACGCAGTTGTCGGGCATGCGCACTGCGATACTATCAGGTCGTCCCACCAGCTTGTTGGCCTCTCCGATACCCAGATTGTCCAGCCACTGACCTGCCGGCATTAGATTAGACTGGATCCGCTTTATGTCACAACGAACATTTTCCTCATGAGACATACCTTGCTTTGCACATAACACATGTCTTGTTTTCCCCGTAAAACATTTATTTTCCACATAAAACATGTCTTGTTTTCCCCGTAAAACATGTCTCGTCCACATAAAACATGTCTTGTTTTCCCCGTAAAAATGTCTTGTCCACATAAAACATGTCTTGTTTTCCACGCAAAACAAGTCTTGTTTTCCCTTAAAACATGTCTTGTTGTCCACATAAAACATGTGTTGTTTTACGTATAAAACATGTCTTGTTTTCCACACAAAACAATGTCTTGCTTTCCCTGTAAAAACACGTCGCCCCAGTATGACAACATTATTTTTTTTACTGCCTCCATGTTCCACACCACCTTATTGGCATTGCTCCCACGCAGTTGATCTCGGCTCCTCAGCACACAGCCACACTCAAGTAAAATGAGTCGTATGATTTAGTGTCTTTAGTTTGTTTAAATTTGTGTTCAGGTGATAAATTGGACGGAGTGGTCAACGCCAGAGGCATATCCTTAGACTGTGTGCACGAATGCATTAATATGTGTGCCTAATTTTCTTTTCTGTTTTTTGCCTGTTGAAGTAGTATGTGTGTATTGAAATGGTTATAGCCCTGATATGGGCTCTGTGCAGTCGGCTGGGCTTTAAAAAGAAAAACAAACAAACAAACAACCAAATAGATAATAGATAAATAAATAAAATTTAAAAATGTAATGAATGACGTCGCATTGCAGTCCGTTTGTATCTCCTTATATTGTCTTGAGCAATTTGTTTATCCACTGCCGGCCTGCTAAGCCAGTCACAGCTTCACCAGTGCCCCGTTGGCCAGCATTACCTGTTTCCACCTCCCACGACGAGGACGAGGGGTTGGGCTTTGGGAAGCTCACAAGATGTCCCTTCTCCAGGCCACCCGCCTTGCTGCTGACAGACGACTGTATCTCCCCGCGACGCCCACCGGTACAAGCGGAAGGAAAAAGTAAAAGTAAGTAAGACGTCGCATTGCAAAGAAGTCCAAAGAAGCGAGCAATGTGAAACTAGTTGTCTTGGGGAAACCCATCAGACCAGACCCTGCACTGGTGATGGATCACTTTGGTAGACTCCTGCAGTGCCTGTTGTAGGGAAACATCTGCAGGACTATGCCTATTAAGCCCTTGCTTAATGACAGCAATCCCTCAGTTACGGGAGCCAGGCAGACTGAGCAGCCGTCTGGAAAGGAAACCGCCACCACAACCGTCCAATGACAATCTCCACAAATCACTGCCACCAACCTCCACCCCACCCCCTAATTTTCCCTAGGCGGTGAAGCATCAGAGGAAACAAAAACTGATCAGAGGAAACAAAAACTGATCAAGGAAACAAAAACTGATCAGAGGAAACAAAAACTGATCAGAGGAAACAAAAACTGAGGTCATCATTAACCAGGGCATGGAGGGTTACAGAGCACGAGATATTTCCTTTTAAGTAGAATGCTATGATATTACACAGTGAGACTGGGGAGGATAATGATGATGCTACAGAGTTTCAGTTTGGATTGATATTGTGTGATATGGTCGTACTTTACGCTTTGTTTTATGATAATTACATCCTGGTATAAGGTAGGTGCGAGAGATACGGTTACCTACACTGTTGAACAGAAAAGTTGAGTAACATGTTCAATGATGCGCCCATGAGGTGCAAAACACACGTCTCTGTGGTTCCAGCCATCCAGACTCAGCACAATCAGATGTGGATTAAGAGTTTAGCAGGGCTGAAAATCCCACAATGATGGGTTTCAAACTCACAGCCCTCCAGTTACCAGTCTGTTGCTCTAACCACCACGCCTTGCTAGCTCTTTTCTTTCTTTCTTCTTTCTTCTTTCTTCCTTCTCATTCCTTCTTTCTTTCTTTCCCTTATTTCTGTTTTTTCTTTTGTACTTGTTTTCTTTCTCTCACCTTTAGGAATGACACAGCTGACAGTAGACGGCCACACCTCGTTCATGAAGGCCCATACGAGCTCACCAAACAGTTCTCGTCCTTCGGCCAGCTGTTCTGTGCGTGAGATCCACATAGACATCGGCCGATCGTCTGCATCCTTCTTTGTGTTATAAGCCCGCTGAAGGGAATGAATGACAAACGATAGAATAAGAGAACATATAAACGAATGAATAAAAGACTGACTGACCAAACAAACAAAGAAAAACATAGAGTAAGAAATAAAGGAAACAAAGAAGAAGAAACAAGACAAAGAACAGAGCGAGAGAAAGAAAGGAAAAGGTGGAGAAGAAAGGAAACAAGGAAAGAACAAAGAAAGAGAAACACACACACAGTGGAAAGAAAGATAAAAGAAAACAAAGGAACACACACACACACACACACACACACACACGCGCGCACGCACGCACGCACGCACGCACGCACGCACGCACGCACGCACGCACGAACACATGCAGGCTGCGCTCGCACTTATACACACGGGCACACGCCGATTAGCTTATATGATATTGTAAGTTTTTCGCTCTAGGAAGCTAATTTGTATTATTGCTGTCGTCTGCTTGATTCTCTCTCTCCCCCCCTCCCTCTCTCTCTATCTGTGTGTGTATTGTGTGTGTGTGTGTGTGTGTGTGTGTGTGTGTGTGTGTGTGTGTGTGTGTGTGTGTGTGTGTGTGTGTGTGTGTGTGTGTTAATACTAAACAAATATACATAATGTATGTATGTGTGTATGTATGTATGTATGTACGTATGTATGTATGTACGTATATGTACATATATATATATACATATATATATATATATATCACACACACACACACACACACACACACACACACACACACACACACACACACACACACACACACACACTAACTTGTAAATCAAGAATGATATTTTATCTTTTTTCCCGTTCCAGGGGATTACCCACAGCAAAAGGATGACAAAAGTATCTTTGCATCTCCATGTGTTACTCTGTCATCTGATAAACCTGCGGGTGTTTGTTCAACTCTGTTCCCTTGTGTACAGCTAACCGGAGATATTTTGCCCTCACCTTACTTCCCACAACCATCATCCCCACCCCTGTTTACACAAAACGTTTGAAGGTCTGCTGTATGTATGTGTGTGCAAGTTGTCTTATGTTATTACTGCATTGAATTACGTGTTTTTCCATTCCACCCGTTCTCTGTGACATTGGAGAAGAACTGGTTCATTCATTTTATTTCGTTTCGTTTTTGTCCCTCCCTCACTTCCTCTTCCCCATGTCTCTCCTCTCTCTAACTTTTTTGTTATTGCAGACACATATTGTTGGCTATTGTTACAATAGGCCCACAAATCTGTTTGTGTGTGAATATAAATGTGGATAATGTCTGTTCTGTCTTGATGGAGGCAGACACAAATAGATCACTCATAAGGAAGATTAGGAAAAGACAGGCAACATTGATGGGCCATTTTATGAGGAAGGGGGATTTGGAGCAGCTGGTCACAACGGGAAAGCTGGAGGGAAAGAGAGCACCGGATAGAACCCAGGGAGAAAATGCTCGACGGACTTGCAGAGTGGCTGGGGACGAGGAGGGGCAACTAGAGATAGAGACAGATGGAAGTCCATGATTGCCAACGCCATGCGGCAGGGCACTTGATGTGATGAATGTCTGTTCTGATTCGATCAGTATAGATAGGTAATATTTGTAATTCTGTTAAGTGAAATGGCTTAGATATGAGTGAAAACACATTACTGGTTTTCTTTAGATATATTACGGTCTTTAAAATTGATTCGTAACTGGTTTTTATTTGGTTTGTTTGTTTTGGATTGTTGATTTTTGTTTTGCACACACACACACACACACACACACACACACACACACACACACACACACACACACACACACACACACCACACACACACACACACACACACACACACACACACACACACACACACATACACACACACACACAAACACACACACACGGATGCGCTTGTTTGCTTGCTTTCGAATATGCGTATAGACTTTTATGTGTTCGTTGTCAAATGTCTTGCTTTACTCCTTTTTATGTACGTTGTTTGAACTTAAAACTCTTTTGCGGTATCGTATTTCATATTGTTGTCAACATAAGTAAATTAGGAACGATAGATATGAAAGTTGGGCCTATTTGCTAACAGCTGTTCCGTTAGAAAATTAAGTTTCACTGAGATTTCATTTCTCTCTCTCTTTCAACTATCGCCCCCCCCCCCCCTTCTCACCTACCTCAACAGCCTTGGGGAATTTGACAGCAGCCACCAGCACATACACCACATCTGTAGGAATACCGCAGATCCCGCCACGGTTCATGATATCTGTAAACAGGATGCAAGGTTTAGTATCTCTCAGGGAGAAAAATGCACAAATTATGATTATCCGCAAAGAAATGATCTCATGATACACATATGAGCAAACAGTTCAAGATAATCCCATAAGTTTATAACCGAGTTAGTATAGGGAGTGAGGTGGTAGAGACCTCACTCCTGTTCCTGGCTGTGTTATCTTCCTTAACCCCGAAGTGAATCAGGCACCCATGCACAGCTGGGTGGATTTAAATGCCACACGCACAGATTAAGTTCCTCTTGCGTGATTCACACCAGTACAAACTCGAGTAGGCAGACTGTAAGGCGTGAATTCTGCCTCTGTGGCAAACAGTTCGTAGCAGTTATAAAGTATGTGGAATATCGGTTGTCGTCTCATCCAAAAGACTACCAACCAGACAACCACTCAAGGTCTGGTAAAAGGGGAAGAAAATCCTTATATGGTCTAACTTATTAACCAAACTGACTAAATGGCTAAATACATGTAAAGCATTGAATTCCGCTGATATGACCCGATAACAGAGCAGGGTCATTTCTTGAGGGTGGTCTGCAAGCAGCTTGACATCACGTGTTC
>CM060315.1:69541732-69589232 GCA_030674185.1 Monoplex corrugatus | reverse complement strand
TGCCTTGGGGGTTTTTTTCACGTGCATACAGCGTACATCAACTCACTGAAATTAACACCCAGAACATCACTGAAGGCCTAATAAAAAGAGGAGAACAATTGCATATCCAACTAGGGGAATCGAACATGGTTCTCCTGGCATTCTGAGTGATTTTAACCGCGAGGCCATCAAAACAGGTGGTACACTGATGGCTACAATCAGAGAACTCAAAAACATTCTACTATTTCCGGTACATTGCATAGTCCTGAACGTGATCTAAATTACTGCAATGGATTTAACACACACACACACACACACACACACACACACACACACACACCACACCACACACACACACACACACACACACACACACACACACACACACACACACACACACCCCCCCCCCTCCCCCAACCTACCTCGAGAACCATCCACATATATGGCCACAGACAGCAGACACAGAGCCAGATTCTGCAAGAACTGGTACACCTCACTGAACAAGGAGGCCACGGCCACCATGAAGAACGTAACGAAGAAGATGACCACCACGGCTACCAGAGGCGGCACGGGCACCCCGGTCACGTACTCGATGCAGTAGTTGTAGCCGTTGGCCAACCAGAACATGGAGTGGAGGAAAAAGTAGAAGCCGTTGTAGGTATCGGAACGCCTGACGGCCACTATGCCGGCCACGAGCTGGTAAGCGCCTGCTGCCATCACCCACATAAAGCCCTTCGCCAGAGTCGGGAAGACCCCCGTTACGTGGCCCGCGTAGACTGCAAAGGCTAACGTGTTCATAGCGTGACCCAGTGGTACAAAGTCTCTGGACACACCTCTGGTGGCAAAGAGGAGGAAGGTTAAGAATTCTTCGGCCTGGGCTGAGAGGAGAGGGAGTAGGATTGAAGATAGGGAATAGAGAACTGTCATAACTGAAGAAAACCGACAATAACGTAGTCACATTGTCTGTGATCGTGAACTGTACCGATACAATCGAATTTCTAGATTTTTTATGCATTGAAAATGTCAAGTAAAATATGGACTGCTGCATCTAAATTCCTCAACAAGTATCAAAACTTGCAATAAAGTCATTTTAAACAAAATGAACGACTAATGTCTGACAGGATAATGTCTGTGATCGTACATATATCTGTTAGAAGTTGACTAATGATATTTTGCTAGCAGCTTAAAACTGTTTTATGTTGATAGACACAAATGCTTTCGAGATTTTCCGACGTTTTAAAATTTTTTGTATACTTCGATATCCTCAATCATTTAACTTCATCAGAAATGCCTTAAAATGCATAATAATGTTAATACTTAGTGTGGGTGACCTTGTGACTGCCATGTGTACCCATAAAAGAAATGTAGTCAAAACTAGCATAGATCAAATATCCAACAATTGATATCAGTCTTACGTGTTGAAAGCCGTGGCATGGCCTGCATGGAGGGCTCCCCCTGGCGAAACTTTCTGAGGACAAGGGAGAGCACCATGTAAAGGGCCAGCGCCGCCATCAGCAGATAGTAAGCTCCCACACTGGTTCGTAGAGGACGCCATAAGGAACTGATCTCAAAAATGCAGGCAAGGAAGTAACCTGGAAAGAACAACAATGGATAGCAATACAGTGTGGGCAGATTTGGTCTCGTGGGTGACACGATACTTGGACTGAACGTAACCGCACTGGATTCGTTTTCTTTGTCTAAACGGAACTTTGCCGCGTCGGATGTAGGCTGCTCTACTCCGGGAAACTATGTCGCCATGGTGCGGCGCCACCATTTTTTCTCGGTATTAAAGTGGATTTTTTTGGGGGGGGGGGGGGGGGGCAGAATTTTGCCCGAAACAACTCTTTTGTTGCCGTGAAATCTTTTACGTACATTAACTAGATGCTGCACTCGGTTTGTCGTCTCATCCGAAACACTAACGTGCAGATCATCATGCAAGAACTTGTGGGAGGGGAAGAAAATCTCTGCAAACCAGGGACCTCTCATTTCTCCCAAGTTTTGATTAACTGGGCCCAATAAAGGAAATAGTCAAAGAACAACATGGCAATATGGCAATGGAATGTTTGAAGATTTGGTTTTATAGATAACACAATGTCTACGGATGTATATTGTTTATATCAAGAGCAGCGTGATGGATTTTTAGTAGCTAAATGGAATACTCTATAGTAGAAATATGAAAGGTTAGAACATCATATCGTGCACGTGTGTATTATCATCATCATAATCATCATCATCCTCATCATCGTCGTCATCGTCGTCATCATTATTGTTATCATCACCGTCATTGTCGTTACCTCGTCTCTACTTACCCAAAGACAAAACAGCCGTGAATTTTGAGCGATGGTGAAGAGAACCGAAGACAAAGAAGAGAAAGATGAGCAGGAAGCTACAGTAGCCTGCCCAGAGCGCCTGGGCGTCGGTGGTTCCGGTAGGGTTAAAGCCTTCTACCACGTGGTAAATGCCCACAGCGGACCACAGGACAGACACACACAGCAAGAAAGATCGGAGCAAGGTGTCGTCAGGATCTTGTGCCGTGATGCCTGGTCACACAGAATGGTGTCATTTTCTTTAATGGTTGAAATTGTGATTCTTTGTCATTCTTGTTCAATCTCACTCTCATTTCACACACACACACACACACACACACACACACACACACACACACACACACACACACACACACACACACACACACACACACACACACACACACAACACACACACACACACACATCCACACACAAATCCACACAAACCCCACAACACACACACGCACGCACGCACCATATATACACACACTTATACACGCTGGATACTGAGCTAGGATACACTCAGTCTGTTAGGGTGTGATAATTGACCCAAGGTGTCATCCTCTCTCCAACTAGGTGGATCATCTTGGTCATGAACACGAGGCCGCTTAACTACTTGGAGCCCCTTTACCTTGCTCTTAACTTCTTCGAGGAAGTTCGTTCCGTCCAGTGATTCCTTGTTAACATCACCTCTTGTCGTTTAGCCGCCAGCTGAGGCGATGTACCGTAATGTGGCACTAAAAAGCCAGTCGTGACAGATTTAGAAAATAGACAGGGCCAGTGTTTCCGTCTATCTTACGAGTTGGATGCAGCTGCCAGACAAGAAAAGTATACTACCCCTATCCAAATCTTCCTACATACCCCTAGTAACGAATAGTAAATGCAAGCTACACGACATGTCTGTGAAGGTTCTAATGAATTCAGCATCCAGGTACACTTACCAAGAACTGTAGCGATGACGGACAGACCGATGAGAGCGATGCCATAGCCATTGTTGACGGGCAGAGTGTTGGTCAGAACGGTGAAGTTGAACACACACAGGATTACCAACAGGATAAAGTGGGTGTACATACATGCCAGTGTAGCAGACGACCGCCTCACCAGCACCGCCATCCTGAACCCCTTTCTCTGCTCTTAGCGATTCAGGGAGTTCTGAAAGAGAACATATACGCTCGTACACAGAAGTTGTAACCCGAAGGCCAGTAGATAAATAAATGACAGGTATTGTGATAAATAAATATATTATGAAGAAACAGAAGGCAAGAAGAGGATAAGAAGGGTGGGGCAGAAGGTGAAGAGTAAGAGAATGAGGACAGAAGAAAAAGAAATAGAAATATAACATCATAAAATGTCTTTTGGCATCAGTGTGTGTGCGCTGACGCTTTCCACCACGACTAACGTTTAGTGGGTATAGGCTCACAAAGCGACAGTTCAATTTTTTTATGCGATCTGAATATGAAAGCGAAAGCCAGTCAGAACAAGTTAATCTACAACGTCTGCAAGACATTTGCACTCTTTCCAACTGAAGGAATCTCGGGGAGAAAAAAGAGGCGTAAATTAAAACCCACTTTATGGAAATCAAATAGTAAATCGATCAAAAGTTGATCGTCAAGAAAGCTGTTGGCCACTTTACCTACACTACAACTATCGCGTAGCGTGTAACGCTGTTGAATATCCTGAATTCCACCGGAAACAGTAACAAAGGGAAAAGAAATAGCAAGTAGGCCCTAATTCACGTTTGTTATGCTTTTATGCTGTTGTCTTACAATAAGTTTATCGTGGGCTCCTTTCCAAGCGCGGGCACCGTCGGATGGCAACGCGGGGCTAATGCGTAGTAAAATATGTTGTAAGACGTTCGGACCTTTTGACTGTCTTTAAAATCAGATTCGATCATCCCATACGTAGGATGCTGCTAATGTCTGCATCAGAGTTGTAACATTTCGTCAGTGGCTGAGACAGTACAAAGCTTCCATTTGAAGCAGTCAGATAACGCTGATTGTGAAGCAGCTTACACTACCTATTGACTTGCCTTGTGTCTGTCTGTGTGTCTGTGTGTGCGTGTGTCTGTATGTGTGTTAGAGAGAGAGAGACAGACAGACAGACAGACACAGACAGAGAGAGAGAGAGACACACACACACACACACACACACACACACACACACACACACACACACACACACACACACACACACACACAGAGAGAAATAGAAAGAGGATTCAATCGTCGCGTTCATGAGAGAGAGAGAGAGACACACACACAAATAAGACACCACACACACACACACACACACACACACACACACACAAAACCACACACACACACACACACACACACACACACACACACACACACACACGAGTCGATCATCGCATTCATGTAAGCCCCCAGTCGACTACCAAATTGGTCATTTTTTCCCCTTTCCTGGTTTGGACAGCACGAAATTTCAATTCTATCCGATCAGAAAAAGACTATCCCTGGCAGGACTATCTGCTGTAATCGTTATCATAAAGTTGTATATTTGCACATGGACTGATGTAACAGACAGCGACTCCTGACGTCATGCTGTGATCATAGATACATGTAGTGAGGACACTTATCCATGTCCTTGATGTGATCAGTAATGTTACATCTCTCTATGGAATTTGCATTGTATGCTTACCCTTCAGTACGGATGATGTTAGACTGCTTACTATGTTTTAAGGAATGATTGTTGGAACACGTTCATTTCAGTTCACTCTTTTCTATAGCCCAGCTTACTACAAAAGGCAGTTCATAGCCGAAAACCTGACAAAAACAAAAGAATCTCCCAGTGAATTCAAAGAGCCTTCCCATCACCACACACATATGCATAAACATACCAATAATTTAAAAAAGTTTCATTGTTGAAAAAAAAAAAGTTCGAAAATGAAGTCCATAGTCGACCATATTTTAACTCTTTATTTTCCCAGTTGATATCTAGTTTTCTGATATTCAGACCACTCACTCATGATTGAAAAAGAAAAGAAAAACCCAGCCAATCAGCAAAAAAACAACAACAACAAAAAACAAAAACAAAAAAAAAACGAAAAAAAGCAAGCAAACAAACAAACAAACGAACAAACAAACAAACAAACAAACAAACAAACAAACAAACAAACAAACAAACAAACAAACCACGTTGTAAGGTTGAGTAGAATGTCTTTCTTAAAAGAGCTGTTATAAAAATCTAAACTTTGCGAAGTCTGAAAAAAAAGTAGTAACAAATCAACGTAAAAAAATGTACGCGTTTAATGTGTGGTGTGTGGGTGTGTGTGGTGTGTGTGTGTGTGTGTGTGTCGTTGGTGGTGTGTGGTGGTGTCGTGTGTGCGTGCTGTGCGTGGGTGGTGTGTGTGTGGTGTGTGTGTGTGTGTGTGTGTGTGTGTGTGTGCACGGGCCTGTGTGTCAATGCTTATTTTCACTACCGGGTATAGTATGAATACTACTCCAAAAAACAACAACAACAACAATAAACAAAGAAAAAAAGTTAAGGGTCACCGTCACATTATATAATGCTATATTATTCTATTTCTTTGCACTAACAAATGTTCTGAATCAGCTTTCAAAAAGCTGATGGTGACCCTTAACTTTTTTTAGTGGTAGATACGGATATAGATATAGACACACATATATTTATGCAGACACATACTCAGATTTAGGTATATAGAGATATAATTATACAGACACATACTTAGGGAGATATAGATATACAGATATAAATATAGATATATAGATATATTTATACAGATACATATTGAGATTTAGATATATATATATAGATATGGATATATTCATACAGTCACGAAGTCAGATTTAGTAATGATCTTCGTTCTTCAAGTATATCGCCCTGACTTCAGTCAGTTGGCGAAAGCACCATGCTGCTTACACAGGTGTCATGATTTCGATTCTCAGACAGATCACAAGTTTTAATAGACAACATATTAGCACAGTGGTTAGAGCGCCATGAAGATAACACAGGGGTCCTAGGTTTGACTCTTGGGCAGGCCACACGTTTCTTTCTTTTCTTTCTGTCTTCCTTTCTTTTTGATTTTTTAAATGTCTATTTTTTTTTAGTTGGCTGGCTCTGTTGACAGGGCCGTGGACACAAGATCTGATCTGTTGTCTCGAGTTCAATCCCAACCTGCAGCATGAAGACTGGCCTGTTCGCTGCCCATCTTAACGCTTCAATCCTTTTGGTGGTTTCAGCTTAGCATTTCATAGATACTGGTTCACTAACCCCCCCCCCTTCCCCCCTTCCCCCCGTTTCCTTCCCCACAGTCCCCATTACATGACTTTTCCAGCGCATAGGGTTTTGCGCTAGGGCCATGCAGCCTACTGGCAGGTTTGGTATAGCGTGTATGGAATTGTCCGACTGCGACAATCCCTCTTGAACAAACTTCAGACTGAATTTGCAGCGTGCCATAACATTAACAGAGAAAAGTGAAACATAAGGGGCGAACTTTAACCAACTGTTCAATACATTATAATGAAGAGTGCAGTGGGCGCAATAGTCAAGTGGGTAAGATCTTGGACTTCTAATCGAAAGGTATGGGTCTAATCCTGCCTGGGTCTCTGTCTGTCTGTCTGTCTATCTGTCTGTCTCACTCACTCACACACACACACGCACACACACACACACACACACACACACACACACACACACACACACACACACACACACACACACACACACACACATGTACATGTACATGTACATGTACACCAAAGATTCTGCGATGAGATAAATGATAACGGAGAAGACAGGACTTAAAAGCAATACGGTAAAACAAAATTTATGATTTAAGCAGTAGTGCTGTGAATCCGAATTTGAGTCTGATCATGTGTCTTTATATATATTTTCCTCTGTGTAATTCATGTTTTGATTTAATTTTGAGCATTTGGTCTCTCTTTCTTCCATGTATCACATTTTAAAACAAAAGTTGATAGAAGCGGTAGTTGGAATATTCTAATATCTCAGCTGCCATTCAACAGAAGAGGGACCGGCAGAAGCAGAACCCAAGGCCAATGGACACTTTCTCATGAAATGTCTGTGGAAGGACATTCCCCTCAGGATTGGTTCTGTATCCTTAATGCGGACCTACACCAGGTGATAGGGACCTGTAGCCTACTTGTCCGTCGGATCGACGTCCACCATCAGTATCCCAGCAATAGATAGGATGTTAATGATAACAGCGATGTGATTCAAAGCAGTGGTAGTGAAGCTACGAAGCGTTTTTTTCCCGATGTATTTGATAAAATTGATATGAATTGTTCAATGTAAAAGATTTACATATTTCAAACATTAATCTACTTCTAATGAAAACACCAGTGACAAATAGCCACACAGAAAAGAAATCCTCCAAAGAATAAAAGGTACACTAAGAAAATAAGAAGAGGCAGCAAAAATTCAACACAAAAGCACAAATCAGTAACATTCTATTCAAACGTTTTATAAAACTTAGAGAAATCAACTATTGTATTATACAACTAACAGCTGGAGATAAATTATGAATCGATAGGGGAGCTTACCTCTAATCCAACACCGACAACTCTCACGCACGTAAA
The DNA here is from genome assembly GCA_030674185.1 of Monoplex corrugatus. Lineage (NCBI taxonomy): Eukaryota > Metazoa > Mollusca > Gastropoda > Littorinimorpha > Ranellidae > Monoplex > Monoplex corrugatus. The sequence continues at coordinate 69,581,362 of CM060315.1, read as the reverse complement.
GTCGAAGGGCACAACTCTTGTCTGCCTGGCTTCAATGAAGAACAGTGGTTCAGACACTACAACTGTCGTGTCCTTGTATTCATCCCCACTCTTTTGGGGCGGAGCTAGTTCAGATGACAGTAGGCGGGGTGATGAGTGTGTGTGTGTGTGTGTGAGAGACAGAGAGAGGGGGGGGGAGGGGGGAAGATTTCGTCAGTTACAGCGCTTCTCTAATGCATGCACTAAGCATTTTTTAACATACAAACGAGGACAAAGAAGAAAACAAAATAAATGGATAAACATACGCACAAGGTTGAAAAAAGCGAACAAAACCGAAACTAGACAAATCAAAGAAAATCTTCCTAGAAAGAATGCCGCAGAAAAGGTGGGAAGATCATTTTACGAGGAAGAGTTCTAAACAAGACAACAATAAATCGAAACGAATGATTTGTTCACATCTCATTGGGCTGGTTTTCTTATCATGTTTATCGTGTTTACCTTTCTATTTAGAGAAGTATAGCAACGTGAAAGACGAGCAAGGGTTCAGAATTAACAAATCTTACTGATAGTGGAAGCAAAACTGGAAAAAAAAAAAAACCCAGGGTCGAATTCTGATAAAGAAAGAGACAGAAAAATAAACACACGTGGCTGACAAGAATTTCTTATATAAAAAGGGGGGAAGTACCCATGGTGTTATCAGATACGATTAGAACAACGTAAAATCCAAAAATCCAGGAAGAGTTAGTTTGAGTCATATTGCAACCATGTATATAAAGACTGAAGGGAAAAAAAAACCCGAAATGAAAACCAAACAAACCAACAAACCCGGAAGAATTGGTATAATACAGGTAAGGTGTTCTAGTCATGTACCCATATTAGGGGAATCTGACCAGCACTTTAATCAGAGGTCATCCACCTTCTTAACTTGAACCATGTACAAGCGCAGTTCCAAAGGGCAACTAGCTTTTCCCTCCTTTGGGCTTGACGAAGGGAATTTGAGCGGAGCAAAGAGAGAGAGAGAGAGAGAGAGAGAGAGAGAGCGGGGACGGGGACGGGACGGGGAGGGGTAAGTGGTAGAGAAAGAAATGAAGTGCACGCTTATCAATGATGACTGAAATGCAGTGAACAGTTTGAAGCACTGTTGTCAAGCGCCTCCGAGTTATTTTGCTGGGAATTCCATTTCTCTGTGATAATGATTGTGTGAGGTGATGGTCAGAGAGTGCATTGTACTCAAAATGCTCCCGGAAAAATCGCGATTACTTTCTATGCTTTGTGAAGTTTCTGTCTGTGTGTCAATGTGCGTCGATTTTGACATCACTGGCACGCGCAAGTTTTCTCACCACCTCACCACCTCCAACCCCCCACCTTCGCCAGTCCCCACCACCTCCTCACATTTCGAACTTTAAAAAAGAGGAAGAAGAAAAAAACCGGACGAGTTTTGTTTTCCAATATTAGGTACAGCTGGAATGACGAGTCAAGACACCCTTAGAAAGGATCCACTAAACAGGATATGAGCAGTTGCTTTAAACAGGTAGGCTACACGCACTCGTTATCTAGGCTATTTGTGTAGGATACTTGCACTCTCAGAAACGGCCGTCCATTTAGACAGTATACTCGCTTTTGCTTAAGAAATGGCTGGCAAAATGATTAGTAATGACTGAAAAGAAAATCTGTCCGATTGATTCAAGAAATTTTTTTTCTACATCACAGCTTTTCTCTTGCTTGTAATATCTTGAGTATAAAAGCCGCTTTGTGAAATACAAAACTCATCTGGTTTAGGGGTTAGCTGACTAACGTCGATAGATGGAATAATAGCGAAGGAATTTGAATCTGAATTTTCGCAACTTGAGTACATGGTGACTTGCAGAATTAAACAAAACAGGACGAATACCAGTTGAGACGTTACGTAATCGGTAATCCCGAATGATGCTGTAACTTTTAAAGAAAGATGAACAATTGGTGCTTGCACAAAAGACCCAATGATTATGTCATAGCTAATCAAAGGCCGATAGTTTGTGCGGTGCGTACGTAGGCCTACTGACTGAACCATGCAGTCGTCACGACAATGAGTGTGCAGGAAAAACGGGCCTGATCGGTTTGAAGAACGCTGAGAGTTGCTTCCCTTCCACTACTTCGACGACTGTCGTCTGCAGTGCGAGGAGGGCGCGTTGGCGTTTTCTCTGCCTTGGTTGTCTGCGTGAGTATCTGAGCATTTGAGTTCTTTTGATTTTGTTTGTTTCAGATGAGGTAACTTCTTTTTTTTTTATGTAAGTTTTTCCGCACGAATAAATATGTTTCGACAAAAAGACAAATCGTTTATCTGATATGATTTTGCTTTCAGGACATAGCCGTACAGCTGTTGAACATCTCAGTGACAGCATGCACCAGCTTGGCTAATTTCTTTCTGTTTTTCCCCGTTTCTCTATTTTGTGTAAAGAAGCTTTCATATAGGAAATAATATAAAATAGCTTGTTTGATTGGAGTTTGTTTTAAAAATCTCTGAGATACCGCGATTGGTTAGCTGAGATTAAATAAAATGAAAACGACTGTCAAAAATAATCTTTGTTGTTAAAGGTGCCTCGCTTCCGTACATATCGTGCTTAAGTACACAACTAGACTCCACAATTTCTAAAATACTAAGTTTAATTTAACTTATAACTCTTGATCGGTTTGAAAAGCGCTGTGACTAAATCTGTCCTGAGGGTGAGGATTTGGGAGAGAGCTACCTTTCCTTGCTTTGTACAATACGATAGGTGTTGGTATTGATTTATTTCCTGTTCATATTTGTATTTAATGGATACGGATATTGACAGAAATTCTGACTTACTTTGTATATCATAATATGAATGCACATTGTTGTTCGTTGGCATCATCTAGGATTCTCTTTACTTTTCTTCTTGATAGACTTCCTAGTAAATAAAGTTTTTGTCTGGATAGTTTTAAGTGGTTTTAACTTCATACCCAAGAAAATCCGAAAATGTGTGTGTTAGTGTCTGTGTGTATGTGTGCGAGCAAAAGTTCACAAGAAAAGATTTATGGGCTGTTTTGTGGATTTCTTCAATACAGGTACTGTCCAATAGGAAATCTGAAATGTTTAAGTCCAGTTTTTTTAGCGTTCCGATTTTTTCGAAATGCGCATATACACATTGTATTTCCACACTGTGCAGGCGGTGTGTTGCTGTACAGTTTGCATACTCCGTATTCTGTGGCCGTGCATGCTGGGTGTTCTCAAGTTTCCATAAGCCAGTCACCGACATGACTTAAAGGATTTTTAACATGCATATTTGATATTCTGCATGCATATACTTGCGAAAGCGGTTTAGGTGCTGATAGATCTGCACACATATTGACCTCGGAGATAGGAAATATCTCCATCCTTTACTCACCAGGGGGAGGTATCTAGGCGGATGATTAAATCTGAATGAACATAATCCATTGGGGTGGGGATGGGGTAGTGTCACAACAAAATGGACTATTCTGGCGATGATGTATCTGTTGCTTATGAATTTCTTTACCAAAAAGTGGTCAAAACGTTAAGTTTAATGCTAACAGAGAGTTTCTATACTACAGATCATAGCTACAAAAATTTCAAAGCCGCACCAACGACAAGTGTTTAAGGGTAGACTTATCCATGGTTTGATATAACTAGCGTGATCACTTCTTCCTTTTTCAGCTGCTTTATTAGTTTCTATGTAGTATAAATTAGTTTGTTTCACGGTAAAACGGGGCCCTAGTTTAATGCAATCGGAGGCATTATAACTGATTGTCAGAAATTAAGCATTCACTCTGACAAAGACGAGAACGAAAACTAAAACTGTTTGAAAATACAAACAAAATCATTAGATTTCAATCTATCTGCGAATTTGGATCGACTCTAAGCTCATATTGTTTGTTTACTGAGCAACACGAGGCCGAAGTCTCAGTTTTAAAACATAACGCCAACATATAAAAACCATATACCCCGCTGGTTTCAGCGCAGTCCGTAGGATTTTGCACGCAGGGGCAAACCGAACAATGAAAGTTTTTCCGTTACATCAAAGAAAAGCCGTACGGCGTTCCCACGCTGCGAAAACTGGGCGTTTGTCATAGACTACAGGGGATTAGGGCGATGTGTTAAAGGGAAAGGTATCTTTGGAGTGTGAAAGTAGTGTTGTAGGTGTTGTATCTTGGCAGTTTATTCATGTTGTGTTCGTTTCTCGGTGTGTTGTTGTTTGTTTGTTTGTGTGTGTGTGCGCGCGCGCGCGTGTGTGTGTGTGTGTGCCCATCTTATGCATAAGTATGTGTGTGTGTTCGCCTGTGTTATCCGTGTGTGTTTACGTGTGTGTATGCGAGCGTGTCCGCCTGTCTGTCTTATCCGTTGTGAATGTGTGTGTGTGTGTGTGCGTGCGTGCGTGTGTGCGTGCGTGCGTGTGTGTGTGTGTGTGTGTGTGTGTTTACCTCTGCCTCTCTTTGTTTCTCTCTGACTAACAAGGATTAGCTGTGAGACAGGTCCAATGGGATCTGATGACACTATCCTTGTGTGATAAAGTTTTTCAGATTACAAGTTTCTGTCTCTGTCCCTGACTCTGTTTCTGTTGTTTTTGTGGGATGATCTTCTGCCTATCTCTGTGGCTGGAAAAGGGGGGAGGGAGGATAGTATTTTCATATTTTCAGTGTGCAAGCATAATATCTATTTCTTTCTTATGATCGAAAACAAGGAAATGTCTTGTCGTGTTTTCTCTTTTATTGTATTATATTGACTTACCTGGTCTTGCCTCGCCTCATCTCGTTTTGTTATGTTTTGATGCTAATGATGTTATCTCTCTCTGTCTCTGTCTCTCTCTGTTTCTGGCGCGCGCACACATATACACAAACACACACGTACGCAAGCACGCACGCACGCCAAAGCACACAACACACACACACACACACACACACACACACACACACACACACACACACACACACACACACACATATTGCCTGAGCTATGTAGATTGGCGACGGCAAATTTGATTAATGATTTTTAGACAGTAATTTTTACTATTGGAAAATAAAGTATTCTCATTGTCACCGTGGTAATCTTGTCTTGTCTTGTCTAGGCTAGTCATGTCTTGTCTTTCTTCGACGGCAGTCACCACGGGCGTAGCCTGCGTAGTGAATTCCACAGCAAAGGGCGAGTACAGCGTACTTTCCTCAGCTGCGTAGGAAGGTGGCTGACCAGGAAGCCGAGTGAAGGGTCATTTCTGTGTGCCATCAGAGAATGTGTGCATGTGACAAAACAATGCATGACGAGCACAGAGACAAGAGGAAACGACTGTTCAAACGTTCTTTCATGTTGTTGGAGTCAGTGGTGTTCTTAGAGCATTCTTGACCCTAGGTCCCCAACCTTACGTACAGACACGCACTGACTGACGAAATAGACACGAAATGACGTTGCACGCACAGGCAAACGCGGGCACACAGACGATTGCATACTCGTGCCTGCGCTCACCTAAGCGCACACGTGCTTGCAAACGCTCCCGGGCATGCATTCATACACACACACAGCGCGCGCCGCGCCGCCACAACGCACACACACACACACACACACTGAAAGAGTTATTGTTCATATAATATTATGTTGGTGTCCGAGTAGGCATATGCTCATTCCAGCATCTCCAGATGCATAAGAGTTTACCCAAGTTACGTGTCTTTTTCGAGATCATCTCTTGCAAATTTTGTTGAAGCACACACACACGCACAGACACTTACTCGCACGCGCGGCACGCACACACACACACACACACACACACACACACAGAGGCGCACACACACAGAGGCACACACACACACACACACTCACATACACACACATACACACACACACACACACACACAAGGCGCACACACACAGAGGCACACACACAACACATACACACACACACACACACACACACAGAGGCACACACACACACACACACCACACACACACACGCACGCACGCACAACACATACACACAACACACACACACACACACACACACACACACACATTTTTTTTTAATGGATATATAGAAAGGGAGATTATGGCGCGGCTTGACCGTCTTGGGTTTTCAATGTCTTTTTAAGGGGGAAATGGTTTTATGTCGAGTTATGTTTATATAAAAAGAGAGAGCACAGTGTGGCTTGACTGTCTTAGATGTTTTAATGTTTTTAAAAGGGGAATATGATTTTTATGTCGACTTTACAAAGCTATGCGTTTGATTACGTGTGGCGAAATTTTGTGGTAACAAAGAGAACAGTCAGCTAAAACTAAACCACAAACGATTTTTGGGTAGCTGTTGACGAGTCTGTACAAAACGTGTACTAGAGGTACGACAAAAACGAAATAAAATTTATTATGTAAGTCTAACTAATCCTGGCCCAAAGTTGAGATCAATATCGTAAAAGAAAACGTACTATGGTTGTTAAAAATAGATACCCGCCTCTGTTTAGGGACGAGGAAGGTAAAGTGTGGGAAGAGGAGGTTGGCACTGTCCTCATAATGCTGGTTGTGAAAGAAATAAAGATCTTTAACACCTCGCTTCCCAGCGCGTAAGTTATGGACAAACTTTACATTTTTCCCGAAAGAACAATTTCTAAGATTAAGAAAGGGATTATAAGTATGGCATGTCCTGATGTCTGTGGACTCGTGTGTGTGTGTGTGTGTGTGTGTGTGTGTGTGTGTGTGTGTGTGTGTTGTGTGTGTGTGTGTGTGTGTGTGTGTGTGTGTGTGTGTTGTGTGTGTGTGTGTGTGTATGTGTGTGGTTGTGTGTGTGTTTGTGTGTGTGAGTGTGTGTGTGTGTGTGTGTGTGTGTGTGTGTGTGTGTGTGTGTGTATGTGTGTGTGTGTGTGTGTATATTGTGTGTGTGTGTGTATGTGTGTGTGTGTGTTTGTGTGTGGTGTGTGTGTGTGTGTGTGTGTGTGTGTGTGTGTGTGTGTGTGTGTGGTGTGTGTGTGTGTGTGTCCTGTTGACGTGAAAAGTTCTGCTTTCCATTTAGACACAGGTTTGAATCACTCTGAAAAAAAAACTGTGCATGTGGCCTCCAGTCCACCCAGCTATGAATGGCACTTGATCCTATTCAGGATTGGGGAAGGTAAAGCAGAAAGAGAGAGGTACCACTTTCATAACGCTAGCCCTGAGAAAAAAATGATGACTCTGCTACCTCGCTCTCTTACAAACTTAGGTTTCTGGAAAACCAGCTTTTTTTCTTATCACAAAGGAGGTAATTTCTACGACAAAAAGACGGTTAATCAGTAGGATTGAAAATAGAAAGAAAAAACGGCAATGGCTGAATTTAACACAATATAGGTTTCAGATTCGAGAAAAGTTTCGAACTTCTGCGAACAGACGATTTAAGGTTGAGTGTTGAGTGCGGAAGGATGGTTTATAACCTGCCCCTAGGGGATTTAATTCCCATAATAAAAAGACTTCCATCAGACTGAACGATAACTGGCTAAATTATATGAAACCTACATTTCAAACTCGAGCCAAATGTCGATTTTCGGTCTCTCAAAAAGGTGATCTAACAGTGGGTGATAATCACAGTAGTAGGTGCCTTGAAGACTTGCCCAGACGAGTTTATTTCCGTAATAAGAGAAGTAAAATTTTATTAATGTAATTTGACATGTCTTGATTTGAAATGTCAAACGCCTTTATTTCAACACAGCCTGCGTTTCAGACTCGAGGAATATTTCCAACTTTAGCCTCATGAAGAGATGAATTAACACTGTGTGATGAGCGGGAGTGGATGCCTTGGAATGTCTTCTAGAGAACTATATCTGTAATAATAAAGTAGTAAACACTGACCTTTAAAGTTAAAATGACCACTAACCCAGTTCAGCATTTCAGAATTGACCAAATTTCTGAATGTCTGGCTCTCAGGAAGACGATATAGTGCTAAATGATGGACGTGGTAGAGGGTGCCTTGGACATATTTACCATTTCAGTTTGATCTTCAGGGAAAATGATATATTTAATTGCTTTAAATGAACACAGTCTCGGGTGCAGTAAAAAGTAGTTCAGGCATACTGAGGTCATGTTAAAGATGTCTTGTTTTGTTGATGCTCTCGTGTTGCTGCACACCAGAGACAGAAATGGAGGATTCTGACCGCTGCTGCATTCCATCACGCTCACCCCACTCCCACTTCCACCCCTCCGCCCCCATCCCCTTGACCAGACCTGGTTACGGGATTGGATGGTAATGAACACAATCTACATTTCAGATTGGAGCCAAAGGTTTCTAACCTCAACTCACTGCAGAGAGACGATCTAACGCTGAGCAATGGACGTGGCAGTGGGTGCCTTGGAGCCTTCTCCGGAGGACTTTGCGGCCATCCTGTACGCGGAGCCAGGAGCTCTAGGTCTGATCGCCAACATCATGGCGGGTCTGGTGGTAGCCGTGGAGAACATGTTGTGGCCTCCCTTCACTTCTGTTGCCCTCAATCTGGCTGGTGAGTTGCTGAAAGCAATATGTCTGAACTTATTTTGTGGGCCTTGTTATCAAAATGCTAGAGCTTCCGGCTACAACTATGACTGCATAGAGCCAAGTCTGCTTCGGTGGGTCTTCTAGTCAAGTGGGTAAGACATTGGGGTTCAAATCGGAAGGTCGGGCTTCGATCCTGCCGAGGACCCACTTTATGGGTGAAGTATGGAGACTTTCCTAATCTTCCAGGTCAACGTTTGTATAGATACTGCCTAAAGCCCTTCATGTGTGTGGAACACACGCGCTTAACATCAAATACGCACGTTGAATATCCTGTTAATCATGTCAGTGTATGATGGCTTATAGCAACATATAGAATTGAAGTTTTTATCACACTCGGTGAATATCTAGATCTTGCCAGTACAAACAGTGTTTTTCTTTTTTTCTCTCTTTTTTCATATTATTATTATTATTATTATTATTATTATTATCTTTTAGGAAATGGTGGAAACTAGAAAGGTAAGAACGATTGTTTGCATAATACACAAAAGAAGACAGGCACCAATGATCGGCGCGGATACCCTGTGATAACAACACAAAGCACAGTTCCTCAAAGTCACAAAGAAATACCTAAACAGAAAGGAACGAACAGAACATAAACACCACGCATTTTTTACTCCGTAAGAAATCAGGAACACGCGAAAACAGAGCAAAATGTTTAACTGACAAAGCAGTGCAAACTTAGATCTTTAAGAATCAAGTAAGAATGATCTGTTTAGACTGAGACTGAGCTGTATTTGATTGTTTTGCGGGATTGAAAAATCTCTAGAAAAAAATGGTGTACATAGCCTTCTAATCCACAGACCTGACCCTGGTTAGGATTGGTAAAGGTAAAGCAGCGAAGGAGAGGAGTGGACATCGCTTTGTAATGAAGTGAGATCTCTACCATCTCATTCCCATAGAAGCCTCACGGTCATGTATTAAAAACACACAATGTTGAAATGACGATTACGCAGTTGAGGTCTCTATCTCTTCACTCTCCTGCGACTTCAGGGTTCATGGACAACGTTCATTTATAACTCTAATGGAAATAACCCGTGTACAGTATTTAAATGACCGTTGTGTTCTGTCTTTCAGGGGTCCACCTGATCATTTTCGGTGGACTTTTACAGCTGGTGTCCGGCTTTCTGTGTTTTCGGCGGTTTGATCACTTGACCGGTACAGCTTTTGTCGTCTTCGCCGCCCTCTGGACAGTCGTGGGCGTCAACCACATCCTGACGCCTCTCGTCGACGCCAATGACCTCAGTCGGGGCATTATGCCTGGTCTTCTCGGTGAGATGCATTTTGTGTTGAAATTTTGTGTTTTGTATTTTATGATGCGGGACTGTGTATCATCGATACAGTTGATATTTCATATGACTATTGAGCTATACACTTACTACGCTGTAGTATTACATGTGTGTGCTTCTGCGGGGTTGGGGAAAGGGGGAATGTGAGTTCATGCATGTGTCCCCTGTGGTGTGTGTATGTGCGTGTGTGTGTGGTTTAAGAGAGAGAGAGAGAGAGAGAGAGAGAGAGAGAGAGAGAGAGAGAGAGAGAGAGAGAGAGAGAGAGAGAGGCAAATATGTCTCTCCCACTCTCATTCTGTCTGTCCGTCTGTTTGTCTTTCTCCGTTGTCTCTCTTTCTCTCTTCCTCTTTTTTATGTATGTGCACGTGTATGTGTGTGTGTGTGCGTGTATGTGTGTGTGAGACCATGTATGTGTACGTGCTTGTATGTGTGTGCGTGCGTGCGTGTGTGCATGTGCGTGCGTATGTGTGGTGTGTGGTGTGTGTGGTGTGTGGTTGCGTGTCGTGCGTGCAGTATAGTTCGGATATGCATTTGTTTGTGTGTGCACGCGTGTGCGTATGTATGTCTGCACGCACATACGCATATGTACATGTATTCACTATGTGTTGCCACGTGAGCCTTAGTAAGCAAGCGTATGCGTGTGTGTCCAGATAGGAAAGACTCTTTACCATAAACCAGTAGCATTTTTTTTTCGCAGATTTCAAAATGTTTATCTCTCATTCTGTCAGTTCGCCTATATAGTATATGCAGATACTCAACAATAGAAGAATTATTCTTAAGATTACTACTATTTCATGGTCTTACAGGTTTCATGGGTGTATCAGTGGTACTTTGTCTGTGTGCTGTCACGGTGAATTACCTGATGCCTCCTGTGCTGATTGCCATCCTGTGTGCCCTCATCTTTGAGTGTGTTGGTGCTTTCTTCTTGTGGGGACGCCGTGTCGCCGCTGCCTTTGAAATCATCATCGTCCTTAGCAGTTTCTACGCCGTCATCGTTATGACGTTGAAGGTAAGTGACGTCGAAATATGGCGTCAAGATTTTTTTTAAAATGACGTCTTCGGTATTTGAGTTTGAAGGCGATTCTGTGTCAAGAGACTTTGTTTATTTTCGATGCGTTATCGTTGTAACGTTGAATACAAGTCGAATCGTGATGTCCTAGTTTTGTGACACGTTTGTTATGGTGTTGAAAGAATCTTAACGACGACACAAACTTTGCTTTTGCCAGAAAAGCCGAATGCAAGGAAGACCCACACCGCAGAATTTTTTTTAATGCACACACGCACCACACACACACACACAACACACACACACACACACACACACACACACACACACACACACACACACACACACACACACACACACACATACATACATACACACACACACACACACACACACACACACACACACACACACACACACATACATACACACACACTCTTCCTCCCTCTCTGTCTCTCCAACTTCTGCCGTTCCATTATCTCTTGTCTTCCTGTCCTTCCCTCTCTCTCCCCTGTATCCCTAACCCTCGCAGACTCGAATATTAAACAACTGTTGGAATTGACGTGATTACTTGAGCATTTTATTTCTTTTTCTTTTTTTTTTTTTTATATATTTTTTATACAAAATCTGTGATCAAAGCAGAACGCAATATTTTGCTAAAAAAAAAAAGAAGTAATAATAATAATGAATGTTTATATGGCGCAACATACCATAGAGCAATTTCATAAGCGTCTTGCACTGTGGAAAGTATGTATAAACATATAGAAACTAGCAAATAACAGTAGTAGACAAGAAGCTTACAGTAACAACATGATGATGATGATGATAAGATGCTGAAGCTGATGGATAGCGTGAGGGATTCAGAGGGTTAAGTTTTTGCATTACTAACATGGTTGACAATTCAGGATGCTGGTGGACAGGGTGCGAGAGTCAGAGGGTTAACCAACCACCACACTACCTCAACACGTTCTCTTGTACCTATTTTGCAGGGAGTCAGTCAGCGCTACATTCTGCCTGGCTTCGGTAACGCTATGTTTGACCCACTTTTGGTGCGCACTACGGCCAGCACCTCCGCGCGAAAAATAGAGCGGAAGAAAAACACCATATATGGAGAACCTATGGGCATGGGTTACCTTGGCAACGTGGTGCCGGCCACTGTCCTCATCTTTCATCATTTGGGATACTTCCAGGTTTGGTTTGTTTGTCTGCTTGTTTCTGCGTGGTATTAATCACACTGTTTAGACATTCATTACGCGCTCCACCCAAATCTGCTAGCAATTACCTGGTAGACTCTTTGAGCCAGTCCAGGTACATGTATTGAAGTAGAGAAAGGAGAAACATCGGAGCATTCAGGTGGGCGACAGTCAAGCCAGTCTTTACCGTGTGTGCTAGGATTGAACTCGAGACATCACGTCTTGTGTCCACGACTCTGTCAGAATGATCCAAGTAGCTCAGTTTTCCCCCTTAAATCACATCACGAAACTACGTAAGTCAGAAAGCAGGAAACATATTAATAATTGTTAATTTTATATGGTGTCTTAGAATGGTAACATTTTAGTTTTTAATAACAATGATGATGATGATGATGATGATGGAATAATGATAATAATAATAGTAATAATAATAATAACAGTAATAATAATTACAATAATAATAAAAGAGGAAAAACAACAACAACAATGAATAAGAGGAAGAAGAAGAAAAGAAAAGGAATGATAATAATAATAATAATAATAATAATAGCAACAACAACAATAATAACATTAATAACGATAATGAACCACTGTTGTACAGAACTATTCTCCAAACTCATTTGGACTCAATGTGCATTACATATTTTACCAGACACAGAGTGTAATACAATCACACATGCACACACACACACAAATACACACACACACACACACACACACACACACACACACACACACACACACACACACACACACACACACACACACACACACACACACACACACGTCTAATATCACTCATAGTGAACAGACGTTAAAGCAAAGAACGAACAAACGAACGAACACACACACACACAGAATACACACATTCATACATGTATACAAATGAATACATACTAACAACCTCAAGCCGCATATATACATAGACCAATGGCCAAACACACACTTATAGATACATGAATAAGTACACGATGGAGTTTGTTTGGAGTTTGTTCATAAGAGATTCATCACACTCAGACAGTCCCATATGTGCTCCATCCAAATATGCCAGCAATTGCCTGGAAGACTCCCTGAGCCTGCGCAAAACCCTATGCGCTGGCAGCATGACATGATCAGTAGTTAGGAGTAGAAGTAGGTATTAGTAGTAAATTTTTAACTGAACTAGTATTTCGTCACGTGTTTTAGGATTTTCGCCCGGCAATGGCCATGTTCATCTTCAGCATCTTCTGTCACATCCTCGCGTCCTTCTACGCCTTTCTACGTCACGACTTTTTCCACGCCGTGCAGTTCGCTGTCTACTTCGTCTTCTGGATGTCCCGGGGAGTGCTGCAACTTCTGTGGTCACTGGATGGCTTCGGCAACCTGGCCCTGGTGCAGAGGATCAACTTTTATGGCCAGTGGTCTATCGTCGTGCTTCTGATGGTCGTCGCTTTTTCTTCCATCATTTTTGCCAGGGTCAGTAGAAAGCTCAAGTTAACGGATGTTGTGCAGCTCATTTGCTTTGTACGATACTGTCGGTGTTGAATATTGTCCAACTACACCAACTAGCCAGTGGTATCCCCATCTTCTGGAAATTCTGTGCTGTAAATTTCCTTTTTATATTCTCTTTGTTTCTGCCTTTCTCCTTTGCTTTCTGTCATATCTTCCGATCATTTTCTGCCTCGCTGGTCCATTCACTGTATGTGTTCGATAAAGTCTTACATACTTTCTATTAGGTTGATAATTGGGTACATGTATTAAGTGCATTTTTGGCTCTAAGGAAGTGTGACGTGCAGAAGCAATTTCAGGTAATTTAGGCAGCTTATGTACATATATTTAGTGTCTTTAGTTGTGTTTACATTTGTATTCAGATTTGTTTTTTAAGCCCTCTGGTGATAAATCGGGTGGAACGGCCAACGCCAAGCGCGTATCCTTAGATTAATGCACACAAAATGCGTCGATATGTGTAGTTAGTTTTCTTTTCCAAGTTTTTTTTTTTAGGTCAGAGAGGTATTGTGTACGTTTTCAGATAGTTGTAGCTCTGATAAGGTTACCTGCGGTCGGCTGGGCTTTAAACAACAACAATAGTAATAGTATAAACCAAGCCGGTGCGTATCCTCAGAGTATGTGCGCAAATGTGTTGATATATGAACTTAGTTTTCCATTCCGGTTTTTCTTAGGATCAGAGAGGTATTTGTGTGTTTTTACATAGTCATAGTTCTGATACGGCTCTGTGCGGTGGGCTAGGCTTTAAACAACAATAGTATAGACCAAACCGGTGTTGTCTTGTTTCTTTCCCCAGGTGGTGTTTTTCTACAACGTGTACTTTGTGGTGGTAGCCATCATGTCGGTGGACCACATCCCGGTGTTCGCGCACAACTTCACCTTTGCCGTGCCTTCTGCCGTCCTGGCCTTGGTCAGTCTGTACGTGGCATGGCTCACTGGAGAACTCCATCGCCGAGAAGCCGGTCATGTGGCTGGCAGTGAGCTGGTCAACGAGGTCACCTTGACCCGATTCCTGGACGCTGTCTTGCTGGATGGCAGTGAGTGTTTCTCTCGGATGGTTACTGGTACATTTAGTGATGGTTACTGGTACGTTTAGTGATGGTTATTGGTACGTTAGTGATGGTTACTGGTACGTTTAGTGATGGTTACTGGTACATTTAGTGATGGTTACTGGTACATTTAGTGATGGTTACTGGTACATTTAGTGATGGTTACTGGTACATTTAGTGATGGTTACTGGTACGTTTAGTGATGGTTATTGGTACGTTTAGTGATGGTTACTGTACGTTTAGTGATGGTTACTGGTACATTTAGAGATGGTTACTGGTACATTTAGTGATGGTTACTGGTACATTTAGTGATGGTTACTGGTACATTTAGTGCAGACAGTACTGGATAAAACGAACTGTGGGTTTTGTTTTCTTTCAGTCAGTAAAGATAAGGACAGTATCTTCGGCACTCAGTGGAGAGAGCTACGGTCGTGCTATTTTCCTTGGTGTACTTGTGATTCGAGAGATATAACCAATAAATGGGTGGACCTTTGCATCGGTTCTCTGAAAAAGTTAAAGCCTTCCATAATCCTGAGCACCTTGTGGAGGGAGGTGATAGAAATCTGATTATGATGGCGGTACCCATTTTCTGTCCTTCGGTTCGTTAAATCTCCGAATCCTGAACAGGCTCAGACACCCATATGCAGCTGTTAAACTGGAGACCGCATGCAGAAAATATTTTAGTGCATTTCACACCAGTATCAACCCAATACACAGAAGTTTTCATAAAGCGGAACAATTTTCTAACTGCTTGATTTTATTTCCCACACACAGTGGCCCCGACAAGAAAAACGACTACACAGAGGAGGACACGATGGACATCAAAGTGGTGGACAGCTTGGGTTTTGTGGCCAGTTCAGTCGCCCTCATCTGCCTCTCGCCCTTGGAGGCTACCAACACAGTGCTACCGTTACCCTGGGTGCTGGTAGCGGGCGTCTTCCTTCACCTGTACGCGGCCCGACTGGCCTACGCAACTGGGAGCCTTGCCAAAGCTTACGTCATGACCGTGATGGCAGCATTTTGGGGCGTTTGGGCCACGTATCTGCTGAATCGTAAGTTTCATTGGCATTCACAGCGGGAAGATGTTTTTCTCAGCTTTCCGATTTTTCTCGGATGCATGTATATACGTTGTTTCGTCCACACTATGCAGGCCGTTTGCTGCTGCATAGTCTACATACTCTGTCTTCAGTGGACGGGCATACTGGGTGTTTTCATGTTTCCATAAACCACCTGGTACTGAAATGACTTACAGGACCTGTAACGTATATATTTGGTATTCTGCGTGTGTGCACACATGAAAGTGGTTCATGCGCTAACAGGTCTACACACATACTGACCTTAGACAATCAGGAAAATCTCCACCCTTTACACACCAGGAGGGATGTAGCCTGGTAGGATCAAACCCGAGTCCTTGCAATTAGAAGTCTGACGTTTACCCACCTAACTGTCGCACCAGTCCACGGAAAAATCTGCTTCTTGACCTTGTGATTAAAGCAGTAAGGATTTGGGGAATGCAGATTGATACTTGACTTATCTGTACTCTATATAATGATAAAAAAAAAACACCTCTCGTTATAGTTAGATCACAGAGCGGGTGACAGGCGCGATAGTCGAATGTTAAGGACCCGGAAGATCTGGATTCGAACCCGCTTAGGTACTGCATGGTGGGTAAAGAGCGGAGATTTTGTCTGGTCTCCCAGGTCATCATAATTTGTGCTAATACAAGAACCCTTTCTTGCAGATTGAAAGCTGGTGGGGTAATAGCCTGGAGAGGACAATGAAAGCTAATGGCAAGAAAGCCTGGACAAGATGAAAGATCGTGACTGTGACAGTCCACCAAACGTTAGCAAATGGAAAAGTCTTAATTGTGACTATATTGTGTTGGGATATTTGGGTCACTTAGCTGCTCCGAATTTAGTTGTTCTAGATCAGTATAGGGCGTCTGAGCCTGTTCTCCTTTCAGTAGTCAAGTGTGTCTTTTCAGCACGTCTTGGGCCACTTAGCTGTTTTGTCATGAATCGTTGTAGCGTCCTTGTGGTTATTGGGCCATTTCTTGTTAACAAGACAATGCGTTTACGATGATAGGCATAGATGCAGCTTTCTCTCTGAGTTGTCTGTTATTAATGTCTGGTACCAGTTATGAAGTTATTTCTGTTCACGTTCTCCATATACTCTGGAAGTGGGAGCCGAACTGTAACTAAACCAGACAAAATAACTCGTGTAGAACGCACAGCTTATACAGCTTGTCCCCCTATCGTAAGTTTGGATGGGAGTGTGTGGGGTGTGTGTGTTAAGATATTAGTGGTTTTTCTGTGTATGGGCGAAATGTGTGCTCTTCATATTCAGGCCTGTCTTCCACCCCCCTCCCTTGACTTTACCTTCTACAGTGCTGAACAGTCACATACCTATGTACAAATCAGTGTACAAAAGACCTCACGTACACAACAGGCAAACAACTTTGTGAATAGCTTTTGACGCCGTTTTAATCAAGCGGCAGAAACACACCATCTAACAGGGCAACGTGCAAAAGTGTCCTGATGAAATCGTCTTTGTTTTCAACTACTGTTTCATGTTTATGTTGGTGATGACAGTGATGATTACGATGAAGACGATATTGATGAGGAGGAGAGGAATGACAATGATGATACTGTTGATAACGAGGACGAGGACTATAATAATGGTGGTAATGACAATAATGATGAGGAGGACGACGACGATGATAATGCTGACGATAATGTTGTATTACAGCGGCCTTAGCCCCCAACCTGCAAGGAGCGGCCATCACCGTCATGTGCTTGTTCACGGTAGTCTTGGTGATGACCCCGGCATTCACACGGGTATGGATCCCCTTTGGACTCTTCATGGAGCTGTGTGTGATTGCTCAGGTGGTGACCATGTTCAACACAGAGCCCCCATGGATGATCCTGGTCACCTCCCTACTGGCTGGTAAGACTCACAGACTTTCACGTAGAAAATTAATCGTGTCTGTTCATCAATAGAGGTTAAACCGTGTATATTTACTAGTTGCTGCTGACTTTTGGAATTCGCTTAATCACGGAAATTGTTAACTTTCACCGCTAAACTAAGTTTTCGTTCGTAAAACACCACTTTGTGTTTGATTGGTGTCACTAACTTTGGTCGTTGACTTGTCATGTACAGCAAATAAGGAGTTGAAATTTGGCTTCAGCATATCTGGCTGTAAAAGTTGAAATTGCCGTAGCTAAGTAAACATTATGCAAGACGTTTCTTAGCCGCAGCATTCTGTTGGGTCATCTACCTATGTTCCACTGTTTCCAGCAGTGGTGTCAAAAACGACAACAGCAACAATGATAACAACACCACCAACAACGACAATAACAACATATGGAAGACACCGCCAGCAGATGCAGATTCTACATACTTCTGAATTCTTGACATGGAAGACTAAGTGAACTTATTAATCACAAAACTAAAATCATCCAAACGACTTATGGCGAGCAACTATGCTGTAACAAGCCCATTTTCATGTTTAATGATTGGACTGTTCTGTTGGATCTATCCATTATAATCATTGCTACTGTTGTTTTTCGCACCACTGTTGAAATCAGTGAAACATGAAGTACTTGTACTGTGTTTGTATTCCTACACTTACTAAGTACATATGTTTTTCATTAAGATGGAAATTTGAGCGTATGACTCACTCTCTCTCTCTCGCTCTCTCTCTGCTCTCTCTGTGTCTCTCTCTGTCTCTCTCTGTCTCTGTCTGTCTGTCTCTGTCTCTCTCTCTCTCTCTCTCTCTCTCTCTCTCTATATATATATATATAACATATGCATGTATGTATGTTATGTGTATGTGTATGTGTGTGTATGTGTATGTATATGTTAGTGTGTGTCTTCAGGAATCATCGCCTTGTACGCTGCCTTAGCTGAGATCGTCAACACGACTCTCATGGCCAACTGTATACCTGTTGGAGAACCTGTCCTAAAGGTAAATACACTTTTTAAAGGCATTAAGAGACAGATGGAAGTCCATAATCGCCAACGCCATGTGGCAAGACACCTGACGATAATGATGATGATATGATCAAGGTCCTGACCAGAGACACTGAATTGTGGAGGGAGGTGTTTATCTTGTTCTGACAAAATTCCATGTCCGCTCCTCCCACACCTGCCAGCGATTTGTGGGCAGACTTCTAGAGCCTGTGTAAAACCTGTATGTTCACAAGATTTATACGTCTTCAAAAATTATGAAACATTGACGTGGCTTAGAGGGTCTTTAAGGAGTGTATTTGATATGATGTGTGTGTATACGCATGAATGCTGTTCAGGCATTAAAAGTTCTGCCCATATATTTACCTAAGAGGTCAGAAAAGCCTCCACCATTTAACCACTAGCACTACCAGGCAAGGTGAATTAAGGACTTCCCGACTGGAAGTCAAACTTCTTATCGTGTCCATCGCACACACCGGCAAGAAAACTGTCAGAATACCTTGGACGTCAGGAAACAGTTGGTCTGTAAACACAAATGTTAGATACCAGTTCCTCAGCGTTTGAAATGTTCGTCAGTGAATAATTTCCAAGATATCGCCACATTTCAGAAGTGAGCAATCGCATGGCTAGATATGATAAAGAACGGAACTCAGGGTGAAGCAGGTCTCCCGAGGAGGCTGAAAATAGCAACCAACAAGACGTGTGCAATAGCATAGTTGGTTACGATGTTGGACTTGTGATTGGAAGGGTCAAGTTTTGAGACGACTTTACTTGGGTATCAGGTGGTGGGAAGGTAAAGGGTGGGGATTGTTCTGATCTCCCATGTCAACGTATGTGCAGACTTGTTAGTGCCTCAACCCCCTTCGTGTGTTATATGCAGGCATAACATCGGATAGGTACATTAGAGGTCCTGTAAGCCACATCAGTGTTCAGGGGAATATGGCAACACAGATACCCAGCATGCACACCCCTGAAAAGGGTGCACGAGTGCCTATGTGGTGGGATACCTACCAAAGACAGAGTATGCAGAGTGTGCAGCAACATAACGCCTGCACAGTGTAGGCCAAACATTCAGAACAACATACATACACGATAAACGTTTCTGAGAAAACGTTGCTTGCAATACCTCTAAGCCCCCCTCCTCCCTGCAAAAAAAGGTGACAAGTAAACATGAAAATATACTACAACTGCTACACCGCGTTCCTAGGATCCACAAGTGAAAAGTTTTCTTGGCACCATTGTTAGATTTAAATCTATATTTAAATTTTGATCATTCTTGTCACGCAGGAGAAAATTCTCGATGAGGGAGGAGACCCCTGCGCCCTCTTCTCTTCACGGCGGTCCTCCAACCTGCGACGTGTGGTGCGTAGGCTGGCACAGGGGAAAGTGGTGGGGGTGCCAACAGACACGGTGTACGCCCTGGCCGCCTCGTGCCGACACCCGGACTCCATCACCCGTCTGTACCACGTGAAGGGCAGGCCTCCAGAGAAACCCATCTGTCTGTGTCTGGCCTCTCTTGACCAGTTGGAAGCTGCCAATCCGCCCTTCAGTGCTTTGCTGTGGAATTTCATGAGGCGGTGTTATCCTGGGGGTGAGTTTGTTTATGGACAAGAATGTTTATAATGAGTTTATTTAAAAGTCCGTCTTCCGATCCGGCCTATGGGAAAGTGGGAAGCACAGTCTCACACACACATGTACATACACAAGACATTTGATCTCACGGGAGACTGCTCTGCTCACCAGTATTCAAATCTGCTTCGATCCAAAATGTTACAATCGATTTATGATCGTATTTTCTGTTAATGCAACTGTACGCATTATGCTACTGTTCTTCCAGATCTGAAGACGCATTATGTCTTCTGCCCCGAGTTATTTGAGTAAACTTTGCAGAGATTCAATTTGCCTTCTCAGAACGGATGCAAATAAAGCAGGCCCTCACAGACACGGTCTGTTTATTTAGTCCCACAGGGGTTTAGTTGCTTGAATGTTAGCGTGGTACTTAGATCACTTACACTTATCTAAGACACACCCGACCTTGGGTCTGATAACCACGTCGGGCATACTGTAATTTCATGTTGTATTGTAACTGTATATAGGCCAACTATTTTTCACTGAGTCGGCCATTCTTCTGTGGATGATAGGTCCAGATATTTGATCAGATATCATTCATCAAAGGTATGTAATAAGACTGTCCTGCTGAAATGTATATGTATAGCATATGTTTACAAATACTAACTTGTCTGTTTTGAGCCCGCACACATATTGTACGATCACGTGAAAAGAGGTAGTTTTTTACTTGTATAGGAAGAAGCAAAATAATAAGATCAGTACTGTCACGGAAGGATGGACTTGAACAAATGTTCCCATAACCTTGCTTGCAATCTGCCAGTTGTTTTAGGCTACAGCTGTGCCGTCCCGAAGCTTGTCCAGTCTTTGATACTTGCCATCCAGTTCATCCATGCGGGCTGATTGCTTTTCTTGATGGTGCCGTGGACTTAAGATTTGATATCTTGAGTTCAATTCCAACCGCAACATTAAAATTTGGCCTGTTTGCTTAATGTTTCCATTATTCTGGTGGTGTCAGCTTAGTGTTTCAAAGGTTTCACCGCCCCCCCCCCCCCCGTCCTTTTTCAAGGACTTTACCAGCGCATAGGTTTTTGCGTATGCTCAGGGAGATTGCCAGATAGTTAGCAGTTTGGTCTACGCCAAGAGCATATCCTTTGATTATGCGCGTGAACTGCATTGATATGTGTAGTCACTTTTCTTTTCCAGGTGTTTTTCTCCATTGAGGTATGGTGTACTTTTTGAAATGGGTATAACCCTGATATGGTCTGCAAAGTACAACCTCAGGACCAGGCCAGCTCATGGGTTTATGTACGGGATTAAGGCTTGCGCCATGATCACCATACACATGGCACCTGTGACGTTAGTGCATATGGACTTCATTTCGAGCGCAGAGACGTCATCTTGAGAAACTGAAACTTAAACTGTTAGATTTGGATGGAGCGCATGTGGAATTGTCCTATTGCGATGAATCCTCTTGAACAAACTCCAAACTTCATCCGTCGTCGACCTCGGCAACAGCGTCCTTCCAAGACATCATCATCATCATCATCATGTGCCCTGCCGCATGGCGTTGGCGATCATGACCCTCCGTATGCATCTATCCCTCGTCGCCACAAGCACATCTCCCACCTTCTCTGTCCTCAACCACCCTGCGAGTCCGTCCAATATTTTCTCCCTGAATCTACCTGGTATTCTCTTTCCCTCCAGCTTTCTTCTTGTGGCGAGGTGCTCTAAGTCCCCTTTCCTCATAAAATGGCCTATAAATAAATGACAACTTCCAAGACAACGTATCCCAAACAACTTCATCCCCAGTCTCCAACTGTTTCAGGCATCAGCTGCGTGGTGCCCAAAGGTGACTGGCTGAAGAGACTGGGTCTGGGCGACGCTGTTGAATACGTGGGTACCAAAGACAGCATCTGCATCCGTGTGCCTGACTCTTCCGTGCTGTGCTACATCGTAAGTCTCCTCGGGCCTGTTGCACTCACTTCTGCCAACATCAGCGGTGGAGAGGACTCCACTCACCATTCCATGGTGATCACCTCTCTTGGTGAGTCAGTGAGGGAGTGAATGGTATGAATGAATGAATGAGTGAATGAATGAATAAACGAATGAATGAATGAATGAATGAATGAATAATGAATGAATGAATGAATAAATAATGAATGAATGAATAAAAATGAATGAACGAATTTAATGAATGAATGATAAGGAAAAAATGGCAGAATGGTTCAGACGTTCGCATGCCAGTAACTAAGCTCTAGGTTTCAGGGTTCATTTCCTGTTGAATCGACTTTTTCTCCTCGGTTTGATCGGAAAATCGAACTAAACGTCGAGTCCTTCAGCAGGGGACGAAAAACAAGTCGGACACGTGTGCTTTCTGGCCTGTGCACGCTAAAAATCCCGCTTCAGTGGAAAATCGTGAAGACCAGGGGTTGGACAGATAGTTTGATTCGCAGGTCTCTTCCCTTGAAGGCCAATGAAAACAACACCACAACACACCACGTCACAGCACGCCACAACACAACACAACACACCTCAACACAACACAACACAACACAACACAACACAACACAACACAACACAACACAATACAACACACACAAACACAACCAACACAACACCTCAACACAACAAAACAACACAATACAACACACCACAAACACAACACAACAAAACACAACACAATACAACACACCACAATACAATACACAACCCACCACACCACACCACACCACACCACCACACCACACCACACCACACACACCACACCACACCACACACACCACACCACACAGCACCTCACAAAACAACACAATGCTTCTTTATCATAAACTCGAACTTTAAACGCTGGGCTCGCACTACAGTAACTGTAGTCATCACTTTCACAACGTCAGACGTTGGCAGCAACTGTCATCCGGAACAGACGACCCCTAGAGATTCCGATGACCTTTCACCCTTTACAGCAGAGATTTTTTTAAATGGGAAAATACATATCAAAAGGGTGTGGGAAGAAAGGGGAATAATCGACTAAATCAGTTTAAAAGGAAATATGTTTTAAATTTTCGCGCCCAGTACACCAAAACAGAAACAACTTCAACAACTGACAGAAACTGTATGAACTTCGCTTTGTGGAGTGTTAAAAACATGAAAGGGACTAAGTTGGGGCTGTGGCAATGAAGCGACAGCTCAAAATGGAACAAGGAAACTAACAAACAAACAAACAAACAAACAAACCAAACCCAGTGACAATAGCACCAGAAACAAGTAAGAAAGAAAGTGGACTAAGGGATAGGCAGACACTTATGTGTGTGTATGTGTGTTTGTGTGTGTGTGTGTGTGTGTGTGTGTGTGTGTGTGTGTGTGTGTGTGTGTGTGTGTGTTCGTGTGTGTGTGTGTGGTGTGTGTATGTGTGTTTGTGTGTTGTGTATGTGTATGTGTGATGTGTGTGTGTGTGTATGTGTGTGTGTGTGTGTGTGTGTGTGTGTGTTGTGTGTGTGGTGGCGCAGTGCGTGGTGTGTGTGACGTCTGTGTTCGTATTTGAGTGTGCACATCCACAAAATGTTCAGTTGTGCGTTATGTTCCAGTGGTTGTATAATCTTCAGTATTCAGAAACTAACAACAGAAATAAACATTCACTAGCGATGTTCTCCTTATTACAGGTGAGAAGCTGGATGCTATAGTGTGTGATGGGGACTCCAATGAAACACAGGCCTCCACGGTCGTCAACTGTACCAAGATTGATGAAGGTAAAGATAGTAGAAGTAGTAGTAGCAGTGGCAGCAGAGCAGTAATAGTAGTAGTAGTTGTAGTAGTAGTAGTAGCAGCAACAGCAGCAGCAGTAATAGTAGTAGTAGTAGCAGCAGCAGCAGTAGCAGTAGTAATGGTAGTAGTAGTAGTAGTAGTAGTAGTAAAGAGGAGAAGGAGAAATAATAGTAGTAGTGGTAGTAGAAGGAGGAGGAGGAGTACTCTACTGCTACTACTACTAATGATAATTTTAGCAATAATGATGATGATGATAACAATTATAATGATAATATTTATAAGGCGCTAAATCTTAATGTACAAATGAAAATAAAACACACACACTCATCAGTCATTCAAACGCTCATTCACAGTAACAACTACATCCATGCACAATGATAAAAACAACTCATCAGTACAAAGCACTTGCATACACTTGACGACTGTATAATTTTATCAACATTTTTAACGGTACGAACGAAAGCAACACATTGGCAGTTTAGATGAAAGACGATTAGTGGCTGTAGATAATGTAAGTGACAGTTCACAACCCTGTCTTTAGATACAACTGGCTGTTTTAAATAGTTTTATTTATGTTGATGTCTTTTTAAGACACCCATTATACTAACTTATTTGAACGTTATTGTAGTGTGTGTGGCGTCGCAGTCTTTTAAAAACCCGAAACATGCACACACACACACACACACACACACACACACACACACACACACACAACACACACACACAGCACACACACACACGCACACACACACACAACGCACACAAACACACAACACACACACACACACACACACACACACACACACACACACACACACACACACACACACACACACACACTGTTCCTTATGACTGAGAGATAAAATGTGGGTGATGTCAATTCTCCCATGAGACCTGGTTTGTTATTGTTTAAATACACACGTTCTTAACCTTTCTCCGCCTTATTTGTAGTTTTGTATTTTACCCTAGCACACACCAGACATTGGATTTTGAACCCTGTGTATAGGCAGTAAACCACTTTTGAATTTTGAGTCATGAGTCTTAAAGATAAAGAAAGGTGCTTTAGTAATCACAGCAGATATCATCGTTATTACATTATTATTACTTGACCACAGTGTTCCCTCTTCTGTCCATACGTGTAGGTGTCATCTCCTACTTCAGAGAAGGCTGCACGCCCAAAGAGTACGTGGACCAGCTGTTTGAGGAAGCTAAGGCAGATGTGGAGAACAAGAGTGCGAGAGTGAACATGGCAGACATTACAGAGTCCGGCAAAATAAAATCGTAAACTGTCCATGGACATGGTTTCACTGACTTTCTGAGTTGACATACAAAGAGTATTCTGGTTTGTTTCGGCACATGAACTGTTCTGGTGATCTGACATGTAGATTGATGTCTGATTGCCGCCATATTTTATGAAATGACGCCGTCTTTTTTGTTTGCTTCAACTCACGGATTCAGAAGAATCATGAACGCTAGAAATACAGGCTCACAATGGACTGAGACAACTTCGCGGGGCTTCCTGATTAGATCAGAGCTGTCTCGACAGCTGGTCTCCGCACCGGGTACTTGCCCAAACTTTTGTTTTTTCAGATTGTCTTGTGACCTTAAACATGAAAATGATTGAGTGGTAATGTCTCGGTCTTTGTCAACAGATATACAGCAAAACTTGGGTCACATATTTAAGCAATTGGCGACTTTTACTCGTCTAAATTTCAGAGGTCTGCACACTTTTCTTAGAACTGTTAAGCAAATTATGCATCAAGCGATTTTTTGTCATTATGTTGCGAACTGTGTATGACTCCAAGGAAAACGTTTGATCTAGTTGTCAATTAATTGATCAATTAATCCTAGTGTGTGCAGTTTTCTTGATGTTCAGCATAATTTATATGTCTATACTGTGTTCAGACGAGACTGCCCAAGTTTCAGAGCTATAACTATGCGAACGGGCATACAGACCAAGAACGTAATTCCCTCAAAAACATGGGCTGTCATTAGTTAGAAAGGTACATTACCTGTCGTGCATACATTTGTTCTCTGGGTGTATCACGGTCTGATTTTCCAGTGGGGAAAAGGGGGCATAATTATGTTAATATGCTTCAGCATTCTGTTCGTTTCTATTCAGAACTTGTAAATACCAGCGTTAACCAGATTCAGAGTGCATGTTGACAAATTGTATTTGAGTTCCATTCAGACAAATAGAAAGATGTGTGACTGCGAGCAACTGTATATGCCACGCGAACTGTGGTCTCACCTGATATAAAAGTCGATTTCTTTTTAGTATGATTATGTATGTAGCATTCAAAACACAAACAAACAAATATACATCTAATAGTTGTCAATGTACACCATTAATGCTAAAAATCATTTGAAATGTCTTACAACATATTCTCCACACTTTCTGTTTTATAATCTGATCAAGCTGAAAATCGATCGACAGTTTTGTTACACCAGCAAACACAGTGGAAAGTGTCCAAGGTAGGAGCATTCTGACAGATGCAAGCGTTAACTTAAAGTATCGTGGGTGTTTTGTGGTGTTACACAATTTCATTCCCGGAAATCGTACAACAGCTTAAATACCCATGAAAGAAAATTTTGTCATTGCACCGCTCTTCATATACTAGTACTCCAAAAAGATATGTGCTTGCTGGATGTTTGTTTGTGTGGTTGTTTAATCCTGAATCATTAAACATTCACTTGATTATGTTGTTAAATTTTCAGGCTCGAAAGTGTCATTTTTCTGTACTTTGCGTGTGTCTGTTTGAATAAACATTAGTTCACTTGAATTTCTATTCTGTTCTCATTTTGTACTTTTCCTATGCTGATACTCACTTTGCTTTAGAATAAGTCTTACATGAATAGGCTTAATTACTTTAAATAGCGTAAGGCAATGGGTCTGTAATGGTTGGTCATTATCAACTTTGTTTGGTAGTGAGTTATTTGAAATGAGATAACGTTCAAATGTTCGAAGTAAAATAGTTGATTTGGTAGCAGACCAAATAAAGATGAAAATCAGGTTGTACCCAGGTATAAATGGCAATACAATACAACACAACACAAAAGAATGTAATACAGTGCAAACACAGTACAATATAATTGACAAAATACTGTAAGATACAACACTATAACAATACAATAGAATACGATACAATACAGATAAAATAAACAATTGTCCTTAGCAAAATTCCGTAAACAAAATCCGTTTTAATAAAAACACATAACCACTCTCACACAGCAAAAGGAAGATGAAAATGATAGAAAAGGATGGCTAACCTGGTCAGATATCTCTTCTTTTACACAAAGATAATTACTTTTACACAAGATAATTACAGAGAATTCTGATTTTGTTCCACTCAAGGTCTTAAAGAAACATCAATTAAAAAAAAAGTGCCAGTGACTCCAGGTGACTCCAGGTCTATACAAAACAAACTGACGCTGTCCGTCCCTTCCCACCAAACATGCACCACACGCAAAAAGCAAAATTCCGCAATCCACACAATGAGCACACCACACATCAGTGTAACGAACGCAACACGTGTGAAGTTGACAAAACCTAGCAAGATGCACTTTTACGTGCAGACAACAATCACTTACAAAAACCCGTGAACAAACCCCACCGTGAACAAATCCCAAGTGACATGAGTGAGGGTAGCACAGTTGACAAAGCATTGCCTATGGATATCACACAGCCTGGATGCTATTGGTACCACTATAGCCAGCCAGAGTTGTGGACAGCCTCATGTCAGATATATATATATATCTATATATATATATACATATTTATATATGTATGTATGTATATATGTACATATATGTATGTATTTGAGCTTTAAAGTAAACGGACTATCTAAGCTGATAGGTGACGATGAGTAGAAATTTAAAGTATGTAGAAAATTGTTATTCTGTATCGTTTGCTTAAACGTTTGTTAACTTACAATTTTATCTGTCAAACTGCTTTCAAATCTATTTAAAAATTCCCTACCCAGCAATAAAACTGTCCCAGTTTGGTTCCCGGGCTGATGGTTGTTTAGTACTTGTTCACAAGCGGTTTGAACAGTTTGTACCGAAAGTTGATGTTGCTATAGAAAAGATCGTGTGAAAGATAGCAAATAAGAGTTACTTGAGAAGGTGGTTTTGGAACAGCTGAATAACTAGCTCTCTCAGCCAACAATATTTACCATCGTTTCCAGTCAGCCTATCGTTCTGACCACAGCACTGAAACTGCTCTCGTTCACATATTTATGACTGATTTGTTGCTTTCAGCAGACTGTGGCCGAATTTCCATACTTATTGTTTTAATCTTCCTGCCCCCTTTGGCATTATTGACCAGATTATCCTCCTCTCTCGACTGGACCACACATTCGGAATCTGAGGTAGTGCTCTTCCTTGGTTTTTGTCATACCTGTCCGACCGTTTTCAGTCAGTCCAAGTAAATGAGTCGAAAGTCCCAGCCAGTGAAACTTGTAGATAGGGCCAGTCCTCTTCACACTCTGGACTTCACCCCTTTCCCATGTCATCAGTCAGCAAAACATTAAATATCATTTTTATGCTGATGAATCCCAGTTCAACAACAGTGCATCTCCTGAAAATCTGTCAACTCTCTTTCCAAAGTTTTTGATTGTTATGTTGAGATCCAGAACTGGATGATGCAGAATAATCTACAGCTGAATGGAGATAAGATTGAAGCAATGCTCATTGGCACCAAGCCCAAGCTTTCCAAACCCTTAAACTTTGTTCTATCCAACTAAGGGACAACACCATTGTACTGTATGAATTCAGTCAAGAACCTTGGCGTTATTTTTGATCCTCAACTCACCATGCAGAAAGTCATCACCCTAATCTGTCCGTCGTGTTACTGTCAACTGCAGCGTTTCACTTCCGTTCGTTATCTTTCAACGTCAACAGAATGTAAATTTGCGATTTCTCTTTCTTGTCTCGTATCGATTATCATAACTTTCTATTCTTTGGCTTGCCTGCTTCTTCTGTCACGTACGTCCAGCGTTTCAGAATTCTGCTGCTCGTCTTCCCCTTCGTTAAAAGAAGCATCGTCATATCACTCTCTTGCTTCATTTTCTCCACTGGTTGCATATTTCTAAAAAAAATTCATACAAAATCAATTCATGATGCTACAAATATGCCAGTGATACAGCATCTATTTATCTTTGTGACCACGTTTAAATGTATACCCCTGGCCAAACCTCTTCGTTCTGTTTCTGATAATACTTGTTCACAAATTTCTCGATACAGATGTTCTACAGTCGGTCACCGATCTGGTCCACACAACTGGAACGAGATTCCTCTGTCTATTCGACAATCATATACTCTGTCTTCCTTAAAGTGAACTTGAAGACACGTTTTTGTCCAGCACTGATTTCCCCCTCTGTGTGCCCGCCATTTTGTCCTACTCCCCCTCCCCTCCTGTCCTTCCTCTCTCAGTCTCTGTGCTTTGTACCCTTGAGTTTTTGTCATTGCGAATGATTGCTTTGGCGAATGATCAGATTTCGCGCTTTGATTTGATTTATATATCAACTTTGGCGCCTAGAAATGTCATTATTACTATTGTTATTATTGTTATTATTATTATTGTTATTATTATTATTATTATTATAATTATTATTATTATTATTATTGTTGTTGTTGTTATTTTGACCACTCCCACTCCATGAATCATCATTTTTTCACAGTTTTTAGCCTCATGCACATAAAGAAATTTATATGTACTTTATTAGTGGCCTGAAATACAAACCTGTCTCTGTGCGTACATTTGTATCACACATTTATACAGCCATCCATTTCGTCATTGACTACCACTTCACCCCCCCCACCACCCACCACCACCCTCTCGTATGTTTCTACTGCTTGAGTGTACGATTCATTTTCATTTTATTTGTTTACTTTTAATGTGCGTGTCGTCTTTATAGCTCTATGCTCGTGTTAAACATATTAGAGCAAGAAGGATCAGCTGTAACAGAGGCACACTGGGACTCAGTGAGTAATAAACTGTTTCAATTTGAAGTTTCTGTCTCGCTCGTCGGTCCGTGCGTTAAGTGTGTGCGTGTCAGTGAGTGAGAGAGACAGAGAGTGGTATGTGGAGCAGAATGGATCGGTAGGCCTTCTACAATAAAACTATTTGAAATTGTGGTCTCTCTCTCTCTTCTCTCTCTCTCTCTCTTTCTCTCTCACCTCCCTCTCTCTCTCTGTCTCTCTCACCTCCCTCTCTCTCTGTCTCTCTTTCTCTCCCTCTTCCTCTGGCTGGCTGTCTCTCCAACACACACACATACATATACACTCCATCTCTCTCCACACACAAACACACGCACACACACATACATAGATACATACACACACACACATACACACACACGCACACACACACACACCGCGCACACACACACACACACACACACACACACACACGCACAACACATACACAGATACATACACACACACACACACACACACACCACAGACGCACACACGCGTACCACAGTGTCTGTAAATAAGAACTTTCCTGTAAGCGTAAACTATACCGTATGTGTAATCATGCTTGTGATATTGTACCAGAACTCAATCAGTTTACATCTGTTAATACCGACCGTGCTCTGGTCGCTATGTCGTGAAGCCACCCGTCTCCTCTGTTTTTCTGTAAATGGGACTTCAGTTATTTCACATTATAAAGAATTCGTAATGCCTACCATCAGGAAGAAGTTCTTGAATGTTATGTAGAACCGATGTTATACGGTTTTGAGGCGTGGACAGTCAACACGCAAAGCCAGAACAAGATTGAGGCAGCCGAAATGTGGTTTCAAAGAAGAATGTTGAGAGTCCATGGATAGCAAAGAAAACAGACGAGACAGTATCGAAGCAGGCAGAACAAGAAGATCATTGATAAATTAGGAAAAGACAAGCAACATTTATAGGCCATTTTATGAGGAAAAGGGCTTTAGAGCACCTGGTCACAACAGGCAAGCTGGAGGGAAAGAGACACCAGGTAGACCCGGGAGAGAAAATACTGGACGGACTTGCAAGGTGGCTAAGGACAGAGAGGGTGAAAGATGTGCTTGCGGTGACGAGGGATAGATGCATACGGAGGGCCATGATAGCCAACCCATGCGGCAGGGTACATGATGATGATGACAGAATTCGTAGTCTTATTCTCACACAACCACATACTCAACCACCCATCCAAACGCGCGTGCGCAAATAATCATAACAGACAGTAGATGAAAGGGCTACTCCCTTTACAAAATTAAGACGAAGTGATTGTTTTAAACATGCATTTGAAGGATGAAATTATTTTATCGTGTCTAACAGAAAAGTTGTGTGTGCTGGTGAATGTTGTTTGCTTGTTATTTCATGGTACGCATTCGCACAACATGAAACACTCCAGGCAGTCAAGTTCTGAATACATTTATATTCTCCTGTATGGGAACATGATAAGGATGACAGCACAGTTCGGTCTTTTCTCACAAAGAAAATCGCACTTCCAGCATTTTGAAATTTGCTTCCTTTCAACCATAAGTAAACGCCCTTAACAATGCTACTGATGTTGAGCTTGGAAATAGCAGGAAAAAAGAGTAAGAAAAGAAAAGAAAAAAGGAAAAAAAGAGAAAGAAAAAGAAAGAAAACCACCACCAACAACAGACAAGCAAGTAACAAACATAGAGTCGAAAAATCAAAAGTTCAGAATACGATTGAACAGCGTTTTTCCCCTGACCAATATTGAGCAGATTGAAGGGTAAACACACGTGTAGGTCGCATAAATAATGGTCTGTATGTTGTTAAAACCGTTATAACAGTCCGTGTCAAAAACTAGGGACCACATTATTCTAGTTTTGCCTCTTTTCCCAACACAGTTATTTGTCAAGATTGTGATTTACAAGTGAAATTGGCTAAGTTACAATCATGCACAACCTATGTAATGTCAAGAGACATACTTGCCAATAGAACTGACTGTTCATGTCAGAAAATAATTCGGGTCTGTTCTTCAATTGTCTTGGTTGTGTTCTGTTCTGCTCTGAAACAGACTGATTACTGAAAAAAAAAAAAAAAGACTTGCTGAAAGTAGTCTGGATGCTAATCTTTTCGATGAGATGATAAATTACGATTCCGTGTACAACACGCACTTTTTTCCCTGTCCCATTGTCTATGTCACTTCACTGGCCACAGTGTCTGTGACAATGTTTCACAATGTTATAACGAAGCAAGACAATGTATATTATATTCATGATGGTATGGTGCTCTGTTAAAACTGCCTGACAGGGCCGTGCTCTATTCATGTAGCATGCACTTTGTGCTTGCCAATAACTAAACATGAGGTTCCAGGGTTCACTCCCCGTAGAGGCCTCGACTTTTCTCCTCAGTTTGACCGGAAAATCAAACTGGACGTCTAGTCCTTCGGAAGGGACGAAAAACGAGTCAGACTCGCGTGCCTTCTGACTGCGCATGTCAAAGATCCCACGACAGTTGAAAATCGTGAAAAGCAGGGCATTGCCCGGCTGCCTTGGCATAAAACATTGGAGAGATAGGTTGATTTCCCAGGTCTCACCCCTCGAAGACCAATTACCTTTCTTGCCTTTCTGAAGTCTTGGTTAAAAAAGATGTGAACATAAATATAAAATTTGAAGCGAGGGAGAGGGATGGGCGCCGCCCTCGTGGTGCTGGCCCCGGGAAAAGTTGAGGTCTCTGTCACCTCACTCCCCCACGACCCCATGATAATGGAACTATCTAGGTAGTACCTCAGGACCTGGCCAGCTCATGGGCTTATGTACAGGCTTAAGGCTTGTGCTGTGATCATTCTGGATCTTCTCCATCACATGGCACTTGTGACGTTAGTGCATATGGAATTCATTCCGAGCGCGAAGACGTCATCCTGAGAAATTGAAACTGAAACTTGATAGAGGCGACATCACTGGATTATGTGTTCAGATATCTCGTCCTCTTGACCACAGGGGCAGATTCGTGAAGGCGATAGTTTGAACTTGTCGTCCACGTGTGTGTTGAACCATTTGTAGTCAGTGAGGAGTCACATCAGGGACCAGTGGCTGCTTTCCAGACAGAATGTGACAGCCGTGCCTTTCCTTTCGTGGCTTGAGGAATGATCGGATGCTGTTCCTCTCTTCTCTGTAGCCGATACTGTTGTCAGCTTTGTCTTCTGGAGCTCTTCCCTTTTTGCTGGCTCATCTACCTTTTTGTTTCCTGGTATCTCTTCGTGTGCCTCTTCTTTTTTCATATTTGGCTAAAATAATTATTGACCATAAAAGCATTGATACCTTGGGCAAGCTCTGTTAACGGCTTACTGACAGGACGCGTTTTGTAGTTACTGTGTTAATTGCAGCAAGACAGGTAAACAAAACAAAACAAAACAAAACAAAACAAAACAAAACAAAACAAACAAAAAAACACACATGGTCTGCGTGTTGTGTGCTATCGTCATGCAAGAGTTTCTCCGGCTGTCTGTCTTCCCTCTTTGGGTCACCGTGAATCTGGGTGGTGTTGATCTTCACTCTTGCTGGGGACCAAAAATCTGAAACTACAGGTTCGGAGTTGGTGTTCGCTGCTCTCAGTAAGTGGATCGTCTTATGCATTGTGTTAGGTTACGTGTGGGTGTCGTCTTGTGTGTGTGCTGGACTACTGCTGTTGTACGTCTACATGTGTATGTATTGTGATGTCGCATAAGTTTTGTCTGTCTCTAGACTCTCATCATCATCATCAGGTGCCTTGCCGCATGGCGTTGGCGATCATGGACTTCCATCTGTCTCTATCTCTTGTTGCCTCAAGCATCTCTTCCACCCTCTTTATTCTCAGCCCCTCTGCAAGTTCGTCTAGTATCTTCTCCCTGGGTCTACCTGGTGCTCTCTTCCCCTCCAGCTTTCCCGTTGTGACCAGGTGCTCCAATTCCCCCACCTCATAAAATTGCCTACAAATGTTGCCTGCCTGTTTCACTAGACTCTACATAGTTGTAAATAAATAGTGGGTCATATGCTAGTTTGTATCGAAAATTTGGTTTGGATAAGAAACTTGTAAGGGAAATTGCTGGACAGAAGTTCTTTTGTTTTGTTGAACAGTTGCCATAGTTACGACTGCGCATGCTTGAAAAAAATGCGCGAGTTTGTCATCTCGCATTCTAAAAGAAACGGTGAATTTGATGTTGCGTTTTCTTCAATAGACTAAAGAGTTAGTTTCCGAAGTCTTGCAAACACTGCGCTAGTTTGATAGGAAAAAAAAAGAATGAAAGATTAAAAATGTATTTCTCGGAAGTTTCTATAAAAGTATGGCTGCTTATACGAGTTATTATGTTATACCCACGTGGCTTGACTAATAATGGGAATTTGTTGTAAAACGGGGGAAAACAGGGATTGTCATTACTTTTTAAAAATTTGTTTAAAGTGGACCAAGTCATGTTCAATGTTGGTACGTTTCAGTATACTGTATGACAGCTTTCTGATTGTGGATTAGGACTTTGCTTTGTGTGAATGTGTTCCTTGTGTATGTACACACGCATGGGTAGTCAAGGCTTGATACCGTGCTCAACTGACACGCCTGGAAATCTGTATTTTTTGGATAGATATTTGGTGTGGTTATTAGATTTGAAAATAACAGCAAATGGCACAACCTTGACACAGGTTGATAAATTCAAATACCTGGGAACGATCATTTCATCGGACGGCAGATGCACATCAGAAATAGCCGGCAGAATCGGCCAAGCCAAAACAGCATTCAAGAAGATGACAAGCATTCTTACCAACAAATGCCTATCAATTAACATCAGGAAGAGAGTTCTTGAATGTTATATAGAACCAATACTGTTGTACGGATGTGAGGCGTGGACAGTCAACAAACAAAGCCAGAACAAGATTGAGGCAGCCCAAATGTGGTTTCTAAGAAGAATGTTGAGAGTTCCATGGACAGCAAAGAAAACAAACGAGACAGTCTTGATGGAGGCAGACACAAGTAGATCACTCATAAGGAAGATTAGGAAAAGACAGGCAACATTTATAGGCCATTTTATGAGGAAGGGGGATTTGGAGCACCTGGTCACAACGGTAAAGCTGGAGGGAAAGAGAGCACCAGGTAGACCCAGG
This sequence comes from Monoplex corrugatus, assembly GCA_030674185.1. NCBI lineage: Eukaryota > Metazoa > Mollusca > Gastropoda > Littorinimorpha > Ranellidae > Monoplex > Monoplex corrugatus. Next base: position 69,546,497 of record CM060315.1, on the reverse strand, counting down.
TAGAAAATGCTGGACGGACTTGCAGAGTGGCTGGGGACGAGGGGGGTGGGAGAGATGCTAGGGGCAACAAGAGATAGAGACAGATGGAAGTCCATGATCGCCAACGCCATGCGGCAAGGCACCTGATGATGATGATTACATTTGAACTTGCAACTGCATGTCACCTACCTTCGATGTTCTCTGGCACCACATGCCCTCTGTGATCGTCTGATGTCCCATCTGTTCTGGACTCTCCGCTACCGGACCAGGAAGTAGGGGGGGGGGGGGGCTGAGGGGCTGCATCCAGCGAAGGGGTCGCTTTCCGTGCCTGGCTGTAGTGTTACTACCTCAGTCTGACTCGGGATTGAGTGTGTGTGTCTGTGTGTGTGCGTGCGGTGTGTGTGTGTGCGCACGTGTGTGTGCTGTATGTGTGCGCGCACGTGTATGTGCTGTATGTGTGTGTGTGTGCGCGGGTGTGTGTATGCCCGCGTGTGTGCGTATGTGTGTACGTGCGTGTGTAGTGCGTGTGTGTGTTAGTGTGCGTGCGCGCGTGTGTGTGGTGTGTGTGTGCGCACGCGCGTGTGTGTATATGTGCTTGCGTGTGTGTGTGTGTGCGCGTGTGTTCGAGTGCGTGTGTGTGCGTGCGAGTGTGTGTGTGTGTGTGTGTGAGCGTGTATGTGTACGTGTGTGTGTAGTGAGTGTGTGCGCGCGCGTGTGTGTGTATGAGGTGCGTGCGCGCGCGCGCGTGTGTGTATGGTGCGTGCGCGCGTGTGTGTATGCGCCCGCGCGGGCGTGTTCGTCTTTGAATGTGTGTGTTTGAGTGTATGTGTGCGTGTGTGTGTGTGTGTGTGTGTGTGTGTGTGTGTGTGTGTGTGTGTGTGTGTGTGTGTGTGTGTGTGTGTGTGTGTGTGTGTGTGTGCGTGTGTGTGTTGTGGGTGCGCGTGTGTGTGTGTGGTGTGTGTTTGTGCGTGTGTGTGTATGTATGTGTGTTTGCAGACTGTGAATCGGTACGAGTATAACGCAGTCTGAGTTGGTGTGGGTTTATAGTTAATCATGTAGCTGTGTGTCTTTGCTGTGGTTTTAGTGTTCTCCATCGCTTGTGAAGGACTGGAGTGTTGTCGATGGTTGGTTGGTTGGTTGGTTGTTGGCTGGCTGTTAATATTGTTGTTGTTGTATTCGTTGTTGTTGTGTGTGCTCATATTTGCGCACGGCCATTTCAGAAGCGCCAAATGCTAGGCGCTGTCTGAGAATGGGACTATGTCTGCACTATTCATACACCACCTAGTGTGCTCAGAACTGATTTGTGGTGGGTGACATAATAGAGCCACGCCAAGTGCATTCCTTCATTACAACTATTTCGTTGTTAGGAGTGCGGGGCGCTAGTCTCATTCAAAACATAGTGGTTGATAGACGCTGTGAGTGCCGACTTGCGTGCGTGAGCTGCATTACGCATGACTGTGACTTGCTTCTTTCTTTGTTTTGTGTAGGAGTGTTTCCTTTCGCGTCGTCGTCTTTAATGTAGGGTTATAAAGTGGAATGCGTTTTTAACTGACATCTATACCTACGTGACCGTTACAAAGTGTGCGGTATGGTATGGATTGCGGTGACACAAAATGATGGCAGAAGAAAGCTTTAGATTCAAGTTGATTCCAGTCTCAAAAACTCGACATCAAACACCAGTATTTTACACTTGCTTGGACTTTAATGCAGTTGTCCAATAATATTGGTCCAGCAAGTCACCTTCATACAGAAACAGCATCGAGTGGGAAATCATCGAGATGACATCGGCTACAGAAACACAGAAACTGTCCAGCTTACCTCCTTTGAAGACAGTGACGTCAGGATGACCGACTATGCTGACATGAGACAGTTCATGATCATAGAAAAAGAAAGCCAGTTATTCCCCCCCCCCCCATTTTTTCCCCCCTTCCCCCTCCCCAACAATCCCGTAGAATAATCGTCCGCTTTATATCCACAAAGACTATTAACGAAGTGTATGCCTACTACAAGATGCTGAAGAATGAAGAATACAGGAGTGGTGGCAGTGGTGGAAGATCTTACCCCAGTTAACTATACACTAATAACAAAAAGTGACTGCAAGACTCTATGACATTTGTTGTATGGCCATCATCTCACCAGCAGTCAGTGTCTAGATGTTCGATATGGAGGTTAGCTGCAAAATAAACCAGGCTTGTTCAGACAATAGGCAGCCCAAGACCAAGCGATGGATTCTATGAGAATGGGGTAGGATGGCCTTTGCCAAGACACACTTAGAACTGCCTGATATGTTCTATGACAGAGCCATCACGTTGATAAGGGCCGCATGAAACCTATACTGCCTTGTGCTCACACATCTCTCTTTCTCTATAATGAGGGCCACTCCTCAAACTGAATTTCCATGAATTCATTGTTTTCACGTTTCTTAGCCTCATTTGTACAAAGGCACATATGTTTATTTGTTACTTGATAAGTAAGCATGCTTGTGCGCATGGATTTGTGTGAAGCATTTATACATGCGACGATTTTTGTCATTACTTCCTTTTCCTTTGTTCTTATTGTTTTTATTTTTTCATTGTTGTTGGTGTTTTTAATAATTGAATATTTTCATTGTTGTTGGTGTTTTTAATAATGGAATATTTACATTTCGTTTATTGTCCTTTGTATAATTCTAATTCATTCGCATTTCATATCCAGTTCGTTTATCTAGTTTTATTAATGCATTTCGCTTTTATGTCTTTATGTTTGATTATGGGTAGAACAGCAAGGACAACATGTAAAACAGCTCCAGTGGGTTATAAATGCTAGCATCCTTGAGTACTAGTTTTCAAGTTTCAAGCGAGTTTCATGAGCTAAGGGCGGGGTAACCCTAACAGAAAGCTAGAGGCTGAAGTCAGAAGTGCCAGGCCTGCAGACAGCTAACAAACCATGGTGCATTGCAATATAACGCAAATGTCTACACGTTCATTTACGTCAGACGAGAATGGCGCTAACCGTTGAGGTCCACTTGGGACTGAGCAACTCCATGTCATGCATTTCGACATGGTCCACCCTCAGATACTAGAGGTCCCTCTCGTCCATTTTGTGGCGCCAGGGGATGAAGGAAGAGAGCTACAGGATGCACAATGACACGAAAACATTCCAGCCATCAGAAACCTTTCATAGTCAAGCAATTGAATACAAAAACATACCACAAGCAAGAAAACTGAGCTGGGAGCACATCCTGTATGAGAAGAATATCATTTCTGCATTCAGGAAACACATTAGCAAAGCATGAAGTCATTGGTGGTGAGAGGCTACAGTACTTTAGTTCTGATAAAACAGACAGAAAGAGGAGGAATCCTGACCCTTTTTAACAATATCAACACCTGTCTGATAGACACACACACTAGGACTCCTAATACCAGCTAATCCGAATTTACTTATACAGAATCATGACAGACTTCCAAATTGTCGATACATATTGTCTAAACGGGAGAGCACTTATCCACAGCCGCTCACAAAGCTGTGAATATGATGAGCACATCAACTGTCGAGGTGAAAAAGTTGACAAATGGCAGGACAACAGGCTCATTCTCACAGGACAACAGGCTCATTCTCACAGGACAACAGGCTCATTCTCACAGGAAAACAGGCTCATTCTCACAGGACAACAGGCTCATTCTCACAGGACAACAGGCTCATTCTCACAGGACAACAGGCTAATTCTCACAGGACAACAGGCTCATTCTCACAGGACAACAGGCTCATTCTCACAGGACAACAGGCTCATTCTCACAGGACAACAGGCTCTTCTCACAGGACAACAGGCTCGTTCTCTCAAAACAGTTATAAATTTCTACTCTAGACAGTGGCGCACCACATCCACCTCTGATCTTGCTTGCACCAAGGACATGATCAAGAATTTCACCAGAGGGGCTGAGGAACAACTGGGTGGAAATAACTGCAGTCCCATCTTCCTGACGCTTGATGTAGTGTCATTTCAAAAGCTGCCTTCCCATGGTGGAACTTTTAAGAAAACAGATTGGTTTCTTTTTGATTTGGCATCAACTCTCACCAAAGGCGTCACAATCTAAGGTACAGATACCACCGTGGTGGTGAAGGAATTCAGTGCAGATGTTGTGAAAGCAGCCCATGAAACGATCGATACTGATGGCCGTTTAGTAAGCAGTACAGACCGTATTTAAGAGGACAGAACCATAGGAACTTAAATACACCCTGTCAGAACCCGGGAAAGAAGTGTTTAATCCTTACACAGACACGCCGTGTCGATCTGAATCACGTGTTGTTGTTCTTTCAGAAGAAAACACAAGGCAAGACTTCAGTAAACCATAGCCAAATTTTTAAGGCAGAATTGCAATCAAAACGTAGACTGTAACAGAGGGGGGGGGGGGGGGGGAGGAGATCTCTGAAAATGGCTGTAAAACACACACCGCCGGCGCACACGCACACGCACACACACACACAGATATTAATTTATATTATTATATTATATTATTATATTATTCACGCGCGCGGCACGCGACGTACACACGCACACAAACATCCCTCCAGAATAATTATAAAAATCTCCTTTGACAAGGGATACTAAAAAAAAAAAAAAACCCACGCTGTCTGACCTAGGCAATACGGCTGATTCAAGCTGACCACACAGTAGCACAATGCGATCAGTACAATGACTGTGCACCTGATGGCATATGGCTAGCATGGTCGCATTACAAGCAGAGGAGAGAAAGAGAGATAGAGACAGAGACACAGATTTAGGCGCGCGCGCGCGCAGCCCCACACA
>CM060315.1:69491732-69536732 GCA_030674185.1 Monoplex corrugatus | reverse complement strand
TCCAGTCTGTCACCAGGAGTGGTTTATTAATCAATGAATCAATAGATCGATCGATCCATCGAACAATTAATTGATTCACTGATTTATATTGCGCCAGGTCTTGACAATTCAAATATAGCGCACCCACGCACCAGACATAAGCATACGATCAACGCAGACCACCTTAAAAAACAAAAACAAACACAAACTGATGGAAAAAGGCAATTGCAGAATTCATTGTCGGGAAAAAAGTTTTTTTTTAAACTGGATTTAAAAGCAGAAAGGGTAGGTGAAAGACGAAGGGAGAATGGAAGTTTATTCCAGGCAGATGGTCCTGAAACGGCAAAAGAATCCTGGCCGACAAGTTTGTTTAAATCTAGGAACCGGAAGGGAAGAGTATCTGAAGCTGAGTGCAAGATGCGAAATGGCATATAAATACATTGATGTTGTCACAAAGGTATGATGGGGCAGACTGGTGATTAGTTTTGTGTAACACAAGGTATCCAGCTTATATTCAATTCTGTTCAAAACGGTTATCATTTATTATCCAGCTTATAGTCAGTTCTGTTCAAAATTTATCATTTATTATCCAGCTTATATTCAGTTCTGTTCAAAATTTATCATTTATTATCCAGCTTATATTCAGTTATCTTCAAAACATTTATAGTTCATTATACAGTTTACATTCGGTTCTGTTCAAAATATTTATCATTTATTATCCAGCATATATTCAATTCTGTTCAAAACATTTATCATTTATTATCCAGCATACATTCAATTCTGTTCAAAACATTATCTATTTCACAATATCCAGCGTGTATTCTATTCTGTTCAAAACATTTATCATGTATCCGTTTCACAGGAGAAAAACGGAGTGCCGGAGAAGTCCCCACCATGCCCCTTGCTAGACTCTCACAAGGCGTCCAGTCTGCAGGAGGCCGCTGCTCTGCTGAGTGAGGGGAAAGTGGTAGGGGTGCCAACAGACACGGTGTACGCCCTGGCTGCCTCGTGCCGGCACCCGGACTCCATCACCCGTCTGTACCACGTGAAGGGCAGGCCTCCAGAGAAACCCATCTGTCTGTGTCTGGCCTCTCTTGACCAGCTGGAGGCCGCCAGGCCGCCCTTCAGTGCTCTGCTGTGGGACTTTATGAAGAGTTGCTACCCTGGAGGTGAGAAGTAAAGATTAGATATTGCCTGTCTCCCCTCTCATTATGTACACATATTCATATATACATAACTATGAATACATGTATGGCTATATCATACACTATGTCCTAATATATATGCATGTGTGCATGCATGTATGCACGTATACTTGTGTAGATATGCATGCTAGAATTGTGCACGGGTCAATGACCCTCTGAATTAAACCTCTCTCTCTCTCTCTCTCTCTCTCTCTCTCTCTCCCCACCTGTTACATGTGAAAAGCAGTTTCAAACCCTATTCCAAGTTTCATTTATTTTTACATTGACAACAAAGGTGGAAATTTAAACATTACCAGATTAAGGTTTAAGTTTGGCGAAAAAAAACTTTTTTATGAATTTAATTTTTACGAAGGCAATGAATATAAACAAGTTTATCTGGGGTTATTTAAGGTGATGAAAATTAAAAACTGATGTAATCTATACAAACAAGCTTGCTTTTCTTAGTTCTGTTGAAATATTTTCTACAGGTCTTTCATCTTTATTCCAAAAAAGTGTAGACTATTGATAATTTTCAAGGTATGACTTTTAAAACATATGATTTAAAAGTCTTGCTCCTTGATTTCAGTTTAAATTTCAATTTATTTTCAAAGACAGCATGGGCCATCATAGTAAAAAGAAAATTTAGAAACACATAGGAAAATGTTTGATTGTCTTAAATTTTGTCCCTAACTCTTAAGGCAGAGAAGAGTGAGGCAGTTGGTACCTCACTACTAAGGACAACGCTTGTTTCATGGTCTTAACCCTTTGACTCCCGCACCCTGTCCACCAATTGCAAAAACCTAACCTTTTGATTCCTTCACCCTATTCACCAGCTTAATGCAGGAAGCTGTTGAACAGGGTGAGGGAATCAAAGAGTCAACTTTTTGCTTTGCTAGAATGGTTGACAATGCAGGATGCTAGATAGGACAAAAAGCAACGCGAGAGGTTGCAAAGGATGTATGGTCAGCACGAGAATTTGATAGAAGGCTTCACTACTAAAGAAAGGGGGTGTCCATAATCCCAGGATGTGTGGAGTGAGGTGATCAAGATCTCAATAGTAAAGATAAAGGTTGTCTCTTAATTATGTATTTTCAGGAAATTAGGTGGCTGAGACCTCACTACCAGTACTAAAGATTAACTTGTCTCATAACTCGGTGATTGTAGTTGAGTGCGGTGGTCAGGTCCTCATTACTGAAGAGAAAGATTGCCACATTTAAGTAAGCATATCTACTAATCTGAAGTCTCTACGACTTGAAGGTTATGGCACAATCTTTACCTTTATCAAACAGGCATCAGCTGTGTGCTGCCCAAAGGCGAATGGCTGAAGAGACTAGGACTGGGTGAGGCAGCAAGCTGTCTGGGCAACAAGAGTAGCATCTGTCTGCGAGTTCCAGACTGCGGGCCGCTGGCCTACGTGGTCAGCATGGCAGGGCCTGTGGCCATCACGTCCGCCAACATCAGCGGCGGTGACGACAGCACTCACCACTCCATGGTCATAGACACACTGGGTGAGTAAGCTAATTGTTTTCCCCGTCCGCTTGTACCATGACCTGCGAGGAGATGAAGGTAGCAGCCTGCACCTGGACAGGATGACTGGCACAGCGTCAAGTTTTAAGTTCGGAGTGTGTCTGCTACTCTGTCAAGCACTAGCTTAGTCTTCCTCTGACTTCTGAAACTCGAAGTTACAGTGCTAGAAGTTGGAAGGACCAGTTGGTTGACTGGCATTCTGGTGAGGAAGCAAAATGGCTCAATCTGTTCACCTAATGGTTGACGAGTAGTCCACCTTCTCATGGATCTCTTTAGTTATAGTCGTGTCTCGTTTAGTCTTGTCTGTTGCTGTTTTGAGACATCTCTTCTGAGGCATGATAACGCACTCATAAAATGAAGCCATGTATCAGAAAAATAAAGATTTCAGCTCATCAGAATTCGAACCCACACAACAGAGGTGACAGTTCCAATGCTCAGCACTTCATTTCTTCGCCGCTGAAGTTCTTTCGTACAATGTTGTCCAAGCATTTTCTTGATTGTTCTTTTTTGGTGCAGAGTATCATGTATTGGTGATAATCATGCTGTATTAGCTTACACGTTAAAAGTGTTTTGTTGGTAGTTGCTTTTTTATGTGTATATGTTGAGTATCATATATTTGTGAGTTTTAATCATGATGAACATAATGTTACTTTTAAGTAAGGTTTTGTCCATACGTTAAGGGTAGTGTGTATTATTGATAGCTTCATTAGGGTTGCATAGGCCTACATGTTTAAAGTAATGTTCTGGTGATAGTTCCTTGTTGACTTGTCCATGTTAACTATGTATTGGTGACAGTTTGATTTTAATGTTTATATTAAAAGTTGAGTTTGTTCAAGATGAACTCACTGCAGTCAGACAATTCCATACGCGCTCCACCCAAATCTGCCCGTAACTATCGGGCAGGCTCCTTAGTCTGCGCATACCACCGTGCACCGGCCAGGTCCTGAAATACAGTGGACAAAGAGAGAAGATGACATGTGAAACGTAAGCTGCCATCATCAGAATGACAAGCATTGAGACTGGCTGTGAAGACATCAGCTTTTATGCTGACGGTTGGGATTGAACTCGAGATATTGGATCTCGAGTCCATGTCTTTAACAACACAGCCAGCTAGCTTGCAGAATGATGTATAAACGTTAGAGAAAAATATGCTTTGAAGTTGGCCTACATATTCAGAGTAAATATAGTTTGGTGAACGTTCCTTTCTGGTGAACATATGTTCAGAGTAATCACGTTTTGCTGGCAGATTACTTTCGATACGTAGCCTATATGTTAAAAGAAAACTGTTTGGTGATAGATATTTTCTCGTATATTGGTGATAGTATGTAAGCAGTCAGCAATGGCCAAGCGGTTACCCAAAGTACTACTGAATGGAAGGTCGTGGGTTTGAACCCACCATAGTTCCAAGAAAAACAAATGTTGTAGGATTTTCTGTCCAGATTGGTTCCTACCCTGAAATATGTGCTGTGGGTTCATTGCGAAGATCAGGACCGCATAGTCGAGTCTCATCCACTTTACGAATGCATACTGAGATTGTTGCTCAAATTTCCTGAACAGTGTTTGCAGATGTCTGTATCTCTCGGGACTGGTGGACGCCTGGATTTATCAAAATAACCGTCGGGGTACGAGCGCATTACGCAGTCTTAAATTCTAGGGGGAACTGAATATAGCATCATGATCATCCTCGTCATCATTAAGTTGTTCATCTTCATAGCATCGTGAAATTTATCCAGAATTCTGTGACACCTTCATCTTGTGGTGACCTCGGTTTCAGTTGTCTACCGCTGGGGATTTCAAATTGGGATCTTTGAAGTCAGTGAGTCATGGAGACTGTCGTTGGAGGCCCGTGGTGGTCTCTCCTTACCGGGGGGTCTCTCGCTCGGTTTGGCTCAGATACTAAGTTAGTACTGTCGTTAGTTTGGGGCTTAGAAGTCGGTGTCCTTGATAAGCTAGATCAGAACAGGCACTGTCAAACTCCACCCAAGTGACCAGCAGTGCAGGATCTCCTCCGGTGGGCGACCCTATGGCGACTTGACATTCCTGGCTCCCAGATACTGGGGTTTGATATGAATAATTATGGGGTTGGTGGTGGTTTGAATGAGCAGCGTGGGGATACACGCCACTGAGGCGGCGCATAAACTGGAATAGGAAGACGCCAGGTGTATCGGTATGTATAATGAAAAGAACTGTTTGAGGTAGCTCTTTTTTGTATTGGTGATACTTTTGACGTAAACAAAGTATGTTTTTGTAATGTTCCTTTCTGGTGTATAATATATTAAGAATAACTATGCGCTGGCGACAGTTTCATTTTCGTGTACATAGGCTATAACAAAAGTATGTGCGCTTTGGTAATAACTCCTTTCTAATGTATGTTAAAAGTAAGTACACATCTTTTCGCAGGTCACAAAATTGACGCTATGGTGTGTGACGGTGATTCCAAACAACTGATGCCTTCCACTGTCGTCAACTGTATCAAGATCACAGAAGGTAAGCCATTTTTATGGCTTCACAACCACACTGAAACTTTGTGAGGGCAAACTTATGTATCAAGCTTCATCTAGGCCTAACCTTCGTGCACGTAATAGTCATTATTTGTGAATATTTTAAGGACGAGAATGATAAATAGACTTAGCTGTTGTATGGGTTACCACTGGTATTCTGATGTCTCATTGCCCAGGAGTTATTTCGTATTTCCGTGAGGGGTGCACACCGATCTCTCACGTGAACGAGCTGTTCGAGAAGGCCAAAGCAGGCAGGACCTTTCCTCCCTGTCCATTGCTGGAATCTCGCCAAGCTTCCAGTCTGCAGAAAGCTGCAGAGCTCCTGAAGGATGGCAAGGTGAGTTTTTTTTCTTCCTTTTGTAATTGACCTTTCAAACGGGCATGGGTATTCATTCAGGTCGATCAAGTTCGGTTTGCGCGAGAAAGTATGTGTATGTAGCCTATTATGCGTGCATGTGTGTATTTCTGTATGTGTGTGCGTGTTCGTCTCTGTGCGTGCGTGTGTGTGCCCGTGTGTCTGTCTGTCTGCCTGCCTGTGGAGAGTTCTTGTGGCATGAATCTGTGCTGGTTGTATACCTTTTTTTTTTTCAAATAACATTTTGTCAAATTGTTCCAAAGGAATAACGCTAAACAGGTAAAGTTCAAATTTGGGTTCAAGTTTGAAAATCAACAGATTTTGTGGATATAAGTTCAACTCAAAGAGAACTCCAGCCTGACAATTTTATATATGCACAATGTATTTGCAGGGTTATATATTCGCAAAATGGTGCATAAAGCCAACTAAACAACAGGCAGACATTTAAATAATTTCCGCCTTCTGTCTCCTGTCTCTCTTTCTCTGTCCATGCGGTATGTTCTTGATTACCTTTTTCATTAGAAGACACAGATGTTAGTAAGGCTTGTCCAGTTTTTTCTTGTTTTCTTTGTCTTTTTTCCCCCTTAACGTCAATGTGAAAGAAATAAGAGTGAATCGAAAACTGAGTCTGTGAGCTAGTAAGGTCTCTGAAAGTTGAAAAAGTGTATGCTTCCTCGAGAACAATTTCGGCAAATACGGGCTACATTTTCACTTAATATCGTTGTTCAGTACTTAAGGGAAGTGATAAGATTCGTTTTAAATGTGATTGAATACCAGCAAGTTACTGGAAGTCTATGTCCCTCGTCCCGAGCACAAGTGATCTCGTTCATAAATTAAAGACCATCTTTAAACGTAACAATATAAAGAACTAAAAAAAAAAGCACACAAAATTCATTTATAAATTAACTACGACGACAACAACAAAAAAGCTGAAATGAAATAAACCCAAGAACAACAAAAACTGAAAGAACTTACAGCCAAAGTATATAACTGTGACAAGGTGAAAGTTGTCTTGATAACCCTGAGGCTGGAGTTTCGTCATTGTCAATATTACGAGGGCAGTGCACTTAACCTGAACCTCACTGCCTTAACTTCCTCCTGCCCTGAACATTCTCTGGTATACATTTTCAACTGGGCGAACTTGGGCTAGACTAAAAAAAACATGCTGTCAGACTGGACATCGATCTCTACCAACCAGGCCTCTGATCTTCAAACGTAATGAAAGAAAAGGGACGAAGCATTAATGTTAAGTACATTGAACAAGTCATTATAGTGACACAAAGAGCCGTTTCAGCAGAAAAAAAAGCTTTATAGTTTTGAACAGCGTATAAAGATCCCCTCAGTATAGCACCAACACCATGCTGAGACTGTACCACAGCTGTGTCCTTTCCATCCTACCTTATGGCTAAGAATGCTGGAGGATGGCAGAAATCGACCTCTCCAAACTATCATTCTCAGCACAAAGAACCTGCGAAGAATCGTGCAAATCGTCTGGCCCAGCATCATCTCCAACCAACCAATACTTGCTCAATGCAGTCAACAAAGTATGGGCATAGTCATGAAAAAGACGATGGAGAAGGAATGGACACATCATCCGAGGGCAGCAGGATAACATCACCAGATGCTGTTCACTGGACACCAGAAACAAGACGTAAGAGAAGACCCAAGAACATTTGATGACGAACAACAAAAGATCTTAAAGCCCCGAAACACACTTAAGGTATTGTATAGAGGCTGACTAAGAACAAACAGAAGTGAACTTTCACTGCTGCCTTACATATCTAAGGCATAATACGCAATAAGTAAGTACACTGACCAGGACAAAAAGTATAAAATAACATGAGCAACATTAACAAATATTTATACTATCGCGCCACATTCTACAATTAAATGTAATTTCCAAAGTAACGCCAAGGAAAGTCATGACAAAAGAAAAAACATTGGTCATCTTTTTTTGTCCACCAGGTGGTAGGGGTACCTACAGACACAGTGTACGCCCTGGCTGCCTCGTGCCGGCACCCAGACTCCATCACCCGTCTGTACCACGTGAAGGGCAGGCCTCCAGAGAAACCCATCTGTCTGTGTCTGGCCTCTCTTGATCAGCTGGAGGCCGCCAGGCCGCCCTTCAGTGCTCTGCTGTGGGACTTTATGAGGCGGTGTTACCCAGGAGGTGAGAAAATTTAGTAGAATTCAGGTTGGGCCTCAGGACCTGGTCAGCTCATGGGTTTATGTGCAGGCTTAAAGCATGTGCCACGGTCACCATACACGTGGCACCTGTGACATAAGTGCATATAGAATTCGTTCCGAGCGCGGAGACGTCATCTTCTGAAACTGAAACTGAAGAAGAATTCAGAGACTGTTTCGAAGATTATGGACACATCACGTCGTTCTACTAAGTGGCAAGTCTTGGCCTAACTATTGCTATAAGCAGAACACTTATTGTGTGGAGACGATCGGTAGTCCTGATGCGTGTGGACAAGCGATCGATCATCCCTTACTGTTCAGAAGTCGTCGTTAGTCTGTTCTGCGCATGGTGCAGTGCCCAGGCACCAACTGCAACGCCCTCTAGTTCTAGGCTAATGCATAGTATATTGATAAAAAATGCTCAAGCGAGATTGCTTAAACGATAGCTGTGGCTCACCATAAACCTAAGGGCTTTTTTCCTACCCTTTCAGCCCTTTCAGCCCTGCTTGTTCTAACAGCTCGCACACTGTGTGCAAACTGAACTCAAGTCCAAAGAGAGGAACAAGAACTAAGTGTATACAAATTACCTTGTATTTCACGATTCTTGATCCTCGTAAGGATATAAACTAAATCAGAAGTAGATTCATTAAATGAGGGTCAGTGTTAGCAGACGAGACATTCTATCGTCTTTTAAACAGATTTGAGCACTAAAAGTCTTTATTAAAAGAATTGGTCATTTAAGAAATTAGAAACTTAACGTGTTTTTTTTTTTCATTTTTTGTACTCGGCTACAAATGAGGATATGATTTTGACAACAAATTTAATTCAGAGATTAAAGGTCACCCTCCTTATCATTATCATCTTCTGCTCTTTTCCCCCCATTTACTCCCTCATTCCTGAACAGGCATCGTTTCTGTATGAAAGGTATTTTGCTTTACCGTCATCGTAATCATGGTCATCGTCATTTATTATATTAATTATATCTGTTGACGTCTTTTTCTCTTGTCTTTCCTTCCTCCTCCTCCTCACCTTAGCCCGTGACTCCCTCATTCCTCCCTTTTTTCGTCCTTCTCCTCCTCCCCACCTTAATCATTATCATACTTTTATTTACTTGCAGCGCTATTTCCATCTGTTTCGTTTATGCATGTGTGTGTGCTTATCTGCGTGCGTGAGCACGCTTGTGTGTGTGTATATTTGTGTGGACGTCTATACATGCACAAGTGTATAAGCGCACAAGTGTATATATTATGTTTTAAGTGACCCCAATGTCTCACAGGCAATATTAAACCACCAAAATGTCTCCATGTCCCCCTTCTCGCCCCATCCTCTCTTCCCTCCTCTACTTTCATTCAATCCCTGACATTTATCAGGCATCAGCTGTGTGCTGCCCAAGGGTGACTGGCTGCAGAACCTGGGACTGGGGGAGTCTGTCAGCTGTCTGGGCACCAAGGAAAGCATCTGTCTGCGAGTTCCAGACTGCGGGCCGCTGGCCTACGTGGTCAGCATGGCAGGGCCTGTGGCCATCACGTCCGCCAACATCAGTGGTGGTGACGACAGTACTCACCACTCCATGGTCATAGACACACTGGGTGAGTACGTCTGTTTTCTTGTGATGTTGTTGCATTGTGAGCTCACAAGTTGTTTTGTATCGTATTTTACGTATGCATCCTATTTCGATGGATTTTCCGACAACTATTATTAAAGCTAACGTTCAGAATTAATTTGAAAATGATAAAGACAGTAGTTATGTGTTACGGTTTTACTATGAGTGATCAAGAATGACTTATCTGATTAACAATGGGATGACAGTGATGGACTCTCATTGATCCAACGATGGGTAGGTATACTGGGCTTTAGCGTGTGGGTCTTCACAGGAAAGCTGGAGGAAAAGAGAGCACCAGGTAAACCCAGGGAGAAAATATTGGACGGACTCGCAGGGTGGCTGAGGACAGAGGATGGGAGATGTACTTGAAGTGACAGAGGATAGATTCGCATGGAGGGCCACGATCGCCAACACGTTGCGGCAGGGAACATGATGATGATGATGTGGGTCTTCATGTGAGATAAGACTGATCCTAGAGGCACATGATCTTTCACAGGCACTGTTTCAGGAAGAGTCCTGCAGCCGTCAGTTCAGGCCCCTGTTCTGTTGAATAGTAGCTGTTTTGTGCTGTTAAAATGTAACTGTGCCCTGCACTCACTGTGTCCCCGGCTTATTCTCCTGCGGACATTATCTTTCCATTTGGTAGTACTGATATCACGGCTGGTGAGGTTCACCTTCACATAATCCTTATTTGCTTTAGTGGTCTTCCCTGGTCAAGGTGTTCTTGCTTCTGCTCTCTGTGCAGAAACATCTAGGGGATAAAGTTTTACGTATGGACAACATGCTGTACAGTGAAGCTGGCATCTGATGAGTAGACTCACAATGCTTGGCTAGTCACGGTTCATCAAAATTTGAATGTTTGACATTCGATTTGCTACGTGATGATGCAGATCTGGCGAAAGGCATTTTTGATTAACATTTATAGCTGTTGAATGTGTCGCTAGCCGTTAGTTCAGGTCTCAGGACTACTGTTGCTCACACAGTAATCTTTGTGGCGACCTGATGCCATAGTCTTACCATAATCTATTGGTCAGCCTTCCAAAAGCAGAGCTAACCTCAGATGCACAGCATCACCTCTATATCAAGAGATCCATTGCTGCTTACTGTACGCCCTAGTAGCAGAATGTGTCTATAGTCTTACTCTCCTGGTTGTTCATGACAGCTGGTGGTGAAGCGCCAGAAGTCTGTATGAAATCCAGTAGTTAGGTTTTGGGGAAGTAGGAAATTCCGAAACAGTTGTCAATAAACTTTATGAAGATCTGTGGCTGGTGTCCTGGATTTGCTTAGAGATTTGTGTCTGAATATATCCCGTAAATAGACAAACACACGACGGGTCCGTCCGTATAACCATCAGCACTCCTCTCGTTTATTGATGGTGGATATCTCCAAATTCAAAGCATCTGAGGGCCAAGACGAGCAGTGTCAGACATAGGACGGTAGTCATATTCATGTTGAAAGATTTGTTTAAGTGGCGTTTCATGACCCCGAGTTCATCACCATGGGGAATGTTGGTATTAAGGGATGTGACGTCTATGGAGGATACGAGCTCGTTTTCACTGTTGTTAAAGAAAAAAAGTCATTCAGTATATCCAGGGCGTGGTTGGTGTCTTTGACATATGTGTGTAGTCTTTGGACGACGGCCTGGAACACTAAGTCAAGAAATTTGGACAACTAGGCTGGATGATAAGAGCATGTTGAAACGATTGGTGTGCCCAGGTTTCCAGGCTTGTGTATCTTTGGTAAGACAATAGAATCTGGCAACATGAGGTTCCTTGGTAAATTTCCTTGCAGCTTCCTGTGGGAGAAGGTCCATGTTTGGAGACAGTCTCCGTGATGGTTTATGGACAATTGAGTTGGTCCTGTTTGACGGTCGAGGCTTTGATGGAGGTCTAGTTCATGGGGTGGGACAGCTGTCTCAGGGCCTCATCCTCGGTTAAAGGTCCTTTTGCCAGGCCACCCTGCTTCAGTTTTG
The DNA here is from genome assembly GCA_030674185.1 of Monoplex corrugatus. Classification (NCBI taxonomy): domain Eukaryota; kingdom Metazoa; phylum Mollusca; class Gastropoda; order Littorinimorpha; family Ranellidae; genus Monoplex; species Monoplex corrugatus. The sequence continues at coordinate 69,525,427 of CM060315.1, read as the reverse complement.
TCAGCCTGTTGATGACAGTGTCTGTGCGGTTTTTCAACTCTGTCAGTGCACTGTTCTGCTTGGTTGAGACTGGATTTACTCACTGGAGGTAGCTTCAACTGGTTGATCTCTTTTTGACACGTCTGGATGTAGTAATGAAAGACAGGTAACTGACCAGATGGTGGGTTTCCAATCACTGCGATCCCGGAATAACAGTTGTGTGAGATGATACAGAACGTTATGGGTTCATCATAGGGGCTATCTGCAAGGAAGGCCAAGACGTCAGAAGTAGTTTGGCAGTCAAGCAGCATGTCTGTCTTGTGGGCCTTTGGTTTTAGATCGATAAAAATTAATCCCTCTGAGAGCAGTTGACGCGGGATATCTGTGGGATGAGTTGCAGGGATTGTGACAATAAACTTCTCATCTGCTTGTATCGTATAGTTGGACGCAAGTAGTTGAGAAGCTTGTCTTCACAATCCTGCGACACTACATCTCACAGACACCCAGTGTCAGCTACTCTCAAGGGAACTGAAAATTATCCATATACAACCAATGGCCTTCAAGACAAGACAAGGTATGACAGGCTGTTTGTCTCCAACGGTACTTCTAACGTCTTGGCCTTGCAGCCTTCCTTGCAGATTACCCCTATCAAGAACCCCTAACTTTCTATATCATCTCACAACTGTAACACCGGGGACACAATGATTGGAAACCCACCACCACCACCATCACCTGGTCAGTTCCCTATCCTCAATTACAACATCCAGTAGTGTCAAAGAGATCAACTAGTTGAAGCTACCTTCACGGAGAGTAAATCTAATCTCAACCAAGCAGACCAACAGATCATCATAAGAGCTGAACAACCGCACAGACACTGTCATCAACGAGCTGGCAAAATGAGAAGCAGTGATGGTCTGGCAAAAGGACCTTTTACGAGGAGGAGGCCCTGAGACAGCTGGCAAAAGGACCTTTTACGAGGAGGAGGCCCTGAGACAGCTGTCCCACCACATGAACTAGACCATCATCAGAGCCTCGACCATCAAGCCGGACAACTCATGGAGGTTGGCTCCAAACAAGGACCTTCTCCTGCAGGAAGCTACAGGAGAAATTACCAGGAATCCCAAGTTGCCAGATTCTGTTTTACCAAAGATACAGCCTGGAAACCTGGGCAGACTGATCGTTTCAGCATGCTCTTATCATCCAGCCTAGTTGTCCCTGTTCCTTGACTTAGCGTTCCAGGCCCTCGTCCAAAGACTACACACATATGTCAAAGACACCAACCACGCCCTAGATATACTGAATGTCTTTTGCTTCTTTAACAACAGTGAAAACCAGCTCGTATCTTACATAGACGTCAGATCTCTTCATACTATCAAGCTATCAAGGGATGTGACGTCCGTACTGAACAACAGCTCGTTTTCAATGTTAGGGAATGAGAAGTTGTTCAGTATATCCAAGGCGTGGTTGGTGTCTTTGTATGTGTGTAGTCTTTGGACGAGGGCCTGGAACAGTAAATTCAAGGAATTAGAACAACTAGGCTGTAGGATAAGATCAAGAGCATGCTGAAAAATTGATCTGGCCAGGTTGCCAGGCTTGTGTATCTTTGGTAAGACATAGAACCTGCAACACGAGATTCCTGGGTAATTTCCCTTGTAGTTTCCTGTGGGAGAAGGTCCTTGTTTGCAGACGGCCTCCGTGATGGTTTTATTGACAATCGAGTTGTTCGGTTTGATGGTCGAAGCTGTGATGGTCTAGTCCATGGGGTGGGACAGCTGTCTCAGGGCCTCATCCTCGTAAAAGGTCCTCTTTGCCAGATCACCACTGCTTCTCCTTTGTCAGCTCTTTGATGAGTGTCTGTGCGGTATTTTTGCTCTTCAGTCCACTGTTGTTCTACTTGGTTGAGATTGGATTTATTCACCAGAGGTAACTTAACTGGATGATCTCGTTTTAACACTTCTGGATGTAATAATAGAGGGCAGAAAACTGACTGGTGGTGGTGGTGGGTTTCCAATCAATGCGTCCTTGGGGGAACCCTTGTGTGAGATGATACAGAATGCTAGGGATTCTTCTTGATAGGGGCTATCTGCAAGGAAGGCTGAATGGCCAAGACGTCAGTAGTGTTTGGCAGTCAAACAGCATGTCTGTCTTGTGGGCCTTTTGTTTAGATGGATGAAAATCAGTCCCTTTGAGAACAGTTGACGATGGGTATCTGTGGGATGAGTTGCAGGGCTTGTGACAATAAACTTCTCATCTGCTTGTATCGTATTGTTAGAGGCAAGTAGTTGAGAAGCTTGTCTTCACAATCCCTGAGACACTACATCTCACAGACACCCAGTGTCAGCTACTATCAAGGTGGCTGAAAATTATCCATCTACAACCAAAGGCCTGCAAGACAAGACAAGGTATGACAGGCTGTTTGTCTCCAATGCTACTTCTGTCTTGGCCTTGCAGCCTTCTTTGCAGATTACCCTTATCAAGAACCCCTAACGTTCTCTATCATCTCACAACTGTTCTACCGGGGACACAATGACTGGAAACCACCACCACCACCTGGTCAGTTCCCTGTCCTCAATTTTATCCAGACGTGTCAAAGAGAGATCATCCAGTTGAAGCTACCTGCAGTGAGTAAATCCAATCTCAACCAAGCAGAACAACAGCTCACTGAAAGAGCTGAAAAAGCGCACAGACACTGTCATCAACGAGCTGACACAGGTGAAGCAGTGGTGGTCTGGCAAAAGGACCTTTTACGAGAATGAGACCCCGAGACAGCTGTCCGACCATGAACTAGACCACCATCAGAGCCTCAACCATCTAGCTGGACAACTCAATTGTCCATAAAACTGTCACGGAGGCTGTCTCCAAACATGGACCTTCTCCCACAGGAAGATATAAGGGAAATTACCAAGGAATCTTGTGTTACCAGGTTCTGTGTCTTATCAAAGATACACAAGCCTGGCAACCTGGGCACACGGATCGTTTCAGCATGCTCTTATCCTACAGCCTAGTTGTCCCAATTCCTTGGCTTAGTGTCCTAGGCCCTCGTCCAAAGACTGCACACATACAAAGACACCAACCATGCCCTGGATATACTGAACAACTTCTCCTTCCCTAACAACAGTGAAAACGAGCTCTTGTTCACTACGGATGTCACATCCCTTGATACCTTGATGTAAATGGATGTGACGAGTATGGAAGATGAGGTTGATTTCAGTGTTGTTAGGGAAGAAGAAGTCATTCAGTATATCTGGAGCATGCTTGGTGTCTTTGACGTATGTTGTAGAATTTAGACGAAGGCCTGGAACACTAAGTCAAGGAATTGGGACAACTAGGCTATAAGATAAGAGCATGCTGAAACGATCAATATTCCCATGTTGCCAGGCTTGTGTATCTTTGGTAAGATAGAATCTGGCAACACAAGATTCCTTGGTAATTTCTCTTGTAGCTTCCTGTGGGAGAAGGTCCTTGTTTGGAGACAGCCTCCGTGATGGTTTTATGGACAATAGAGTTGTCCGGCTTGATAGTCGAGGCTCTGATGGGTCTAGTTCATGGGGTGGGACAGCTGTCTCAGGGCCTCATTCTCGTAAAATGTTCTTTTGCCAGACCACCGCTGCTTCTCTTTTGTCAGCTCGTTCATGAGTGTATGCGGTTTTTCAGCTCTTTCAGTGTGCTGTTGTTCTACTTGGTTGAGATTGGGATTTTATCACCGGAGGTAGCTTCGACTGGTTGATTTGTTTTTGACACTTCTGCGTGTAGTAATTGAGGACAGGGACAGACTCGTGGTAGTGGTGGGTTTCCAGTCACTGTGTCCTCGGGGGAACAGTTGTGTGAGATGATAGAGAACGTTAGTGGTTCTTGATAGGGGCTGGCTGCAAGGCCAGGACGTCAAAAGTAGTGTTTGGCAGTCAAACACCATGTCTGTCTTGTGAGCCTTTGGTTTTAGATGGGTAAATATCCATCCCTCTGACAGCAGTTGATGCTGGGTATCTGTGGGATGGGTTGCAGGGATTGTGACGATAAACTTGTCATCTGCTTGTATCGTATTGTTCGGCGCAAGTAGTTAAGAAGTTTGTCTTCACAATTCCTGCGACACTACATCTGACAGATACCCAGTGTCAACTATTCTCAAGGGGACTGAAAGTTATCCATGTATAACCAAAAGCCTATAATATAAGACAGACATGGTGTTTGATTCCAACGCTATTTCTGACATCTTCGCCTTGCAGCCTTCCTTGCGGACAGCCCCCTCAAGAAACCCTCATTTTATATCATCTCACAACTGTTCCCCGACGACACACAGTGACTGGAAACCCACCACTACCACTAGTCAGTTCCTGTCCTTAACTAATACATCCAGACGTGTCAAAGAAGATCATCCAGTTGAAGCTACCTCCAGTGAGTAAATCCAGTCTCGACTAAGCAGATCAACAGCGCAGTGAAAGAGCTGAAAAACCGCACAGACACTGTCATCAACGAGCTGACAAAAGAAGCAGTGGTGGTCTGGCAAAAGGGCATTTTACGAGGATGAGGCCCCGAGACAGCTGGCCAACCCCATGAACTAGACCACCATCAGAGCCTCGACCATCAAGCCGGACAACTCAATTGTCCATAAAACTAAAACATTCTCCCACAGGAAGCACAAGGCAAATCACCAAGGTATCACGTGTTGCTAGATTCTGTCTTACCAAAGATACACAAGCCTGGAACCTGGGCAGACCGATCGTTTTCAGCATGCTCTTACTTCACAGCCTAGTTGTCCAAATTCCTTGACTTACTGTTCCAGGCCCTCGTCCAAAGACTACCCACATCGTCGGACACCAACCACGCCCTGGATATACCGAATGACTCCTCTTTCCCTGAGAGCAGTCCATGTTTGGAGACAGCCTCCGTGATGATTCTATGGACAACTGAGTCGTCCGGCTTGATGGTAGAGGCTCTGATGGCATTCATGGGGTCTCATTATCGTAAAAAGTTCTTTTGCCAGACAACCACTGCTTCTCCTTTGTCAGCTCGTTGATGACAGTATCTGTGCGGGTTTTCGGCTCTTTCAGTGCACTGTTATTCTGCTTGGTTGAGATTTGGATTTACCCGCTGGAGGTAGCTTTAACCGGCTGACCTCTTTTTGACACTTCTAGGTGTAGTAATTGAGGACAGGGAATGACCAGGTGGTAGTGCTGGGTTTCCAATCGCTTCGTTCCTGGGGAACAGTTGTACAAGATCGTATATAGCGCTATGGGAGGGGACTATCTGCAAGAAAGACTGCAAGGCGAAGACATCAGAAGCAGCGTTGGTATCAAACAGCATGTCTCTGTTGTAAGCCTTTGGTTGTAGATGGATACATTTCAGTCCCCTTGAGAACAAGGGGTGTCTGTGAGATGCGTCGCAGCGATTGTAAAGACAAGCTTCTCAACTACTTGCATCTAACAATACAAGTAGATCAGAAGTTTATAGTCGCAATCTCTGCAACTCATCCCACAGACACCCAGAGTCAACTGCTCTCAGACGGATTGATTTTTATCCATCTAGAACCAAAGGTCCACAAGACAGACGTGCTGTTTAACTGCCAAACACTACTTTTGACGTCTTGGCCCTGCAGCCTTTCTTGCAGATAACCCCTATCTAGAACCCCTAGCTCTATACATCATCTCGCACAACTGTTTCCTCGAGGACGCAGTGATTGGAAACCCACTACCACCACCACCAGGTCAGTTTCCTGATCTCGTCTTCTACATCCAGAAGTGTCAAAAGATCAACCAGTTGAAGCTACCCCCATCCCAGTGAGTAAATCCAGTCTCAACCAAGCAGAACAGCAGCTCACTGAAAGAGCTGAAAAACCGCACAGACAGTCATTAACGAGCTGACAAAGAAGCAATGATGGTCTGGCAAAAGGACATTTTACGAGGATGCGGCTCTGAGACAGCTGTCCGACCCCATGAACTAGACCACAATCAGAGCCTCGCCCATTAAGCTGGAAAACTCAATTGTCCATAAAACCATCACGGAGGCTGTCTCCAAACATGGACCTTCTACCACAGGAAGCTGCAAGGAAATTACCAGCCACCCCTCAACTATGAAAAACAGCACAGCTTGCGTTCATACAACGCTTCAGTTATTTAGATTAGACCTTTTTCTATGTTGAATCCTCTCATTACGTGCCACCAGCCACTGAACCAGACTCTGTTGTACGCTTTTTGAAGTCAATCAAGTTCATTATTAATATAATATTGACGTATTAGTTAACATAATATATAATGTCTAACCCTCTGTGCTTACTAACAAACTTTAGTGAGCATAAATCACCAATTTCAGTAATAAGTTTGTATAGTTACAAAATGTCTTATTGTCTTTAATTTACAATTCAATGCAGGTCACAAGATTGAGGCCATGGTTTGTGATGGGGAGTCCCGACAACTGGCACCCTCTACCGTCGTCAACTGCCTCAAAATAGATGAAGGTAGGTCAGCCAAAGAACATCTAGCAAACGGTTTCATCGAATGTTCCTCGACATCACTGTCCTAAATAATGTACTTTTCTTCTTGACTTATCCGATATCCGTGCATTTATCTTTGTAATGTGTGTGCGTGCGTGCGCGCATGCGTTGTGTGTGTGTGTGTGTGTGTGTGTGTGTGTGTGTGTGTGTGTGTGTGTGTGTGTGTGTGTGTGTGTGTTTCTTTGTGTGTGTGTGATGTTTCTTTGTGTGTGTGTTTCTTTTTTAGGTAGTCGTTTGGAGGAGGTGCATTTCATACATGTTGCTTTATTTTCTTGCGGCTCTTAATTTTGTTTTGTTAATACTGAGGTGCTACCAATACTTCGGAGATTACGGTTTGTTGTTCGGCATTGTGTTATGTCGGGGCCATGATTTTGAAAACCACATCTCTCCAAGCAGGCACATCTACATGGGACTAGAATTCGTCGTAGAACATGAAATAACCTAGCATCAGCCTACAATGTGTCCTTGGAATACGAAATTCTTTACAATTAGTCCAAAACTTGCGTAAAAACATGACTTAGAATTTCTACCATGAACCACAAATTTGGCGAAGCACAAGAAAATTCTCTTCCACAAGCTACGTGGCACAGAACATGAAAATCCTCATGGAATCAGTCTGATCTTATCTACACAGTTTTTTAGCCTCTTTGTTCGTTTCTGGTTCTTTCAAGTTTCGAAGCAGCTTTCTGTTTAACAGCTTAACATAGTATGCTGAATATAGCTGCACATTCAATGGATGACCAGCTTAGTGCCCCGACTTGAACACATCGCCCCAATCCACCCAGCTGTAAACTGGTGACTGTCCCTATTCAGGGATGGGAAAGGTAAAGCAACGAGAGAGATTATCACTGCCCACAAAACATTGGCCCTGACAGAAGAGGTCTCCTTCGCCTCGCTTCCAAACGACCACTCGGATTAGAAGAAAACCTTCATCTTATTTTGTTTTTTCCACAGGTGTGATCAGCTATTACCGTGAGGGTTGTACCCCAATACAACACGTGGACTCCCTGTTCCTGGACGCCAAGGAGACCATCCGCAACCGCAACAGGGGAAAACTGGACGTTTGGCCTAAACCTGGCAAATAGGCAACAACAACAACAACAACAGCAGCAGCAGCATCGCCCGACACCATCACCATAACAATCAGCAGTAAACAACGACAGACAGCACCACCATCAACAACTGGAAGAAAATCAACTTTTCTGAAACTAGAATTTGAACAGTTCATGGTAAAAACTAGTCCAAAGGCCGCAAGGCCTGAAGAGAAGTGCCATGTGATATCAGAGTGAGCCAAGAAACATCGGTAGTGAACAACGGCACCAACGATAACATCATTACCACCACAACCGCTACCATTAACAACACCGATAACACCCATAACTAGGCTAAAATAAATGGATGTGTTCCAAAAACCACCGCCACAACCAGCATCCTCACTTCCACAATAACAAGAACTAGGATAAAATGGGTGCCGAGCAAAAAAAATACAATGATAGACTCGTCCCATAACCTAACAGATAAAGCGGGCATACTCTTCATCGCCTGATGCGGGTCTTCATGTGGGAAACAAGACCGATCTTAGAGGCACATAATCTACCACAGTCAGGGTTCTGCTTCCGCCATTCCCTCTTCAGAGAAATACAATACTACTGAATATGGAGACAAAAGCGTCGATCTGAAGTTATTGTATTGCAACAACTAGTACAGGTCACATATGCAGACGTCAAGGTAAAAACGTATTAGCAACAAACACACGGTTCCAGTTTCGCAATAGTCATCATCAATACAACAAAGTCTCGGATAAAGTGAACAAGCAATCCACAACACTAGGAACAGCTGCAACAATGAAAATAGCGGTAAAAACAAAAGAGCAACAATACAAATATCGATATACAGTAACAATACAGGACAATACTCGGGCGCGCACACACACGCGCACACGCACACGCACACACGCACACACACACACACACACACACACACACTACTCGCACCCGATTTACTGATTTTATGAATACCTCAAAATGCTTTATTTGAATGTCTATTGTTATATATATATTCCACTGTCAATTTTAAACATTCTAATAACTGAGCGCTTATTTAATGGATGAAACAGGAAAAGGCCTGTCCTGTTCTTGTTCTCGGCTTGAATTTGGGAACACTTGCAATCGCTTTCAGATTATATGAATAAATCGTTTGCATTTTGCTTCTCTGTGTTCTGTATGTGCATGAGTGTGAGCATACGTGCATGCATGTGGGTGAGAGTGAAAGTCAGACAGCGCGTCTAAGTGGTTTACCGATTACGCCATAGGCCTATTTCAAAGGGAGATGGACGAAAGAGGAGTAACATTCAATAATGAATATTAATCAATATGCCACGAATAAGCAATTACACGCTGTAGTCTTTATCTTTAAGAACTGTCCTGGAGGTTCTCCGGGTAGTTGGAAATTTCGATCAAATTGTGGTCTGGATCACGGACGTACACAGAAGAGATAGGACCAATGGCCCCAGTCCGTTCACATGGTCCCTCCTCTACAGCAACTTGGCACTTCTGAAATAACAACAGTGCTCCTCTTTTGGTCCGGGCTATTGCTATTGATGGAAGAATAATGGAAATGAGCTGGATAAGCTCTACAAAGACTTTCATTAATTGGCAATACTTTCCAGCTCTTTTTTTTCAACTCTTACACGCACACACGCTCGCGTGTACGCATGCACGCACGCACGCACACACACACACACATATATACACACACTTTTCCTTTCTTTAAATAAAAACGGAAAATGGCAGACATATTTAGGGACAAATCAGCGACTGCACGAGAAAATGAAATCGTGGCTAGATAGTAACCATGCCTGAGACTTTGGAAAAGAAATGTGAACGAAAGGCCTCCATAGGTACCTAGAAATCAATTCCTTATAACAGAACAAGCAGGATTCGGACAACTCTGCAGCAGAGAAAATCAGACATCTGTCAGAAGACATTGCAGATGCTTTCAGAAATAAAGCTGATCTTTTGTTATCTAGACAGATCTAAAAATAGCATTTGACAAGGACTGATGGACTGCTTGTCAAACTACAGAGGACGGGCGTTTCCAACGACATGTACCCATGGATCATATCTCTACAATTCATTGCAAAGAGTTTCCATCGATCATGAAACAGCACACACAAACCTACTACTCGCCAGGTTCACAAAACGTTCCTCCGTTTCTTCATCGACATGACGTCTAAGCTGCCTCGGGTATCAATACTACTACGTAAGCTGGCGATCTGGTGTTAGGAGGAACATGGACAACTGGCAGTTGCAGAATGCAGCAAGCACTGGATTGATTAAACGTATTGGCAGAAAAATGGTGAGTCTCCATTAACAAGAACTCCTCTGCAACACTATTCACCTATTCGAGCAAGCATAAGGCTGGCACCATCAAGCATGGAAAAAGCTCTCTAAGGATGAAGATGTAACCTATCCCTTAACGTCATTTCTGACAACAGACCTGGAGTAACACTTTGCAAGAGCAGACGCTCAGGCAGGCACAAGCCAGCCATCTTCAGGAAGCTGACGGGCACAACATGGGCAGAAAACGAGAAGATACTCAAAACAGTGTATCAAAAATGTCAGACCTCACCTCGAATACGGTCTCAACTGCGTGGTCAACTTCAGCAAAGACCAACCTATAGGTTCTCGACAAAATATAGAACCAGGATCTTATACACATTACTGGTGCAGTGAGCTCTACATCTATCTAAAAAAAATACAGCCATTTACAGGAACCCAGCTCCTCAACCCGTGAACAGAACTAAGAAGTTTGAGAAATTCGGGTGTTGGAAAGATCATCCCATAAAGCAGAAGTTGGATAGTCTTGATCAAAAATCGTCTGAAAAGAAGAAACTTTGTCCACGAAAGCAAGAGTTTACTAACGGGAATATCAGTAAACCCTGCCAAAGGAGACACTGTCACCGTCTCCTTTGCAACTGCCAGAACCATGGATGCCAGAACAGGCAGACTTTTAAATCCGCACAAATGTCCTCCATGTCACCTCAGCAGAAGTACAAGATGACATAGCATGTCGGGCTCTGACATAAGCCATGACAGAAAAGTGTTACCCACAGGAAGCATGGACAGATGTATACATCGATAGGTCAGCTGTGACTACTAGGGTATCCGGAACATTCACCAACTTCTGAGAGGCTCAAACTATAACTGTAAAAACAGAGGCATTCACGCAAAGAGCCTCCATGATTTCGAACACAGATGACACAAATTATCATGTGGTCTTTTGCTCTGATGCCCTCTCCGTTTTCAAGGTCCCTGAGAACGACAAGCTTCCCCACCTGACAAAAATTTTCCAGCAAGTCGGAAGAACCAAAGGTTTAGTCATCCAGTGAATCCCCACTCACCATGGGATACCAGGAAACAAGATGGTAGATGAGCTAGCTACAGCGAGAAGAGAAGCATCATCACTCCTTAAGCCATAGACGCAAAGGGACGACTATCAACTTTTGTTCAGACAGCAGCAAGTGGTCCTGAAGAGGCTTTGCACCAGCCACAACGATTCATACAACCCACACCATAACCAACCTGTACCTGCAGTCAAGAAGACCAGCCATCTGAACATAGACTACAGCCATATCATCTCTATCAAATGGAGCGACAGGAGACATGGCTGACTACAACTCTTCTCACCAGCAAGACTTGGCAGCTGGCATAAAGTAGTATTAAAAAAAAACACCAAAAATTATTGCCAGCTGTGGCCCAACCATAGAGACGAACGAAAGAAGAAGAGAACTACGACCTGAATTACTATCAGATGAAACTAACCCTGACTTGAAGCAAGGACAAAAGTAAACTATCATACCAGTGAAAACAAATCCCAATATTATCACAAGCCCTGGGATAGAACTGTTCAGACACCTTCCTCAAGCTGACCCAAGTTAGAAACTGACGACAAAAGGGAACTGATATCTCTCTCTCTCTCTCTCTCTCTCTCTCTCTCACACACACACACACACACACACACACAACACACACACACACACACACACACACACACACACACACCGCACATGCAAACACGGCACATACAAACACATACACACACACCCGAGGTCGATACGAATGATTTCAAAGAAAGCAAGGAAGAAAGAAAGAAAGAACCAACCAACCAACCAACCAACCAACCAATGTCACCCAATCAACACAACACAACTAAATAAGACACAACGCAACACAACACGTCATAACACAGCACAACATTACACAAAACAACAAACAACACAGCTCTTACCTTCAAATGCTCGATGACGTCAGAGAGCTGCACTGATGTAATAAAACAGACGTCAGCGGATCCGGGAGTGGGCCAGCTGGCCTTGGGTTCAAACTCCTTCCCCTGCTCGTGAAGATTGATTTTCTGCTGGCCGAAGTTCAAAGCTTTCCTCCCGCCCTGTGCACATAGACATACATTTTCACAGGCATACTGGCATATATTTGTATGTGTGTGTGTGTTGTGGTGGTTGTGTGTGTGTGTTGGTGTGTGGGGTGTTGTGGTGAGTGAGTGAGTGAGTGAGTGAGTGAGTGATGTGTGTGTGTGTGTGTGTGTGTGTGTGTGTTGTGTGTGTGTGTGTGTGTGTGTGTGGTGTGTGTGTGTGTGTGTGTGTGTGTATGTGAGAGAGAGAGAGAGGGTGAGAGATGTACTTGCATCAACAAGGAATAGATTCGCACGGAGGGCCATGACTTGCATCTACAAGGAATAGATTCGTATGGAGGGCCATGATCGCCAACGCCATGCGGCAGGGCACATGATGATGATACTGGCGACAGTGTTTACAGAAGATACAGGAATTACCTGAAAAGGATTTCTGTTAAAGTAGAATACAAAAATTCTCAGTTTGCTGATGATGCACAACTTGTGAACAATTAAGACAGTATACTCTGAAAAAAGCCAGGGCAACATCCAAGATATTTTGAAACATCAATTCAGTTAGCCAGCACATTTGGTAAAATGATTTTTATGATGAAAAAAAACCAAACAAACCCTTGGTCTGATGAGTGGTAAAAAAAATACGCTGTCACAAATCGGAAGAAATATGTTAAAAGATTTTTTTTTTCAGCTTTCTGTCTCTCCCCTCCCATCTTTCTGCGGTGTGTGCTCCTGGGCATGAGTGTGAGTGCGTGCATGCGTGCGTGCGTGTGTTTGTGCGTGTGTTATGTTTGTATGTATGGTGTGCTGTGTGTTGTTGTATTGTACGCTGTTGTGGTGTGGTGTGGTGTGGTGTGGTGTGGTGTGTGTTTATACAGGAAGGTGAATATAGAAGCGTGCTGCAGGAGGGGGTGGGAGAAAAGGATAATGGTAGCAGTGGTAGCCATGATAGTCGTTCTGGTGCTGATGGTGGAGGTTGTGGACAGTGTGAACAAATCCAAACTAAACTAAACTGAAATACACACACACGCAAACAAGCACGCGCCCGCGCGTTAACACACACACACACACATTGGACCATAAAACAAGATAAAATAAAATTTTTAAAAATGGCGCAATAGTCCAGCAGTGAAGATACTGATCTTCTAACTGGGAGTTCCCGATTGGCACTTTTTCCCCCTCCACACGTGTGCGTGCGTGCGTGCGTGGTGTGTGTGTGTGTGTTGTGTGTGTGTGTGTGTGTGTTGTGTGTGGTGTGTGTGTGTGTGGCGCGCGCGGCGTGTGTGCGTCGTGTGTGCTGTGTGCGTCGCGTGTGCGTGTGTGCGTGCGTGCGTGTGCGTGGTGTGTGGTGTGTGTGTGTGTGTTGCTCGTGCCAACTTCTATGCTGCTTCAGCGGGGTTGATCCCACGACGCTTATTCCAGCTCCTCAACACATTGTCAAACATTGGAAATCCCAGACTGCACTGCTACCGGTTCACTTCAGTGGAGTTTAACAGTACTTATTCAACATAATAGAGACAGTCTAATAAGTCCCTTATTAATGACAGTAATCGCTCAGCAGTGAAGCTAAAAGAATTACCCCCCCTGCTCCCCCCCCCCCCCCCGTCTCTCCTCAGTAAGAAGACCATCACTACGTCTGTGGCTTCGAACCAACCTGGGTATTACCTGGTGCGTACAGAACGCAGATTTTTCCGATCTCCCACAAACATCAAATACGTACATCAAAGATCCTGTCAGCCACACCAGCGCTGATGCCACAGCTAATGAACACTAGGTAAGAAACACCACGAGGGTGCTGATGGGACCCGGAGCACCAATGCCTCACCACTCTCCGGACAATCACATCCCAAACGATCATCATCAGGTGCCTTGCCGCATGGCGTTGGCGATTATGGACTTCCATCTGTCTCTATCTCTTGTTGCCTCAAGCATCTCTTCCACCTTCCCTGTCTTCGGCCACTCTGCAAGTCCGTCTAGTATCTTCTCCCTGGGTCTACCCGGTGCTCTCTTTCCCTCCAGCTTTACCGTTGTGACCAGGTGTTCCAATTCCCCTTTCCTCATAAAATGACCAATGAATGTTTCCTGCCTTTTCCTAATTTTCCTTATGAATGATCTACTTGTGTCTGCCTCCATCAAGACTGTCTCGTTTGTTTTCTTTGCTGTCCATGAACTCTCAACATCCTTCTTAGAAACCACATCTCGGCTGCCTTAATCTTGTTCTGGCTTTGCTTGTTGACTGTCCACGCCTCGCAACCGTACAACAGTACTGGTTCTATATAACATTCAAGAACTCTCTTCCTGATGTTAATTGATAGGCATTTGTTAGTAAGAATGCTCGCCACACGATAGCCATTTCATCAAGCAAAGGGGGCTGTCCATGCGTTGCATGACCCATTCAGACCCAGTCATCAGTTACCTTGTTTACAAACCGAATGGCAACGGTTGGGAGATGCCTAACTCCGGTACACAGTGTTGATGCCACAGCTAATGTACACTGTAACTTACTGGGAAACAATGCCTGCAGTGGAGTACATGCAGCTTGGCTAGCATACAGTGGTACAGTCACATTTGCACAGTACTAACAGAAGAGGGACCGGTGGAATCAGAACCCTAGGCAGCAGGATCCGTTCCTATGCAGCACCTATGAAAGAACATGTGCCTCCACGATAGGTCCTTGTACCACATCCCACACCAGGCGATAACTGACCAGTATGGTCCGTTGAATCGCCTATGAGTCTATCACCTTTAAGCCAGGTCAGTATTAGGTGGCGAACAGAAACATGTAATCTAGCATTCTCATCTCCGTTTCGGTTTCAGTTTCAATTTCTCATGACAATATCTCCGCCTTCGGAATGAATCCCATAGGCACTGACGTCACTGATGCCATGTGATGGAGAAAATCCAAAATGACAACAACAACACAAAAAAAAGCAAAACCAAAATAAACCAAAAAGCAAACAAACAAACAAAACCGTGGCTCCCGCACGAGGGTTGAACCCACAACCCCTGCGTTATCACATGGTGCTCAAACCAACTGAGCTAACGGCTCACCTCCGACAATAAAATATGACTGCCATAATCGCTGAGTCAATAAAAACGGCCATGTAAGTACAAGCTCACTTGTATGTTTAAATTTACTTGGGAATTACATCCCACAAACGCAAAAAAAAACAAAAAACACACACACAAAAACAACAAACAAAAAAACAAATAAGCGATAATAAAATATCAATCAATACAAAATGAATGATCCTGTAAAACACAAAATTAGAATCAGAACGCCTATTTCACATACGAAAAAAAAAAAAAAAAAAAAAAAAAAGAACCAAAACAAACAAACCCGACAGGCACAAATTTTTGGCCAACTGACCTTTTTAAGTGTATACAAAAGGCAACGAAGAATAGAGTCACAATTCTTGGCAGAATAACAAACAAACAAAGAAAAACAAACAAAACAAAAAAAACACCAATAACTTCCCTAAAGTGGCGTTGGTCAGGAGAAAATGGCAGATATCAATATACGCTACAGCAACAGAAAAGAGGAAGGAGAAAAGAGCTGCAATGCACACAAGATGAAAATGAAGATTTGACAAAAAAGACGTGACATCATACAGAAACTACGTAAAAAAAGTTTACTAAAAATAATGTAACACAAATCGAATGCTACCATTATAGTAACGAATCTGGATCAAAGTGACTGCCAGCGTTCAAGCAAACAGAGACCAGAAAACCCAAAATGAAATAGAATCAGAACGCGTATTTAACATAACACCAAACGTTAGGCGCAGTATTTTGGCCAACTAGCCTTTGTAAAGCATGTACAAAAGACAAAAAATAAATGCACAACACTTACGAAAAAAAAAAAGCCATAGAAAATTTCCTAATGAAGCTGTGCAGGAGAAATTGCAGAAACGAAAAGAATGACAAAGACAAAACAAATGAACACCATAAAAGGAAAAATGAGTATAAAACGCAAAAAAAAACCAAAAAAAAAAACAAATCCCTCCGCACTAGCAGGAAAACCATAAACCAGCATCAGCACAAAACAAACAAAAACACAAGCAAAAAAGAAAACAAACAAAAGAACACGTCACCATCACTAACACAACACAGAACTTGGTCAAACAACACAATCCGACTTTAACTACTGACCTTGAAGGTGGTGACCTCCATGCCAAGGACACGTGTGTAGAAATCTACTGTGGCGTCGATGTCCTTGACCGTAATGACGAAGTGGTCCAGCCGCTGGATCTTGATAGGTTGAAATGAACTCTGGTAAACAACAAAGGGAGAAACGTGTATCTCTAGTGGAATGTGTGGTTGAATTCCTGGCAGAAGAAATATTTTTCTCCATCTCCCCCCTCCCCCATTTTTCCACAAGACCTTGAGTAGTGTTCTGGAAGCTAGACTTTCAGATGAGACGACAGGCCAAATCCCATAGCATGCACTTAGAAGATCATCTGGCAACAAAAGAGCTGTCCCTGGCAAAGTTCTGGAGAAAAATTCACTTGCATAGGTAAAACAAAGATACACGCATTCAGGAAAAAGGGCGGTGCAAAACAATGATGACGTATTTTTTTTATAGAAAACGACCCGACCTGCATTTTTTCAAGAGGGGAAAAAGACATACACACAAATGCTATTCCAATACACACACAGAGAGACAGACAGACAGACACACACACACACAAACACACACACACACACACATTATACATATATAATGTATGTATATATATATCTATATATATATATATATATATATAGATAGAGAGAGAGAGAGAGAGAGAGAGAGAGAGAGATAGATAGACAGACATATAGATAGATAGATAGATATACATGTATACATATGTAAATGTATGTATGTTTGTGTGTATGTATATATGTATGTATGTAGTATGGATGTAGTATGTATGTATGTATGTATGTATGTATGTGTGTGTGTGTACAATGTATATATATCTATACATCTCTTTTTCTCCCTCCCTCTCTCTCTCTCTGTGCACACACACACACACACACACACACACACACACACACACACACAATATATATATATATATATATATATATATATATATATATATATATATATATATATATATATATATATATATATACTGTGTACGTTTTTTAATTCTTTGTTATACTTTGGTTTGTTTGTCAAAACGGAATGTTACCGCGTTAGATTATTTCGCCAAAGCATAGTGTCACTCTGTTTTTGTTTGCTTGTTTCCCCCTTCTGTATGCAGGTATGTTGTTTACTTATGAAAATGGATTTTTTCCCATAGATTTCTGCCAAGGATAGCTCTTTCGTTGCCATGGGTTCTTTAACAGACAGACAGAGAAAGACACACACACAGAGACAGAGATAGTGATAATGATGATAATGATACTGTATTTCCAATGGTAGTAGTTATTAATTATAAGTCCCCCTCCCTTTCTTCTTTAACTTGCTGCTGCTTACTTGCTGTTTTCCCTGTTTCCATAAGCCAGCCACTGACATAACTTACCGGGTCTTTAACGAGCATATTTGATATTCTGCATGCGAAAACATGTGAAGGGGGTCTAGGTACTGACAAACATGCACACATGTTGGCCTGGGAGATGGGGAAAATCTTCCCCTTTTTCCACCAGGCAGAGGTGTCCAGGCGGATCGAACCTAAGACCTTCCGAATAGCAGATCAGCGTTTACCCACTTGGCTACGGCATCCACGAAAGAGAGAGAGAGAGAGGAGAGAGAGAGAGAGAAAGACAGAGAGAGACAGAGACGCTTGACGCTTGACGCTTGACGCGCTAAGCACGCCTTTTATTGACAAAAGCTTTTTACAGCTATGTTGCCAAGGGGTATTCACCCTCATACATTGGCGTTGTTGAGTAAGTCTCATTGAAAAAACAATAACAGAATGGAGAAAAATGATTCTATTTATGTACAAAAACAAAAAGACAATCAATGAAATAATTCTAAGACACTTTACCTTAGTGTCACACACAAAATGTGATTGAAATAAAGCAAATAAACAGTCAAATATTTTGACCATCCAACATTTCCCTTTTATTCCAAGGTGTTCTTTTCACACAGATAGCTTTTCATTCCTGATCTTAATTGCATCGGCTTTGTATTTTGCTAAGCATGTGAGTATTTGTTCATTTTCAGATGATAGTACTGTTTTGAGATCCCTGCTTACTACACAATGGGATGCAAATAACTTGGAGTTTTCTCTTAATGAATTTAGAGCTGTACAATAAAAAATAAAATGAGTTTCGTCTTCTGTGGTCAGCTGGCACAGTTTGCATAAGTCATTATTTTCTTCATTACTAATAAACCATTTCTTATTTACTCCTAATCCCAGCGTTTTACATCGAAAGCGCGCAAGCAGAGATCTGTGCCATCTATTTTGTATTACTGTTACATATTTTTCCGGTTGAAAAATGTTTTTGAAGGAAAAATACCAATTGTATTTCGTGCCTTCTTCAATATCTGAATGCCAGTTTTGTTTATAAGAGTTTATAAGACAATCTTTGAATTCTGAAATGAAAGCAGTATCACTCCCTACGTCTTGTGCTAGCCAAACAATACCAAATCCGTTCTGCATAAGAACATTTTTAACATT
This sequence comes from Monoplex corrugatus, assembly GCA_030674185.1. Lineage (NCBI taxonomy): Eukaryota > Metazoa > Mollusca > Gastropoda > Littorinimorpha > Ranellidae > Monoplex > Monoplex corrugatus. The sequence continues at coordinate 69,506,926 of CM060315.1, read as the reverse complement.
ATCGACCCAATTTCTTTTACCTCTTTCGTGTTGCTGTAGTAACATTTCATATGCCTGTTTACATAATCGTGATGGCGGAAGTTTGAGTATTTTTAGCCAGTACTTTATGCATTTAATAGTTGTTCGTAATTTAAGTGGATATCTACCAGTTTCACCGTAAGCTATTTTGTTGGAGGAGTGAAGAGGGATGTTTAAAAAACGTTTTATTGCAAATGTGTGGACAATCTCCATCTGTTTATTGTCATATAAGCCCCAAATTTCTGCTGCATATGTAATCATAGGTTCTATCTGTGTATTAAACAGTTTCCAATATAGTATTGGGTCTATAGTATTCAATTTTCTCATAACTCTAAGGATTTCAATCACCCCTCTTTTCCCTTTTCTGCACATCTCTGTCCATGCTGTGGTTAAGCTTAGTTTTGTGGTAAATGTTAACCCTAAATATTTGTAAGAGTTAGTTACTTTAACTTCATAATCTCCATATTTCCATTTTTCATTAATGGAAAGATGTCCACCTTTACGGAATACAATAATATTTGTTTTGTCGAGATTAACGTTGAGAGACAGTCTGTCTGCTTCCTGCTTTAGAACATTAAGTTGGTTTTGGAGTCCGATCACTGTGTCCGAAAGGAGTATAATATCATCTGCAAAAAGCATTAAAAATAACTCAACATGTCCAGGCAGCATTTGTATTCCATGTCTTCCTTTAGCTGATAGTTCTATTGCTAATTCATTAATAAAGAATGAGAACAGTAAGGGGCTGAGCAAACATCCTTGCTTTACTCCCTTTGGACAGTTGAAAAAATCAGTATACAAGTTTTTATCTCTAACACAAGCTATAACTGTATCATATACTCCTCTTATTGCCTTATATAATCTACCATTTACACCTTTATTTCTTAAAACGTTCCATAATTTGTTTCTATTTATTGAGTCGAACGCTTTCCGGAAATCGACAAATGCAACGAAAAGTTTAGAATTTTTATTAAGATACTTTAGAACTAGAGCATAAAGTGTAAATATGTGATCTACAGTGCTGTATCCTGCTCTAAACCCTGCTTGTTCCTCCACTATCATTGCTTCCCTTTGTGCCCATTTTGTAAGTCTTCTATTTAAAATGTGTGTATAAACCTTACCAATTATGCTTGTTAATGCTACTCCTCTATAGTTATCAGGATTGTTGTTATCGCCCTTTTTGTATATAGGTATAATGATATACTTTGACCACATTGCTGGGAAATATCCTTTCATGAACAAAAAGTTGAAAAGGTCTTTCAAAAAACTACGCACTTCCTTATTTGCATGTTTTAGCATTTCTCCAAGGATGATATCAATGCCCGCACTTTTGCCGTTTTTCAAGTGTTGAATGCCTTCTGTAATCTCTGTTTTAGATATTGGGTCGTTGAATAAAGGTTCATCTGTTTCCTCTTCTTCTTCAATTACTGTATTTTCTTGTTGTTCTGACTCTTCTGTCTCATCAAAGACATGCGAGAAATGATCGTACCATTGTTGCAAGCTGATATTATTGTACAATACTGTTTTTCTATTTACTGCTCTTATTGTTGACCAGAATAATTTATGGTCGTTTATAGATTCTTTTAACTCTTGTAATCTTTTTTCATCATACTTATTTTTCTTTTCTTTCTTCAATTTATTATACGATTTTCTCTCTTCTACATACAACTGTCTGTGTTCTGTTAGATTTATCTTAGCCCTTCTGAAATTCCTCAACATACGATTGACATTTCTTTTCTTCCGTGCACATTCTTCATCAAACCAATCATTAGTCCTTCTTTTCTTTTTCCCAGTCATACGAATCATGCATGCAGCAGCTCCACACAAGGCTTGTGTAAACATATCAATGCATTCATCCACCCCCTCTATCATTCTTTCTTTAGCCCTTTCCAAACACTGCTTGAACTGGGCTGAGTCAGTCTCGTCTTTATACATTTGCACGCATTCTTCTGACCACACCACCCTCTCTCTCATCCCTCCCTCTCCTCCTCCCTCCTCTCTCACTTCACTCTCTCCCTTTTTCCCATCATCAATCACCCAGGTCAACTCTACATGAAAATGCCACGAGTGTAGGCTATCAGCTACACGTAAATCACACCTTTCTAACAGTTCATCAGAAACAACAAAATAATCAATAATGCTGCACCCATTTGGTGAGACAAATGTAAACTCACCCTCTTTATCCCCATTACAGGTACCATTTACAATGACAAGATCCAACATGAAACAAAAATCAAGTAAAGATGATCCAAACATATTAGTAGAAAAATCTTTTGATGAACGGACATCATGTTTATCTTCCTTGTCATTATCTAAATGAACATCACAAAAAGTCATCCCCGATGTTTCTGCTTGTACCCCACCTGTTCTTGCATTGAAATCCCCACATAAAATGATATATGCATTTTCTTTTTCAAATATATCCAATAAACTTTCCTCAAGCAATAAAATGCCATCCTTAATTACATTATTTCTATACACTGGGCTCCACTCAGGGGGAATATAACAAGCAATGTATAATATGTCTTTTTTCCACTTGAAACAATTTCTTGTCAAATTTTATTGCTACTACGTTATTAACTGTTACGTTCACTGTCTCTTTTACAAAATGACTAAATCGTCTCTTAATCAGAAGTAGCACACCCCCTGAGTTTCGTCCTTGGTTTGATAGTTTTTTGGCTGGAGCACTATATGCGACAAAATCTGAGAAGCTATTACTGAAATCAAAGTCATTGCTAATAAAAGTTTCTGTTAAACAGATTATATCAAAGTTATTCACATAATTAATAAAATCAGCATCGGACAATTTACTTAATAGATTATCCACATTATAATTCAGAAAAGATAACTGTTTTGTTGAATGATCAAGCCTGTTTCATTTCCCTGTACTACTCGACCTGAGTTCTCTGCCACTAGCCTGTGTTGTCATAAAGCTACGAAGCCCTGTCTGCCTTCCACCCCTATTACCCCCCTGTTGACCTCCTCGTGCTGTACGTGTCACACCCCGTGTCTGTTTGTCACTCCTGTTGACTCGCACCACTGAGTGTTACTCGGACATTAAGAACTGGATGACACACAATAGACTTCAGCTTAATGACGACAAGACAGAAGCTATCCTCATTGGCACCCGTCAGAAACTTTCCCAGCTGCCTCCTCTTTCTCTCCCATTATGTAACACATCAGTCCCAATTTCTGATTCAGCTAAAAACCTTGGTGTCTGCATTGACTCTACCCTGTCCATGAACAACTTTGTTTCTCAAACTGCCAGATCTTGCTACTATCATCTCCATCGTATAAGCCTGATCAGGAAGTATCTCTCTGTCGAAACAACTGCAAAACTCGTTCTCTCCTTCATAATGTCTCGCATTGACTATTGCAATTCACTCCTGTCTGGTCTTCCTGCCTCCACCATTCACATCCTACAGCGCATTCAAAACAATGCTGTACGCCTTGTACTCAAAAAGAAAAAAGCTGACCACATATCTCCTCTCCTGGCACAACTTCACTGGCTCCCTGTATCAAAGCGCATACAGTACAAACTAGACACCATGTGCTACAAAAGCCTCAATAACGCAGCCCCCGATTACCTGTCAAGCCTACTTGAGATCTATGTTCCCTCACGTACCCTCCGCTCTGCCTCCGATCCTCTGACTTTTCGCTTTCCACGCACTAAGCTCAATACCTATGGTCCACGAGCCTTCTCTGTTTCTGGTCCACTCTCCTGGAACAAACTTCCTCTCTCAGTCCGTCAGCAACCTACTTTTGCCTCCTTCAAGTCCGCTCTCAAAACTCACCTTTTCTCCTCTGCATAAAATCCTAACCTCACTCAACCCCCCTCTGCAGCCTGTCTCCGCTCGGAGGGGAATCACTTTGTTTTAATATATAATTGTATATGATGTGCTCTCTGTGGTTTTCCATTGGTTTTATTCTTGCTTTTATTGCTTTTATTCTTTTCTCCCCATTTGTGGCCATGCATGTGTGTGTGTGTGTGTGTGTGTGTGTGTGTGTGTGTGTGTGTGTGTGTGTGTGTGTGTGTGTGTGTGTGTGTGTGTGTGTGTGCGTGCGTGCGTGTGTGCCTTTTCGGCGCTTGGATTTGATTTTGTCGAGATTTGCGCTATATAAATATTGTAATTATTATGTATGCATGTGCGTACGTATGTATGTATGTGTGTATGTATGTATGTATACGCTTAGATTTATGTATGTATGTATGTATGCATGTATACGCTCAGCTTAGATTTATGTATGTAAGTATGTAAGCATGTATGTATACATGTATACGCTCATATGTATGTAGGTATGTATGCATGTATACGCTCAGTGCTTAGATTTGATTTTGTCAAGATTTTGCGCTATATAAATAAAATATATTATTATTATTATTATTACTTCTGCCCTGTCTGTCTACCTGTGTGTTCCCCTCCACTTTCTTGTTGGCTAGGCTATATCGTCGTTGGCTGTCATGACCTGTATTGTCAGTCACGTGGCTAGTATTGGGGGATTCCCTCCCGCTCTGCTGATCGTCACTTGCTGTATTGCTCGATGCTGCGTATGGGGTAGCAGCTACCTGGGCGAAGCTCCTTGGGTCTGGTCTCCTCGGGCCCACCGTCAGCTTGCCCTTGATGAAGTAAGCTGCCTTCCCCTCGCTCCTTGCCTGGCTGACGATCGCGGCCTGCCTACGTGTCAGATCGTTGACCACCCTTACACCGCTCCCTTCCAGCTTGGCTCTGTACTCCTTGTCTGTTAACACTGTCATTTTGTCCCTCCACTCTCGAAATTTGACAATCATAGGCTTGGGCTGGTTGTCTCTGGCCTGGCCCACGCGATGTGCCCTGACAAAGTCCTCTTCACGCCACTTTTTGGGGCCTGGCACACTGTTGAGGGTCTCCGTCACAGCTCGTGCACACGTGTCATATGTTTCTTGATCCCTATTTTGTGGCACTCCAAACATACGGAGATTATCCCGTCTGGAGAACTCCTCTAACCTGTCTATCTCCGTGGCCATGGATGCAATCTGGTCTGTCATCACTCCTACGTCCTCTGACAGCTTCTTAGTGTCCTCTCTGCCCTGTATAACCTCAGCAACCATATCGTTCATATCAGCTGATATGTTCTGAACAGTCTCTGTCAGTCGTCTGTTTTCTCTCTCCAACCCGTCGCATCTGTTATTGATGTTTTCGCACTGTTCTTTTACTTGTAGTAGTTCTGATTTAATCACACTAAGGTCTCCCCTGATCTCCTCCGTCTGTTGTTGTTGTTGTTGTTTTTGTTCGTGTACAGCACTGATAAGTTGCTTGAACATGTCTGTTGTTGCTGCGAGTGCTCCACCACTTTCTGGGTCTCCAACTGTCATATTTTCCACATTTTTCTCATTTTCTATTAATCCCGGATTCTTTTCCACATCATTACTAAGGAGAAGTTTCCATATCAGCAACACAGCGTTGGCCAAGCACATAGAAACAAGTTGTGTGTCACACAGGGTGAGCTGACACAAAACAGGCTGGCCCATTTTCTTACTGTCACCAAATGGGTATACGTTTTCTATCCAGAACAAAGTTCCCTGATAATTGACAGAATTCAAAAGCACCCCTGTTTCCCAGTCATGACCGAAAACACAAGTCACACTGTCCACGCCACTGTACACTATGAGTGACAGCAGCAGAAGATAGATGTACGACACGAAAATGTCCGTGACTGTCACTTTGACACACTGACCTCCATTTGTGTTCACGTCACCGTCTTTCTTCTTAAGTCCATTCGCAATTACTTTTCCCCCAAACAGCCCTATTCGCGCTCTCCAAATGCATAAGTCCACCATAATTGAGTTGTAGGTCACAAACACTTTTATCTCGACTAAGAAAGTTGACTGCTAGTCTCGCAGAACATGTACAATTTGGAATTTGCTGCTCCCGATAATCTCACAGCCAGCCTACTCGTCGCCATCATTCTCGTAACCCCGAGAGAGACAGAGAGAGAAAGAGAGAGAGAGAGAGAGAGAGAGAGAGAGAGAGAGAGAGAGAGACAGACAGACAGACAGACAGACAGACAGACAGACAGACAGATAGACAGACATCATAATAATGGCTTTGCTGGTGGTTTATTTCTGTGCTTTATTTACGTTCATAGCAAGGTAGTTAGTCCTTGGTTCATAGGCATATCTGCTCCCGTAATTAACAATGCCTGGGGAGCATAATACCTTTAACGTGTAACACATTTCTCGTATTCATTATTTTAATAGCTTTTGTTGAAGTCTACAAATCATACATTTCCATAGCTTATGCTGAAGTCAACAAATCATACATGTCCATCTTGCAGATCAGTACAAGTTTAATGTACGATGCATACTGATCGCGTTTTGTCAAAAGTCCACACATAACATTCTTGTAAAAATGAGGACAGCTGAGAAGATCTTTTGCACGATGTTTGTTCGTGAAATTCGCGTGGATTGCACGTCTGTCTCTCAAAGTGTTGTACCAAAGTTTTTTGTTTTAATTTTGTTTACCGATCTATTTGTCTGTCGATTTTCGGTTTACATCTCCGAAATCGCCATGTAAAGGGACAAGGGACCTTCATGACAAACCAACATTGCAGCACCTACAGCAATGAATCTAGGTTACTTTGGTGAAGTCGACCGGATTATCGTTGATATCATTAACACTCACACACACATACACACATTCTCTCTCTCTCTCACACACACACACACATACATACACACACACATACGCACACATACACACACACACACACACACACACACACACACACACACACACACACACACACATACACACACACATACATACACCCCCCGAGAAAAGAGAGGAGGAGGATATTTTTGAAACAAGCTCAGTTAGCTCAAATCAGAGGACAGAAAAACACTGACAACGCATAACAACACCCCACAAAAAACACAAACATTGACAATGTATCGTAAAACTCCGCCGCAAAACAACGATCGTGATACTCACATAAACATGGCACCTACCATTTTCTGAACAAAACCCTAGCCAACTGAAATAATGCCCAAATGTCCTCTGATGAGGAAAACCACCTCAAGACAGACAAAAATCACAAAGCCGCACTGCCTTTTAAAAATGCTGCAGACCACGCGACCGTTGCAGAGTTTCACGGTTCAGCACAACATGCCAAGGTAAATGTCAGAACCCGACCCCGGTTTGAAGAAAATGGGGTCATATTTGTTGGACACACATCATGCAGAAGCTAGCACAAATGCTTTAAGTGTTGCAAAGGAACCTTTCTCCTCTCCCTCTCCCCAACCCCCGCCCTCCTCACCCGTCCCTCCATCCACCCTCTTGCTCTAAACCTCTGTTTCATCAAATTGTGAATGCTGTCTGGGCGCTAGTCTTTCGGATGAGACTATAAACGACCTTTAGCATACAAACAGTAAATGAAAAAGACGTGACATGCTACCAAGGAATTGTCCACCCCGTCCAACGATCATTCAGGGTAGATGGACCAACGTTTATTCACTTTCGGTGGACTTCATCAAGATAAGAAATACACAACGTAATGTCAGTCACTGAAGTCCCTTATGCATTACTAAGATGATTTCAAAATGCAGAGCTACAGACGATGAATTCCGGGAACCCACAGACGCCCAGTAGACTGGTAGCGTAAGCAGCTATCCCTGACAAATACCAACTTTTAAAAAACAATCACAACAACAACAACATCTTACAGATAAACAAATTTAGAATTTTAGAATCAATATGGTCAAAGTTCATAAATAATGCCTACCCCCCCTCACCACCACTTTTTTCAACATGGAAAACCTCTATCAAGAAATACAACAGAATTTGTAGCTCAATACAACATCACTGACAACCAAGCTCCTTTGGAGTGCGGAAACTGAAAAAATCGGCCACATCATCGGCAGATGTGGGCTGACCATGTAGACAGTAAACGGAAGAAGAAGAAGAAGAAGAAGAAGAAGAAGAAGAAGAAGAAGAAGAAGAAGAAGAAGAAGAAGAAGAAGAAGAAGAAGAAGAAGAAGAAGGAAGAAGAAGAAGGAGAAGAAGAAGAAGAAGGAGAAGAAGAAGAAGAAGAAGAAGAACAAGAACAAGAAGAAGGAGGAGGAGGAGAAGGAGGAGAGGAGAGGAGGAGGAGAGGAGGAGGAGGAGAAACAGAAACAGGAGGAGGAAGAGAAAGAGGAGGAGGAGAAGCAAAATATGCTCTCTATAATTTTCCATTGCTTTTATTCTTTCTCCCCATTTATAGCCGTGTGCGTGTGCGTGTGCGTGTGCGTGTGCGTGTGTGTGTGTGTGCGCGTGCGTGCGTGCGTGCGTGTGCGTGCGTGCGTGTGTGTCTGTTTTAGCGCTTAGCTTTGATTTTATCAAGATTTTGCGCTATATAAAATATTGTATATTATTATTATTATAAAAGGAGGAGGAGGAAGAGGAGAAGAAGAAGATGGTGATGATGATGGTGATGATGAAGAGGAGGAGGAGAGGTGAAGGAGAAGGAGGAGGAGAGCTGAAGGAGGAGGAGGACGAGAGGTGAAGGAGGAGGAGGAGGAGAAGAAGAAGAAGAAGAAAAAGAAGAAAAAAAGAATAACAGAGCATAGCAACATAAGCGGCATGCCCAGGAGATAACTACTCAGAGATGATAAATTTTGTCTGCTGCGTTGCTTCATCCCATCAGTCACTGCAAAGACTACGTATGCTACCGACTTACATGATGATAAGGATGATAATGATGATCGTAATGATGACTGTGGTGGTGGTGGCAGTGGTTATTGACGATGATGACGATGACGATGATGGTGATCCATACAAATAATCTCCTCACGTTAAGAGAGTCACGTTCTTTGTCTTTCCGTTGTTTTGTGTGACTGTGACCCTCAAAACTGGCCTTTTCATTCAAACTTACACAATTTTTATACGACATTAAACTGCACATCGAGGAGATTCTGGACCCACATATGCTGAGAAAAGGGACTTAATAAAGAAACAGCTAGGAAGGCAAGTAATTCCCCATGTGGTCGTACAACCTTTGCGTCATAGTGACGAGAGAAAAAAAAACATATTTTAAACGTCAAAATGTTTTGCTTTTTTGCTGAACACGCACATAAACTAAATTTGGTAAAACGCGTCGACAAATTGCCAAAAACAGCTTTGTTAAAAAATATCCATATTTTTAGACATCCAAATTATTATATAATGACAATCTAACACATTATCTGGAACCTTTCATCTGAATGTGATGAGAACCCGTCCATAAACGGGGTAACATTTTTTTCTGACATTTTAGTTTTATTGAACGTATGTGTACAGACCAATTTCGTCATTATGTTATCATGCAAATATGGAAAGTTTTACAGAAGTACATTACAAACATTATTTTTCAGTAAGAGCATAAAAGTAAAGAAGATAGTTTGAGCAAAGATAATGGTACAGACGATACAAATACTTTTAAATCACTGCTTTGTAATATAACCAGCCAGCTAAAAAGCTATCGCATTTCACAGTCATTTAGTACACACGCTTGTCATTATCCTACACATTTTTCAAACAGCACTTGAACTAAATAGTTTGTGGAGTATAATCTTCCTTTTCACATTTATTAACGCAGAATTTTGCATGCGGCAAAATCAAGTCGAATATGAGGTCTACTTCGAAACGTCTCTCATGTCCAAATCATACGATTTTTGATTAATTTAAGCACTGCTCGGGTGGGATTATCACAAAGATTACTGATGGCTGTTTGGAGCTTTTGCCGGATTAACTGTATACTTCTGCAATTCCAAAACAGATGACGTAAGTTGTCTTTTCATTTCTACAAAACGAGTATTATATTATCAGTCTGTACCCCTTTGTGTATTGAAATTAAGGTAACATTTGGTGACGTGTTACTTTGTATTTTCCACACCGCAAAAAGATTAAGAGGGAATAAAATGTCAAAAACCTTGAATTCTGGATCAATATTCGTTGAACTAATCTATTTCATAACCATTGTTTAATTTTTCTTCTCTTTCGTACTTTCTTGTTTAATATGACTCACCAATCTATTAATTAAAACACGACTTCCGCTTATAAAACATTTTGGCTTGACTTCAATTTTGGCTAACATCTAATAACATGCAAGTGCGCCCTTGTTTAGCAACAAATACATTTTTTCAATTTTCAGTTCGTTTACAGACGCGTCATTTTGAATAGGCATATTGAAAAAAAATCCTGATAAGTTTTATTCACATCACCTATGGAGACCTGCCGCCCCCCTTCCCATCTCTTCGCGTCCAATCTCTTCACTTTCCATCTCGTTCCCTCTTCTCCCCACTTCCCAACTTTCCACTTCCCATCATTTCACTTCCAATCTTTCCGCTTCCCACTTGTGTATTTCCCATTTCTCCACTTCCATTCTCTCTTCCTATTTCGTCACTTACCATCTCTTCATTTCTCATCTCGCTATTTCCCATCTCTCCACTTTCCAACTTTCCCATCTCTCCACTTCCAATCTCTCAAATTAACGTATCTACACTCCCCTTCTCTCTTCTTACCTTATCACTTCCCATCTCGCTATTTCCCAGCTCTCTACTTTCCAACTGTCCACTTCCCATCTCTCAAATTCTGGTATCTCCACTTCCCTTCTTTCTTCCCACCTCGTCATTTCCCATCTCGTCGCTTTCCGTCTCTCCACTTTCCATCTCGCCACTTTCAATCTCTCTATTTCCCTACTTTCTATCTCACTTCTTACTTCCAATCTATTTCCCATCTCACTACTCCCCGTATCTCCACTTCCCATTTCTCTCCTTTCCATCTCTTCATTTCTCATCTCTGTACTTTCCATCTCACTTTTCTCTTCATCACTTCCCATCTCTCCACTTCCCATCATTCCACAGCCCATTTCCACACTTCCTATCCCAGTACTTCTCATCTCACTTTGCACCTCTCCACTTCCTATACCCCCCCCCCCACTTCCCAATTTGTCATTTACCAATTTACCATCTCTCTACTTCCAATCTCTCTGCTTCTCATATCTCTACTTATCATCTCTCTACTTCTCGTCTCCGTACTTATCAGCTCGACAGTTATATCCGTATTTCCCATCTGTACACTTTCAGTCTCGTCACAGCCCAGCTCTATACTTCCGTTTCAGTTTCAGTTTCTCAAGATGACGTCTTCGCGCTCAAAATGAATTCCATATACACTAACATCACAGGTGCCATGTGATGGAGAAGATCCAAAATGATCACGGCACAAGCCTTGAGCCTGCACATAAACCCATGAGCCGGCCAGGTCTTGAGGTCCTACCTAGATAGTTCCATAACCCTGGGGTCGTAGAGGAGTGAGGTGGCAGAGACCTCAACTTTTCCCGGGGCCAGCACCACAAAGACGGCGCCAATCCCCTCTCTCTCGCTCCAAATTTATATTCACTTTTTTTTTAACCAAGACTTCAGAAAGGCAAGAAGGCTAAGTGGTCTTCAAGGGGTGGGACCTGGGAAATCAACCTATCTCTGCAATGTTTTTTACTAAGGCAGCCGGGCAATGCTCTTCACGATTTTCAACTGCGGAAAGGGACAAAGAACGAGTCGGACCGTGTGCCTGTTGGCTGCACACGCTAAAGATCCCACGACAGTTGAAAATCGTGAAGAGCAGGGCATTGCCCGGCTGCCTCGGTTAAAAAAAAAAATGGAGAGATAGGATGATTTCTTAGGTCCCACCCCTTGAAGACCAATTAGCCTTTCTGAAGTCTTTGTTAAAAAAAAAGTGAATATGAATATGAATTTCAAGCGAGGGAGAGGGGATCGGCGCCGCCCTCGTGGTGCTGGCACGGGAAAAGTTGAGGTCTCTGCCACCTCACTCCCCTACGACTTCAGGGTTATGGCTCTATCTAGATAGGACCTCAGGATCCAGCCAGCTCGTGGGTTTACGAGCAGGATTTAGGCTTGTGTCGTGATCATTCTGGATCTCCTCCGTCACATGGCACATTTGATGTTAGTGCATATGGAATTCATTCAAGCGCGGAGACGTCATCTTGAGAAATTGAAATTGAAAAACTTAAATCTACACTTCCAAACCTTGTCACTTCTCACCTCGTTACTTCCAAAGCCAATATAACACTTCCAAACCTTGTCACTTCTCACCTCGTCACTTCCAAAGCCAATCTCCTCAAATCCTGTAATCGTGTGCATAAAACAAATGTCCTATCACAGAACACATACCGACGATTTGCATTCTTTTAAGAATACCATCCGAATTCACCTGTCGGGTAAGATGATTTCCGTTTCATTTTCAATCAACATTTGAGAAATTTTCTCAACACGGCGAATATCATGCTGACTAAACTTATTGAAAACAACAACAGTAACAACAACAATAATAATAACAACAACAATAACAACAATAGCAGCAACAACAACAAAACCCGTACACTCACATTCTAGTTAAACATGATTCCGCACATTAAGCATACATTATTTCTAATAGCATGATGAAATACACAGAGAAAGACAATCGTGTCATACTACATTAACCTTATGACTCCCGCACCACATCCACCAGCTGCAAAATCTTAACCCTTTGACTCCCTCACCCTATCCACCAGCTTCCTGGTGGATAGAGTGAGGGAGTCGAAGGGTTAAGTTTTTGCTTTGCTAGCATGGTTGAGAATGTGAGATGCTGGTAGACAGGGTGCCAGAGTCAAAGGGTTAACTTACATTAGGACAGTGACAGACTCAAAACAGCAAAACATTTTTTACGTCGTCAGAAGTTACCAGTAATGTGCTGTTCACACAAATCCTCCTCAACACGCGCTCATTTCAGGAACTTTTGTGTGTGTGTGTGTGTGTGTGTGTGTGTGTGTGTGTGTGTGTGTGTGTGTGTGTGTGTGTGTGTGTGTGTGTGTGTGTGTGTGTGTGTGTGTGTGTGTGTGTGTGTGTCCTTGACCTCGACATCTTGTCCTCCAAACTCATGCATTTGCGACCTCGCATGGATTCGTAAATCCGACACAAATCTGGTAAAGATCTATCGAGAAACATCTTACAAAATGTGGCTAACAAATTTCGGTTCCAAACACATATACGTGTGCGAACATGCACAGACACGCGCGCGAGCGCGCACACACACACACACACACACACACACACACACACACACACACACAACACAACACAACACACACACACACACACACACACACACACACACACACACACACACACACACACACACACACTCCTCTCGGGTACGACGAAATAATTTCCTTACAAAACGAAAAGGGGAAATTCATGTTCACAGGGAGATATGTACGTCTTTCTCGTCGTTTGTTTAGGAAGTCATGAGTTTATTCACGACGGATTCATCACACTCAGACATTTCCACATGCGCTCCATCCAGTTAATCATCTGTTGCTTGACGGTATCCTTGAGTATGTGCAAAACCCTAGGCGCTGGCAAAGTTGTGGCAAAATGGAAGGACCGAAAGTTACAGGACCTACAAAACACTAAGCTGACGCCACCTGAATGATCGCAGCATTAAGCGAACAGGCCAATTTTTTATGTTGTGGACTGGGAATGAACTCCAGAGACGTTGGTTGGGGGTGGGGGGTGGGAGGTGTGGTGGGACTTGCGTGTCTCCATGACCAGTAGAGCTATGCTGGTAGGGTTACCCAAATAAGATAGGTCCTAGTGTAGAGTCCAGGCAAATACTGATCCACGCTCTAAAGACTGAGTATGCAGGCTGTGCAGCAACGTGTGTAGCCTGCACAGCGTGAGCTGGAACAACGTGCATACGTGCATCGAAGATGGCATAGTTATGCTTCCAACAAATATTCTGATGAGGTGGTATCGCCCTCATGGACCAAAAATAGGTGGGAGCTGTGCCGGGCCCTCAGCCTCAAAAAGACACACACCCTTGGGACTGGCAGGTCTGACAACTTGGGAACCAGGGGAAGTAACAGTAGAGGTACTTGTCAAAACCTTAAACTACGAAGAACAACCTGACAACTTGAGAACCAGGGGAAGTAACTGTAGAGGTACTGGTCAAAACTTTTAACCAGGAGGAACAGCTTGACAACTTGGGAACCAGGGGAAGTAACTGTAGAGCTACTGGTCAAAACTTTTAACCACGAGGAACAGCCCTGCGTGCAGCACAGTGGAGTGCTGAAGGATTACAACATAAGAAGCGTGAGCTTCAAATATTCCTGAAAGATCGCAAAGGTTGTGTCATGTGCATCCAGGAAACACAAATAGAAATGCCCATTGTTTCTTCGTGCGAGGGTATAAAACCTCTAGACAAGCAGAACAATAGGACACAAAGGTAGAAGAGTCGTCACGCTTGTTAAAAGCAACATCCCATCGGTCCTGTCAAACCTAGCGGAAAAAGAACTTGAATTGACATCAGTGAAGATCATCCTTCCTTCTGGTGAAATGAACATTATCAACTCTTTATTACACTTCTCCCATCTCCACGTTATGTCAAATCATTCCTTATGGTGAAATAAACATCATCAAATGTTTGTTACACTTCTCCCATCTCCAAGTTATGTCAAATCGTTCCTTATGGTGAAATAAACATCATCAAATGTTTGTTACACTTATCCCATCTCCATGTTACGTCTCATCCTTCCTTCTGGTGAAATGATCATCATCAACTGTTTGTTACACTTCTCCCACGTCCAAATTATGTCTCATCCTTCCTTCTGGTGAAATGAACATCATCAACTTTTATACTTCCCCTACCTCCAAGTTATGTCTCAATAATATTTCCGTCCTCGAAGAGTACCACAATTATTGTTGGTAACTTCAATGGACACCCATCGTTGTTGGTGACTTCAGTGGACACTCATCTAGCCGGATATATACAGATTTAAACAGTTGAGGGGAAGAGGTCGACGACAGATAACAGACAACAACCTTATCCTGGTCGATCAGCCAGACGACAAGTCCCTTAATACTCACGCGTCTAGAAAGTAAATATGCACATGATCTGGCCATAGCTACACAGGACAAACAAAAGTACACCAGCTGGGAAGCAAACCAGAAGAATATACCATGTTCCAATAATATCCCATCTCTCCAAAAGAATGCCTTGAAACTATATCATCATCATCATCATCATCATCATCATCATCCTGTGCCCTGCCGCATGGCGTTGGCGATCATGGTCCTCCATATGAATCTATCCCTTGTCGCTGCAAGTACATCTTCCACCCTCTCA
>CM060315.1:69446732-69486732 GCA_030674185.1 Monoplex corrugatus | reverse complement strand
AACTCAGGTAGTGAACGACTTTTAAATTTCATTCAAAACAAATCCCTATAAAATTAACGCAGAAGATGCAGCAGAAGCCACACACAACAGAGATACACAATAAACGAGTGCATCATTAAGGGAGACGATCCGTTCCCGGGGTTGAGTTGAGTCCTGACGGCACACGGTTGGGACGGAAGTGAAGAGGTGTCGGACATGTCGGAGATGAACTGGGAAAATGTCGTGGTCCAGAATACAGACTTAGACTCCACAAAAGTGGCACTAAAACAGATAAAGGAAGAAATTATAGATTATACGTACATTAAAGGCAAAAATCACATCAAAACACATACACATAAAAGCACAAAAGCTTTATCTAAGAGTGAGCATAGGAAATTGAAAAGGAAGACCAATGATAAACTAACGGCAGAATATTTCATTTTTGACGATGAATAACGATACATAAATAAAGACAGAAATCAATAACAACATGAACAGATGCTACAACAACAACAATAAATTCAGCAGGCCACGGTTATTACATGAATAAATCAATATACTTCTTCGGGTCAGATGGCTGTGGATAAGTAAATTACAGACATGATATTAACAATGTAATTAATCAAAAGACAAGCATACACAACAAACTGAGTACCTACTGATTATCATCTGAAAATCAAAATTCGTTATGAACTTAAACTTTCTGTAGTGACATTATCTGCTGCTTAAACAAACCATACTAAACATCGATTTGTTCTCATGTAACTAGAGGAACCAATTTCTTCTAAAGACGTCTGGTTTTCACATCCATTTTGCACTGACTTCTCCTGTTCTGTACTGTGACGAAATATATTTTTCACAGGTGGCTGTGTTTGAGATGTTCTTCTCAAACTTGTTGTGTCATTACTTAGCCAACGTCCTAGACAGCGAGTGCCCAAAGCTATGGAGGACAGAAGAGTCTTGAACGTTCAGAATGCCTCAGGCTTCTCAAGCGGCAGAAGATTCTGAATTAAGTCACCGAAGACAAAAGCAGCTTTAAGGAAAATCACATCCTCCCCGGAGCAGCTGATTTTCAATGGCCTTGTTAGATCACTTGGTTGAGTATCATACTGCTAATGCGGGGTCGTTGGTTCGATCCTCAGATGGGCCATTTTTTCATGGTCTGGTTGATTATTTCATACACCCATGGACTCAAACTTCGATGTCTCTAGTTCAGTCCCAGCCCTAACATACAAACTGGCCTGTTCCTGGTGGTGTCAGCTTTAGTGTTTCATAGGTCCAGCCCTCCCACCCACCCCCCTTGCTATTTTAAGACGCTGCCAGTGCAAACGCTGCCAGTGCATAGTCGTTTGCACAGGCTCAAGGAGTCTGACAGACAGTTGATTGCAGATATGGGTGGAGCGAATATGGAATTGTCCGGGTGTGATGAGTCCCTTTTGAAAAAGCCAGACTCCAAACTCATATCAGACATTAAATGCAAACTGAAATAAATGACATCTCAGCTTTAATCTTAACATGAGTCAATAAATAACTATGAACACGAATAAACAAGACACTTGCCACTTTTTATGAATAAGCCATACAATGAGATCGGTCAATCAACCAATCAATGAAAAGGCTAACAAGTGGTGGAGACATACCGGAAGTAGAGATGACCGGAAGCCTGGGATGGTGCGTTCCATGTGAAGGACTTGACAGTGTTATTGATGTTGTTGTTATGCCCTACAGAATCCTGCAGAATCACACACACACACACACACACACACACACACACACACACACACACACACACACACACACACACACACACACACACACACACACACACGCTAATTTTTTGCTTTTTTGTTTGGTTGATTGTTTTTGTTTGTTTGTTTGTTTGTTTTTTGCTTACTTATTTGTTCGCATCATTCATCTATTTGTTAATTTGTTAAAAACAAACCAGTTCTTGAATATCTCTTTGTATACAAACACAAACACGCACTATAACTTTTCGTCTTTGTTTGGTTGGTTGGTTGGTTGTTTTTTGTTTTTGTTTTGTTTGTTTGTTTGTTTTTTGTTTTTGCTTGTTATTTGCTTGTTTGTGCTATGTATCTTCTTTTCATTTGTTCTTATCTGTTAAAAACAAACCAGCTACTGCATATTCTCCTGTAAACACAACAAGCCATCAAAATTTGGAGGGGACACAATTCAAGACAAATAACTTAAATCAAACTGGCAGGCCTACCTCCAGAAATATTCGACATTTTGATTAAAATGACATATATGAAATTCATTTCTTTTTCTTCTTCTGTTATCTGTCCGCTTGTTCCAACCGTTATGAGCGTCTTGGGGAGAAAGAGCTGATGGTTAGCAGCATGCTGGAAGGCCTGAAGTGGAGAAATGCTGCATGACGTCAAAGCCTCTTTCACGTCATCAGTCCAGAACTTCTCCCTTGTCTGTCTCCCGCTTTACTGATTGATTGATTGATTTGGTTCAGTTTTTACGCCGGCACCTGACTCAGGTGATATGACCGACGGGGATAACCATCCCAGGGAAGTGAGGGAAATGGGAGGTGTGTTATCTAAACCTATACCGACACCACCAGAACAACAATGATGTTAAGATGGGACGGTGAGAAAGCCTGTTTTAATGTAGCGCACCCCGGGATTCAAACCCACAACCATTAGCATGTGAATCCGACGCTCAACCAACCGAGCTACAGAGGCTTGCTTTACATCCACAAGACTACAGGGCGGGGGTTTGCATCCCTGGATATGGCCTGCAGCCCGCTCTGCTGTGAGTGGATACCTAAGCCTGTTTATGATTGGGGAAAGGCCTGTTACTGATATTTTTGTTTAAAGCCCAGCTGACTATGTTGTCATATCAGGGCTATAACCGTTTCAAAACATACACAATAGGCCTACTTCAACAGGAAAAACGAAAAAGAACAGAAAATTAAGTACATATATCAATGCATTCGCGCACATAATCTAAGGACATGCCCCCCTAGCGTTGGCCACTCCATCCAATTTATCGCACAAGGGATATAAAACACACCCGAACACAAAGCTAAACATAACTATGGACACTAAAACATACACAAAAACGGGCCTAAATTACCTGAAATTGCTTCCGCATATCTCACTTCCCTAGAGCCAAAAATTCACTTAATACATGTACCCAATCATCAATCCTAAGAGAAAGTACGTGAGACTTTATCGAACACATACGGGTACATGGACCAGCAAGACAGAAAGTGATAGTAAGAAATGACCGAAAGCAAAGGAGCAAGGCAGAAACAAAGAGAATGACAGAAAAGAGGAAATTTCTGCCACATAATTTCCAGAAGGTGGGGATACTATTCATACTGAAAGAGCCCCTGGCCAGCAACGAGAAAGAGAGAGCAAGGAGATGGGCACCACTTTCATAATGCTGGCACAGAATAATGTTCAGGTCACTAGCACTTCAATCTCTTAGGTTAGGGTTAAAGATTCACTTTTTTAACACCTCTTACCTTTTAGACTATTTGATGGATTTTTGAATGATTCTACTCACGTCTACAGCAGAGCAGTTCAAAAGCTGCAGACTGGTCTCCATATTATTCAGGACGAAGCTACCCAAAGGATTGGTGTTAGAACAGTTGGTGCTGCGAGCCTGCAGGAACAGTCCCTTGAACATTCTGTTTCCACCCACCGTCACTGTGCAGAGACACGAACAAATACAGGAACGAATGAATGAACGAACGATTGAATGAATAATTACAGACACAATGTTTTAATACCCCCCCCCCCTCTCTCTCTGTTTCTGTGTGTCACAGACACACGCATTGTCTCTTTCTCTCTCTCACGAAAAAAAGATGAGAGAGAGAGAGAGACAGAGAGAGAGAGACAGAGAGAGAGAGAGAGACAGAGAGAGAGAGAGAGAGAGAGAGAGAGAGAGAAAGGAGGCACTCGCGCGCGCGCGTGCGTGTGTGTGTGTGAATGTGTGTGTGTGTGTGTTGTGTGCGTGTGTGTGAGGGGGGGGGGGAAGAGGGAGAGACAGACAGACAGGCAGACAGAGAGACGTATATACATCTATAAAACTGACCTGTGATGGTATCCCCAGGAGCGTATTGCGTGGCGGTGACGTTGATGACGAAAGGCGTAGAGGTCTGTTGGGCGTCCACCTGATGTCCTGTAGGGTACAGATCACCGCAACGACCTCGGGGAGGCCCGCTAGAGTACCCCCACGTCAGGGTCACCAGACATCCCGCCAACAACACTGCCTGAAACATCTAGTAAACACCACACTGGTATCAGTAAAGCTGTCCCTTAACCCTTTGACTCCCGCACACTATCCACCAACTGTAAAAATAGAACCTTTTGACTCCCTCACTCTATGCAAGCTGGTGGATAGGGTGAGGGAGTCAAAAAGTTAAATGTTTGCTGATGAGGGAGTCAAAAGTTTAGGTTAAATGTTTGCTTTGCTAACATGGTTGACCATGCAGGATGTTGACAAAGTGCGGGAGTCAAAGGGTTAACACTCATCGTAGAGGAGTGAGGTGGTAGAGACCCCACCTTCTCTCTGGACCAGCATTATGAAGGTGGTGCCCATATTCTCTTCCTCGCTGCTTCAGCTTCATTGACCTTGGACAGGGTCGAGTTGAATAAGGATCTATCTTTATGTTTTGTTGATAATACCAAGGCCTTTGATCGGGTCAGACACGGAGAATTGATCAACCAACTGGAAAAGCTCGATATTGATGGAAAAGGTCTAAGAATAATAAGGGTTATACATTAGGAACAGTAGCAATAAGAGCAGAAAATGTCATGAGCTCTTTTCGAAATATCAAAAGATAAATTTAAAAGGGACAAAGGTTGGATGAAAAATAATGAACAATATTCGCTGTGCAGATGACACCATTCTGATTGCAGAAAATGAAAATGACATACAAAATCTTGAAAATATAAAATATAATTGAAATGTAAAGTAGAAATAAAGGTTTGAAGCTAAATAATAAAATAGTAACAGACTGAAGTCATGGTAATCAGTAAAAAAAAAAAAAAAAAAAAAAAAAATCTTCTCCTGTAAAATAACAACAAATGCCATAACACTGAGACAATATCCGGGAACGGTCATCTGACCAGACAGAAGATGCATAGTAGAAATACCCAGCAGTACTGGCCAAGCTAAAAAAAACATTCCAGAAAACGAAGAGTGTTCTTACCAACTATACCTATCAATCAACATCAAAATGAAAGTTCTTCAGTGTCATATAGAACCAGTGCTTTTGCCTTATTATCTTGAAAGAATTATATCTATTGTGCAATACCAAACAATATCCAACACGATAATCAATGAAATCCAACTCACAGCCATCATCATTGCTCCCTGTCGCTGAATGTGCAGAGTGACTGGTGTACCAACAATCTCACACCAGTTGTCTCTTCTTTCTCGAGTGTCTTTCCTTTAGAGTCGATTCCCATTGTACATTTTTTCTTGACCCATGTTCCACGTCACTTCAGTGGCGTCGACCCCATGTCGCTCATTTGAACTCTTCAAAATGCCACCCAACCCAGGTTCATGCAGAATAAATACAACTACATATCCTCAACCCCAAGAGAAATGATAAGGACTAGAACAAACAATAAACAGAACAGAACTAATCTACCTTGCAATGGTAAGGACTAGAACAAACAAACAATAAACAGAAAAGAACTAATCTACCTTACAATGGTAAGGACAAGAACAAACAAACAAACAAAAAAGAACTAATCTACCTTGCAATGGTAAGGACTAGAACAAACAATAAACAAAAAAGAACTGATCTACCTTGCAATGGTAAGGACAAGAACAAACAAACAAACAAAAAAGAACTGATCTACCTTGCAATGGTAAGGACTAGAACAAACAATAAACAAAAAAGAACTGATCTACCTTGCAATGGTAAGGACTAGAACAAAAAATAAACGGAAAAGAACTAATCTACCTTGCAATGGTGAGGACTATAACAAACAAACAATAAACAGAAAAGAACTAATCTGCCTTGCAATGGTGAGGACTAGAACAATCATCATCATCATCATCATCATCATCATCATCAGGTGCCCTGCCGCATGGCGTTGGCGATCATGGACTTCCATCTGTTTCTATCTCTTGTTGCCCCAAGCATCTCCTCCACCTTCCTCGTCTTCAGCCTCTCCGCAAGTCCGTCTAGCATTTTCTCCCTGGGTCTACTGGTGCTCTCTTTCCCTCCAGCTTTCCCGTTGTGACCAGGTGCTCCAAATCCCCCTTCCTCATAAAATGGCCTATAAATGTTGCCTGTCTTTTCCTAATCTTCCTTATGAGTAATCTACTTGTGTCTGCCTCCATCAAGACTGTCTCGTTTGTTTTCTTTGCTGTCCATGGAACTCTCAACATTCTTCTCAGAAACCACATCTCGGCTGCCTCAATCTTGTTTTGGCTTTACTTGTTGACTGTCCATGCCTCACATCCGTACAATAGTATTGGTTCTATATAACATTCAAGAACTCTCTTCCTGATGTTAAGTGATAGGCATTTGTTGGTAAGAATGCTTGTCATCTTCTTGAATGCTGTTTTGGCTTGGCTGATTCTGCCGGCTATTTCCGATGTGCATCTGCCGTCTAATGAAAAGACCGTTCCCAGGTATTTGAACTTGTTAACCTGTGTCAAAGTTGTGCCATTTGCTGTTATTTTGCATGAGGGGATTTCATGTTTTTTACTGATCACCATGACTTCAGTCTTCCTGCTGTTTAGTTCCAACCCCTTTCCTTTGCTTTCTATTTCTAGTATATTCACAAACAATCTTTTATATATCAAACAATATTAAACAAACAAACAATGAACAAAAAAGAACTAATCTACCTTGCAATGGTAAGGACTAGAACAAACAATAAAAAAACACACGAATGAATCTACCTTACAATGGTAAGACAAGAACAAACAAACAATAAACAAAAAAGAATTAATCATTATAAATCGTTCTTGTGTAGACGTACCCTCCAAACTCATTTGGACTCAGTACCCATAACACACAATCAAACTTTTTAGTGGAGCACGAAAAACTCAAACCATCAGGCCACACTCCGTCGTTGCACAGTCTGCATCTATGGTGGGTGTGTATGCGGGGTATTTTCATGTTACCATGAGCAAGCCACTGAGATGATTTAGATGCTCATTACCGAGCATATCTGATATTCTGCATACATACATGTATACACATGTAGCGGGTTTAAGCACAATCAAGTCTGCACACATGTTGACCTGGGAGATCGTTGAAATTTTCACTCTTTACCAGCCACGCTGAAACATCTGGACCTTCCAATGTTCATCTATCTGCTGCTGCACCATTCCAACCAGAAATCGAACTCAGGAACTCATGTTTCCCAGTCAGATACATTATCCAATTGGTCAACACTCCATTTGAGCGTCATACATTCAAAATCTTCTGTTTAAGGTTTTGCTCTGAAATGTACACAAGTAGGATTATTGAACAAGACTGACACTATGTTATAAAATTGTGTGCGCATGTATGTGTGTGTGTGTGTTATGTGTGCGTGAGTTTGTGCATGTATATGTATATGTGTGTGTATGTGCTTGCACACAAGCGCTTGGGCGTATGCGAATGCATGTGCGTGTGCGAACGTGCGTGTGTGTTACGCAAATTACGTTTAAAATTCAACATTTTCGACTTTCTCAAAATAACATTTTTTATTTTGTCTTTTTTTCCCCTGTTGCAAGCAATGCTTTCTGGGACATGTGTGTGCACATTGTTTGGACCATACTGCGCAGGCATTATATTGCTGCACAATTTGCATACTCCATCTTCGGTGGGTGTGAATGCCATCGAATACTGACATAGCTTAGAGGACGTCTTAAATGTATGAATTTGATATTCTGTGTGCGTAACACGCAAAGGGTATTCAGGCACTGGCAGGTGTACACATAAGTTGACCTGGGAGATTAAAGACATCTCCACACTTTACCTACCAGGCGTTGCACAGGCAAGGTCCAGCTCAGATCTTCCAAATGAAAGTCAGACGTCGTGATCATTTAGCTATCACACCAGTCTATAACAGTTCCTATAATGTAAGAGGGTAACACAGTTAATCAGCACACAATCAGTTAGCACACTATCAATAAGCACACAATTTATAAGCGTAAGACAATTGATAGCAGCAAATTGTGCAAGTGATAACGAAAGCGCAAACAAAAGAATAAACATTTAGGAAATCGACATTAAATGTTTGGTACCAGCCAAAGACTCTGAAGTGTGACACTGGGGTGGCGACAGCTTATGGCTGCACAGGGCATAGACAAGAATAGGGAGACAGGCAACTAACTGTCACAGTCTATGACAGAATCGTCATGCAGCGCCACAAATCTGGCGAGCACACAGAGCTAAATGACACTGCAATGTCATTCAAAAAGCCACAATTCTGATTTGATATGAATTTACGTTACAGGAAAATAGAAGCGGACAAACACTGAGCATACAAATAAATTATTGTTCTGAACAGAGAAGGTCGTGATTAAGAAAACAACAGAAAAACAAAAAGAATTGAAGAAAAGCTCCAATCCTGGTCAATAATACACAAATAGGAACAAGCTATCAACACACACACACACACACAACAAAAACAAACAAACGAAAACAAGTAGCAGGTAGAAAGAAACTCTAGGGAGAGCTAGACAACAGAAGGTCTTCAGAGAAGTAACCCCCTTTAGACAAGTGTTTCGGCCCTGAATTCCTTACACTCTCGGGGGGCCGGGCCACATCCAGGTCATGACTCCTGGATGCCCTTCTGCTGTTGTCTATTTTTTTTTTTTTTTTTTTTTTTTTCCCCACGCCGGGGATCGAACCTGGGCGATTCTGCGCTTCAGAACTGCGGTACGCGGTTTTACCAATGTGCTAACGGGGCACACATCATCTGTAGGGAATTTAATCCTTATGAAGTTCACTTTTTTGGTTCCTCCTTGCCCAGATCCAGCTTGAGCTCCTTTCTGCTGCCTCTGCCATCGCTTTAAGGGCTCTAGTCCTCTTCTTCCCAGAAATGGCGAGTTGTTTCATGAGATCATAAGCGGAGGTGCCCACAAACCCTCTTGCCCCGACCTCTATGGCGAAGATTTTGACCCGCAGACCTGCTTTCTTCAGGGTGCTGGCAAGACCGGCGTATTTTTCGGTCTTGTAGATATGTGCTTCTTCCATTCTGCTTTCGTATGGCACAGTGAGTTCTATCAGAATCACTTGTTTCGAGGAGTCAGAGTGGAGAGCGATGTCTGGTCTCATGCCTGTCTTGCTGATGACATCTGGGTAATTTCTCCACTCTGGGAGGTCTGCTGTACACTCCCAGTCGACTGCTCCATCCAGAAGACCCTTTGGCAATGTGCTGGTTGTCATAGCCCTTTCGGGCCAGACCTGTTTCCCTCCTGCTTTGTAGAACGTTGTCATAGCAATTGGTGCGTTTGGGGTCATGGTTTTTTCGCTAACCACATCTGTGATCACTTTCAGAACTTGGTTGTGCCTCCATGTATACCTTCCTTGGGCTAGCGCTACTTTGCAAGAGCTTAGGACATGTTCCACTGTTTGTTTCTTCTGACAGAGCGGACATGCTGGGTCGTCTGCTTTCCCCCATTTCACTAAGTTTGCATTCGAGGGGAGCAGGTCATATACAGATCTGAGGAGGAAGCTTATCCTTAGAGGAGCCATGTGCCACATATCGTTCCAGCTGAGACTTCTTTGGAGTGCACTGTCCCATGTTGTCCATTGCCCCTGTTGACCTTGCTGGACTGCCTTCTGCACTCTTTTGACATCTTCTTCTTCCTTCAACTCCTGTATGATCATGTCTCTTTTTTCCTTCCCTTTGGCTTTGGACCACCACTGCATTTTTGTTGCTCCCAGTCCCTGTCTGTTGGTTTGCGTGTGTCCAATTATTTCTTTGATGCTGAGGTTTCTCTTGGCATTGTTTACAGCCTCTTGGACTTTCCACTTTCTGCCAGTTCTCAGCTTTGGATGAACTGCTCTCACGATATTGTCCTCCGATTCCTCCAGCATGCTCAACAGTCTTGCTTTTCCAACTTTGTATTCCTCCACTATGGATTTCAGAGGTAGCTTCAGCATTGCTTGACGACAGTAGAATGCAACATCAGTGAGACCAGGTGGGACACCGAGCCATTTTCTTGTGTATTTGTTGATTTTGGCTTCCATTGCTTCGACTGTGCTGGTGCAAATGTCATAGATTAGCAGTGGCCACAGCAGCTTTGGTATCAGCATGAACTGTAGACACCAGACTTTGTATTTGCCTGGCAGTCCGCAGTTATCTATTTTCTTCAGGCCTTCTTCTGCTGTTTGCTTGGTTTCACATCCCCTTTTTAACTTGCTACAACGTTGTTTCGATTTATAAAGAACTTGACTGGGGGGAAAACAGAATGAAATGAAAAGAAAAAAAGTAGGAATTAATGCTATCTTAGGCTAGAAGTTCGACGAGTTGCCTGTCTCACACATGGCTTGCTCACATAGTGAAGACACGCAGTTTATGACCGTGCCTAGCAAGTAGGTGGAGTGCATCTTCTGATAGCGCATCTTCTGGAGGTCATAAACATGACACTCTTGTTAAGATGAACAGGTACTTCATGCTCTAATTTACTGTAGTCAAGCAGGATAATATATAATAATTTGTTGACAGGCCACTACAAGTGAAGATGGGGCCCAGTGTTTAAAGGAGAACACCAACACTGTGGGGTGGATGGGATACCGGCCCAGTGATTAGGGTGTCCCGCCTACGAAGCGAAAAATAGTTTGTCAAAATTTAGGAAACACATAGCGTTCAAAGCCGTAAACACCCAAGGTCCGTTATAGCCTATGATTGGTGTGAGCAGTTGCAACCGCCATTAGTATAGTCCCAAAGTCTATTCTGAAACAAAGAGATAGTCATGCAAACAAAGTAAGTATAAAACATGGAAAATATCTGTTTTATGCTTAGCTGTAACCAGAAGCTCATGTCGATCTTATCGTTACGATTTTCTTACGGAGCTTATGTCTGTGAGAGTTTTTGCCTGGGGGTATTGTTGACTGTGTATCTCTTAAAGGGGTAACATCCGATCCAATGGATCGGGACGCATGCGCAGTAAGCATGGGCGGGGCTAAACTAAATAAAGAAAAGCACGTGGCTGAGGGTAGTAAACAAACACGCTAACAGTGACGAACAAAACAGACACTTGCTTCTTAGTAACTGAGAAGAAATTGAAGCAAATTCCGTCCACACAGCTCCCCAGAACTCGAACGTTTTCCTACGTAACACATGACGTGTATGAGGAAATGGGTTTTGTAAGTTCATTTTAGGGTGTGAAGGTAGTCAACATATGCTTTCCGTTGACTTTTCTTACAGGAAAAGCATGATGTAGTTTTAGAGAAATTATAGCTTGGTCCCCCTTCAATGGGAATCAGTACACCCCCACACTATCTCCGCAGTCCTGGTTGTCTCCTGCCTGGAGCATAACCAAAGTTTGGACAGGGGGACATCAGTTTGTGTTCAAGACTTATTTATCAAATAGTATGAACACTTGATCAGAAGTCTTTGTATTTCTCGACAGTTTGTCATACACACACGCTGCATTATTACTGTTGAGAGCCCCTGACTTCGTGCGCAGATCTAAATTACAGATTGTTAACCTCATCCCTTCACCCCTAAAACAGTTGATTACACTCCGGGCTGGCACGCGGTAACTGGGGCCTTGACTAGGAGATCCGGTAGATCTAAGTAAGTTACTTGAACCTTGCTGAGAATGAGAACAAAAGATGAGAAGGAAAGGATGGTGCTATTGGAAACTGCATGACTGCTATCCCATGCTTGGCCTCTCTCACGGTGTGAAAGAAATAGCACCAGAAATCTGTGGTCAGACCTATCATTGTCTGTAAGCAAATTTGCGCGCTCATTCTTTCTGGGTTCTACTGAAAACGCACACGTCTAGTTTGAGAGAGTTTGTCTTTAACGAAATAATGAATTTTAATTTATTATTGCTGGATATAAACGAAGAAAAGAAGGAGGCTGTAAGACAATTGTTTGAAAGCTGTGGTTGGGAGTGGAAATGTGAAGTGCTATCACAAGTTACAATCAGTGAAGCTGACAGTGTCAGTGAGAGTAGTTCTGTGTGTGTTGCCAACATCTCCTGTGTAGATACCACAGCATCTTGTACACCTACTTCAGTGGCTACACTGTCCTCAGCAAGTTATAGATTTACGCTGGCGACAGATGTAGTATGTTCCTCATCTGGTGCTAGTGTCAGTGTAGGTGATAGATCTAGTGTTACTTTACAGCATGCAGTTAGTCAGGGCAGATGCCAGTTTTGTTTTTGTGAGCCGTGTGTTACTGCAAACTGTCAGAGGTGGCTGGGTAATGGACAGTCAGCACAAGTTAGGAATTCTGGACTTAGGAAACATATATAGAAAATTTTGGAACATACTAAATTCTAGAAATGCGTGGAGACATCCACAATATTTTCGAAAGAAATGGGTGACTACGGGGCATGATGATGTAGATGAATGTGTGGTGACAGCCCTTCGTGAGATAATGCCAGACTGTGTGCTGTCGCTTGTAAGACTTGTACCCTAACCCACCTGGTAAGCAGTACATGGGACATAAGTGGTGGTGACTACAGGTCAGTGTTGTGTTCGTATTGTGCTCCGATGTGTGTGTGTGTGGTGTGTGTGTGTGTGTGTGTGTGTGTGTGTCTGTGTGTGTATGTGACTGTGTGTATGAGTACGGTGTATGTGCGCACAGCTTGTGTGTGCAAATAGATCTATTGCATGTGCTTGATTTCTTTTCATACACTACACAATTTTAATTAAGCTGATCGTTTAATTCTCTGGACGTCTATATTGTAGGCCTTTCAGGTGTGTGTGTGCGTGTGTGTGTGTGTGTGTGTGTGTTGCGACAACATGCCTTCGTTGTTTTCTTTCCACGTGCTTTTCTATTTTTGGATGGCGTGCCTGTCAGATGTCTCGTCATGTTTTGTAGCCCCGCCTCTAAGTTCGTCCAATTCAGATTTTAATTTCCTAATAAATGCATATACGCACATTTTTCGATAAAAATATAACAACAGTTTAAAAGCAGGGATTGAGATTGTACTGTGTGACAAATATGAGCCAGGTAGCTCTCCGACAGCGTCCGAAATCTGTAATTAACTCAGAGCAGACAGCTGGTGTTGCTTCAGCAAACGTTTGAATTCAAGTGACTTCCGTTGGTTGGTTGGTTTGGTTCAGTTTTTACGTCTACACCCACCTCAGGTGATATGGCCGACGGGGATAACCATCCCAGGGAAGTGGGGGAAGGGGGACATCTAATCCTGTACTGACTCCACCAGAACAACAATGATGTTAAGATGGGACGGTGAAAAGGCCAGTTTTAATATAGCGCACCCCGGGATTCGAACCCACAACCATAAGCATGTGAATCCGAAGTGACTTCCGATCTACTTCCCGCCTTATATAGTCCTGCTGCCCCTTTAAACTCCTCCCAAAAGCCAAATAGTTGCAACATGGACATGTAATCAGATCCGTGTCCTGGCTTAACCCTTTGATTCCCGCACCCTGTCCACCAGCATCCTTCATTGTCAACCATGCTAGCAAAGTAAAAATTAACTCTTTGATTCTCTCACCCTATCCACCAGCTTCCTGCAGGAAGCTGGTGGATAGGGTGAGCGAGTCAAAAGTTTTTGCAATTGGTGGATAGGATGTGGGAATCAAAGGGTTAAAATGTGGCAGTCCATCCAGGCGTAAATGGCTACCTGTCTTTAGGGTCAGCAGGTAAAGAGAAGAAATGGGCACCTCTTTCATAATGCTTCAAGTAAATCGAGATCTCTAACACAACCTTCTCAGATTATTGAGAACATTTTTTACCTTTTCTCCTAATACTCTGATCTGTACGTGTTGTCAACAGACATGATAAATAATCATGAACAGGCTACTTACGTTTAAGTTTGAATTATTTTGACTGGGGTCCAAATAGATACAGTCATATACATGATAGCTTTGGGACTGACGGTGCCATGACAAGGTCTGAAGCATGATTAATCCGTCCTGATTATGGGCAAGAGAATAAATGTCACAGACATTACAGAAGCACATGGCAAACAAAGCGCAAGATCGAGAGTTGCCTGATAAGTTTGACAGAAGAAGATGTCCTTGATGAATTCTGACAATCAGATGACTCAAGTTATCCGAAATGAAAAATGGCCATATTATCATACATCAGAAGTACTGTCAGTGAGGGGAAGACACAGACATTGGTTGGGTCACGTCTTCAGGATGGTCAAATCCCCAAGACCTCCTACACCTCTGTCATGAGCATCACCCGGAGAAAGGAACGGACATTTGGCACGCACATTTTAGCAAAAGATGGATGTCCAGAAGACATGGAAGATGCTGTCCTGGCTCATTCAAGACGGTCATGACTGGAGGTCGGTTGATGCTTTCAGTTCCACTTGGACTGACGATTGATTGACATTGGTGATAATTTCGTTTTGTTGTTAGTGTTTGATGATATCTAATTCAACTGTTAGTGTTATTGTTATTTTTGTTTAAAGCCCAGTCAACAGTGTAGAGCCGTATCAGCCATTTCAATATACACACAATATCAACAGGAAAAAAAAAAAGAAAATTCAGTACACATATCAATGCATTCGCGCACATATTCTAAGGATATGCCCCTGGCGTTAACCACTCCGTCAATTCATCACAAAAGGGATTAAAAAACATACCTGAACACAAATTTAAACATAACTAAAGACACTAAAGCACATACAAAAATTGCATATATAAAAATTGTCCGCATATCTCATTTCCCTAGAGCAAAAAAAAAAAGCACTTACTATATGTACCCAATTATCAATCCTAAGAGAAAGTATGTACGACTTTATCGAACATATACAGGTGGATGGACCAGCAAGGCAAAAAATAATTGGAAGAAATGACACAAAACAAGAGAATAAGGGAGAAACAAAGAGAGTGACAGAAAAGAGGAAATTTCTAGCAAAGAATTTCCAGAGGTGGGGATACTATTTATACTGAAAGAGTCCCTGGCATCCCCACGGGGAAAATTCATCTGTGATAAAAGAATTGCCTCACCGCTTGATATGTTTATTTTTAAATCAATCTTTTCCCCTGTACATATATACTGTTGAGTGGATATTATGCAAATGAACAAATGTTTTGGAACAGTTCATGGAATCTTGGATTTGATCTTTACCAAATCAAAAGTTGGGCGCCTTTTCATTAATGCTATTATAATTACTTTCAATAAAATGATGACAATGGTAGACGTAATTCAGGTAAATTTAGATATTGTGTCATTCTCATATCATGAGCAACATTCAATCAACACCAAAATCAACCCAAATTGCTGGTAAATAATACTCTTTATTATTCAAAAACGTACTAAAAGTATACAAAAACCAAAAACAAAGGCAAAAAAAAAAATCAATCAAAACTGTAAGCTAAAACCACATCACAAAATGGATACACAAGGTGAGATATACAAATAATTACATATGTCTATATAAATCCAGTTAAGTAGAACCTCTGAGATCTCTAGCAATGATCTAACCGGCTACCATGTAAAGCTTTGCAAAATCTGTATAAGACAGTTGATAACAACACCAACAAGAAGTATCATAACATTAACAACAGTAATAACAACAAAATCAAAATGGACAGTTAACTTAAAACATATTCGTTAAATAACACAACCCAAAATTGTAAAGAATAATGATAACAGAGTTCACATTTTTGTATCTGTAAAAAAGACACGTTTAGAAGAAACAACCTTCTTAGCAAAAAGGAAACTGTTTTCAAATTTGTTGAAACAAGATTGACCCCAATCAACCTTTGATTTCTGCTCTACAAATACAATGGTTGTTAAGGAAAGCAAAACAAAACAGGCAATTACAAAAACTAAACAGAAAAACAAACTCTTGCAAAAACAAAGAAACAAAAATCACAAATTTTACAGCAAAATTCATCTAGTATCACACTAAAATCAACACATAACAACATTAAAAATCATGCTTTCTGCTTTCACAAACCTCTACACAATCATAGCAACACTAATCTAGTCTCAGACTAAAATCTACACATAATGAGAGTAAAAATCATGTTTTCTATTTAACTTAAAAAATCATGTTTACTTCAAAATGTGCGTATTTCATAAATATAATAGGCGAGTCTGCCTTTAACCCTTTTCACACCAGAACTGCATAACTAAGCACACAGCATACGCCAGTGACGCAGAAATATATTGTATCCTCTAAAGCAGCAGTACTGTAGAGGTGAAACTTCATTATTAGTGTTCAAAGCCCAGCCTACAGTACTGAACTTGATCTGAGCAGCGTGAGAGCCTACAGTACTGAACTTGACCTGAGCAGCGTGAGAGTAGTTTAACATTAATAATGCAGACAAGAAGACGCTCAGCAAAACCAAACAATAATTTGAATTAAAATAATACAAAAACTGAATTAAGATAAAGGGACAAAGAAAGAATTAAATAAAAATAATAATAATTAAACGAATGAATGAATGAACCAACCTATCAACCAAGCCACCAACTTCCGATCACATATCATGAATATCACAACATATTGCATAGAATCAGTTTCAGGTTTTCTCAAGACAGAGCTTCTGCCCGGACGCCACTGACAGAAAAAAGATAAAAAATGACTGTGGCATAAACCACAAGCCTGCTCATAAACTTATGTGCTGGTAAGGTCTTCACATTCTACCTAATTTATGCATTCTACACGCTATTTTCTATGCTTGTATCACATTAAAAGAAAAAAAGAAACAAAATCCTCAATGGTGGCATGTATCACGTCACTTTCCTGTGAAAACCACATGTGTGACATAAGACTTGCTCTCTCTGAGGTCAGAGTATAGAATATGGCTTAATTTTTCTGTAAAAATGTGATACAAAGACCTACTCTCTGAGAAGGTCTAATCATAAGCTGTTACACATAATCAAAAACTAAGCTGAAAATTCTTTTACTTTTTATTTATACACAAATTACCACTGACTTCTACAACAAAATGCAACAATTTCTTTTCCCAAATAAAACTACTCTTGACCCACTGAAACTCAATACACGTATAACCAACACTGTTAAAGCATGCATGTTCTACCTGACCCCTCCGGCCCTCTCCACCATCTTCAACAAGTTTTTTTGTTTTGTTTCTTTGTTATTATCATTGTTTAAAGCTCAGCCGACTGTGTAGGCATATCAGGGCTATAACCCCTCAAAACATACAAAACTTCAAAAGGAAAAAAAAAAAAAAAAGAAAATTAAGTACATATATCAATGCATTCATGCACATAATCTAAGGACATGCCCCTGGCATTGACCACTCCGTCTAATTTATCACACAGAGGAGATTTAAAAAACACACCTGAATACAAATACAAGCATACATAAGGACACCAAAACATATAAAAACAGGCATAAATTACGTAAAATTGCTTCCGCATATCTCACCTCCCTAGAGCCAAATATGCACTTAATACATGTACCCAATTATCAATCCTAAGAAAAGGTACATAAGACTATGCAGAAAATGATAGGTAACGCAGAAGCAAGCACAGCAGAAACAAGAGAGTGACAGAAGAGGAATTTCTAGCACAGAATTCAGAGGTGGGGATACTATTTATATTGAAAGAGCCCCCATCATCCCCATGGGGGATTCAACAAGAGGTACTGTTTATATTGATGGGAAAGAGTGCAAGAACTAACCAAGTGGCACTATCAACCCTTTGACTCCCGCACCTTATCAACCAACTGCAAAAACTGCAGGAAGCTTCCTGCAGGGAGCTGGTGGATAGGGTGAGAAAGTCAAAGGGTTAACGTTTCTGCTTTGCTACCATGGTTGACAATGTAGGACACTGATGGACAGGGTGCGGGAGTCAAAGGGTTAAACCAGACAACTCCAGGCTCTTGAAGCATATCAGTCTGACTTAATAGGCATTCACTTCTAACTCTGGAAAACATTACACAGACCCTGCAAAAACATATTCACTTCTAACTCTGGAAAACATACACAGACCCTGCAAAAACATAAGACGTCGAAGGGGTGAATAGAGCCAACAGAGCAATACGCAAAGACACATCTGAGACAACACACAGAATTTTGGAAAAAGGTAAGATTAAACACTACAAATATAAGATAAAGAATGGTAATTTTAGAGAAAAAAAAACCCACAGAAATAAATTTGACTTAATAGGCGTTCACTTCTAATTCAAAACAATACACAGACCCTGCAGCAATACAAGTTGCCTGAAAGGGTGAATAGAGCCAACAGAGCAATATGCAAAGACACATATGAGACAACAGATAGAATTTAAGAAAAAAAAGGTAAGATTAAACACTACAAATATAAGATAGAGAATGGAATTTTCTAAAATTTGAAATCAATTTGACTTTGACTCCCGCATGCTCTCCACAAGCATCCTGCATTGTCAACCTTGTGAGCAAAGCAAGAACTTAACCCTTTGACTCCCTCACCCCATCCACCAGCTCTAAAAGGTTAAGTTTTTGCAGTTGGTGGACAGAGTGTGGGAGTCAAAGGATTAACAGGCATTCACTTCTAACTGGAAACAATACACAGACACTGCAGCAATATAAGTTGCCTGAAGGGGATGAATAGAACCAACAGAACAATACACAAAGACACATCTGAGACAACAGATAGAATTAAAAAAAAAAGGTAAGATTAAACACTACAAATACAAGATAACCAATGGAATTTTAGAAAAAACAAAAACAAAAACGGATCTTTACGCAAAACATGAACACTGTAACGCAAGCGAAACACCAATAATGTGAAATCAAAACTACAGCAGCATAAAAAAAAAATAATGGCACAAAATCGAAGGAAACCATCCTGAAATAAATGATGTGAAAACCAGACTGTCATCATAAAACATGTTGTGACCATGCCTGTAATCATGCTGTCATTATTCCATATCTCTTCAAATAATTTCCATTCATCTCCACCCTTCCTCACATTCAAAGGGGTACTGGGGTATTGTGATGAGGTAGTACATGAGTCAGTGTTCTAAAATCTCTAGACTAGTGTCAACTGAAGCTGAGCAGCCACTGCATCCCAAATCACCAGTCAGATCAAAGGAAAAAATATAGATTGATGTATCTACTGACAGTTTTTCTCCTTAATATTGTTTAGAACGGTGCTTCGCTGCCACCATGTTTTATTCTATTTGAAATAGAACAAATAAATACAAATGATTAAACCGCAGCATCTAAAGTTGCTAGGGAAGCCATTATAAAGGTAGGTACATTGCTAAGGAAAGTAATCCCCCTTGGCACAATAAGCTAGACTTGTGTACGGGTATGTTTCGCAATAATGTAACGGATACAAGAGAAAAAAGAATTCGTGGCAAGTAAGATGGTCAAATGGTGGCAATAAGATGGTCAAATGGTGGCAATAAGATGGTCAAACGGTGGCAATAAGTGGCAAGTAAGATGGTCATATTGACTGAGGGACCTTACAATTTCATGTTTTTCAAGTGATTAAAAAAAAGATGTATAATGTCTAGCAATGGTTACACAACACCAAAAACACAGCCCTCTCTTTCAAAACAAACACTGTATTGCAAACAAGCAAGCAAACAAAGAATCTTGGTTTCAATAACAAATGGGCGCTTTGCTACCATGAGACCTCTAGCATGATAACACTTACACACACACGCACATGCATGCACACACACACACACATGCACGCACACACACACACACATGCACGCACACACACACACACACAAATACATGCAAATTCACACCTATGTTCCCCTCTATGAATGACAAGAAGGACAAGATTTCTCACGATTTTCATTGTTTGCTTGTCTGTTTGGTTAAAGCTTTTTGTGACATGATACGAGAATCGTTGCTACGCCTGCCTATGCTATCAGGACATGTAGCGAGCCCGCTTGCTACATCTCCCACACTCTCTGTCTTCATCCACTCCAAAAGTCCATCCAATATTTTCTCCAAGAGTCTACCTGGTGCTCTTTTTCCCTCTAGGTTTCCTCTTGCCTCATAAAAAGTCCTATAAATGTTGCTTGTCTTTTCCTAATCTTCTTCATTAATGTTCATCATGCACATATCATCTAAATAAGTTCCTTGCTTTCTTCTGAATCTGATGGGCCTTGATGGGAGAGGTGTGCCACTCTGACAATTGTCTTCTTAATTCTGGCTCATCCCCTTATCCATGTCTATGGTGTGGCAGAGCTTGCTGCATGTCCCCTGATCCATATCTAGAGTGCAGCACAGCTAGTTGCCTGTCTCCCTATCTATGTCTCTGATGCTTCCTGTTGTTATTCGTAGAATGGGGATGGCAGCCTAACGGGGGATGCCAGTGTCAATGTCTTTCATCACTCTCAGCACCACTTCCTCCTGGTAGGGAAGAGCAACACACTGTACTGCCAGTGGTAGTCCCACGGTACCTTCACTGTCCTGTACACAACACACCATTTATACACATATCAGTCTGTACAACACGCCCCTTATGCACATCACTATGTACAACACTCCATTTATATACATTACTATGTACAACGCACCATCACTGTGTGCAACACACCATTCATACACATCAGTATGTACAACACACCATCACTATGTACAACACACCATTCATACACATCACTATATACAACACACCATTTATACACATCACTTTGTACAACATACCATTCATACACATCACTATCTACAACACATCATTTATACATATCATTATGTACAACACTCCACTTATACATATCACTATGTACAACACACCATTTATATACATTTCCAGGTACAACACATTTATACACATCACTACATACAACATACCATTTTTACATATCACTATGTACAACACACCATTTATATACATTTCCAGGTACAACACATCATTTATACACATCACTACATACAACATACCATTTTTACATATCACTATGTACAATACACCATTTATATACATTTCCAGGTACAACACATCATTTATACACATCACTACATACAACATACCATTTTTACATATCACTATGTACAACACACCATTTATATACATTTCCAGGTACAACACATCATTTATACACATCACTACACACAACATACCATTTTTACATATCACTATGTATAACACACCATTTATATACATTTCCAGGTACAACACATCATTTATACACATCACTACATACAACATACCATTTTTACATATCACTATGTATAACACACCATTCATACAAATCATTTGTCTGTTCTGTAAAGAAAAATAAAATGACATACACAGAGAAGGAAGGAAAAGAGGGAAAAGAAAAGAAAAGAAAAGAAAAGAAAAGAAAAGAAAAGGGTGGGGAGAGCGAAAAATGCAGAAGAAAACAAGAAAAGAAAAACAGATAAGAAGAAGACAGGATGAACGGAAAATAAGGAAAGAAAACAGAAAACAAGACAGCCAAGCTGTTCTATAGTCTCCCTTTTCATAAAAAAAATCAATAAAATTTAAACAAAACAGATATGTGTTTATACCACACACACTCCTCACTGTAAATATCCCTCATTCTGAGAAAATCAAACACCACAGAAATTACAAACCACCAAAATTAAAATATCATTTCAACATCAGGACACCTACATAAAAAAATGGAATAACAAAAACAGGTAACATTATGGGGGAAAGGTATATATGTGTGACACATATCATTGTTGACAATTTCAGGCAGTGATTCCATCAAAATGATTCAACTGCAGATGACACTTAAAGCTTTTAAATAAAGCTGTCCATTTTCATACAAAGGAGTTGCAATACTGGATACATGGTGAAAATTCTTCAAAATTTGAGGAGGCAAATGAGGGAACAAAAGCAGTTGTGAGCACCGTATCAAAACTTTCTTTCCGTATAAACCTGTACATGTGCTGTCTTATACTGCATACCTTGTACAGTCAGTATGTGATTTTATGGGTATCTATTTCCGTGACAAACACAGCAAAACACATTTAGATTCATCATTTTATGCTTCTGCATTTATTTTTGACAGTTTTGTTTCTCAATATTTAATCATGGCAGATGACCTAGAAAATCAATCATTGTGACCTTGAATAAGTTTCATGTGAAATAAAACCTGACATTCAATGAAGGTAATGGTACATACATTGCCATCTAGTGTTGTATTTGGATAAGCAGTGTGTTAGTGTGCACTAACTGTTTAAGGTCAGCGCATGTGGTGCATAACGGTTTTAAGAATAGGTGATAAAAGGGTTCTTACACATTCGCAACTTTTAACAGAACTACGCCTGTGGCATGAACTTGGCAAACCGTTGGTCCCATAAACAGGTGAGAAATCTTGGCTGATACATTCGTTACACACAGAGACACAGACACAGACAGACAAACAGACTCACATACACAAACACACACACACAGCCTTGTCTTGAGTCAATTACATTGACAGTCTCTCCTTTTCTTCAAAGAGGTAACTGATAAAGGCAGACAAGGTCAAATTTGTGCAATAACCTCTAGTCATACGGAAATGAGATATCTGAGATCTCACTTTTTCTCAAACTCCTCTCCTTTACCTTCTCTAACCCTGAACAGGTCAGGTACCTATCTATAATAATAAATAATAATAATTACAATATTTATATAGCGCAAAATCTTGATAAAATCAAATCTAAGCGCTGAAACACACACACACGCACGCATGCACACACATGCATGCACGCCCGCACACACACGCACCCACGCGCACACACACACACACACACACACACACACAGGGGAGAAAGAATAAAAACAATGGAAAATTATAGAGAGCATATTATATACAATTATATATTGCAATGTGATTTCCCCTCCGAGTGGAGACAGGCTGCAGAGGGGATTGAGTGAGGTCAGGATTTTATGCAGAGGAGAAAAGGTGATTTTTGAGAGCGGACTTGAAGGAGACAAAAGTAGGTTGCTGACAGACTGAGAGAGGAAGTTTGTTCCAGGAGAGCGACCAGAAACAGAGAAGGCTCGTGGACCATAGGTATTGAGCTTAGTGCGTGGAAAGCGAAAAGTCAGAGGATCAGAGGCAGAGCGGAGGGTACGTGAGGGAACATAGATCTCAAGTAGGCTTGACAGGTAATCGGGGGCTGCGTTATTGAGGCTTTTGTAGCACATGGTGTCTAGTTTGTACTGTATGCGCTTTGATACAGGGAGCCAGTGAAGTTGTGCCAGGAGAGGAGATATGTGGTCAGCTTTTTTCTTTTTGAGTACAAGGCGTGCAGCATTGTTTTGAATGCGCTGTAGGATGTGAGTGGTAGAGGCAGGAAGACCGGACAGGAGTGAATTGCAATAGTCAATGCGAGACATTATGAAGGAGAGAACGAGTTGTTGCAGTTGTTTCCACAGAGAGATACTTCCTGATCAGGCTTATATGATGGAGGTGATAGTAGCAAGATCTGGCATTTTGAGAAACAAAGTTGTTCATGGAGAGGGTAGAGTCAATGCAGACACCAAGGTTTTTAGCTGAATCAGAAATTGGGACTGATGTGTTACATAATGGGAGAGAGAAAGTTTCTGACGGGTGCCAATGAGGATAGCTTCTGTCTTGTCATCATTTAGCTGAAGTTTGTTGTATGTCATCAATTTTTGATGTCCGAGTAACACTCAGTGGTGCGAGTCAGGAGGCGCTGTATATTGTCAGGTGAGTCACTATCTTGAAGTTGGGTGTCATCAGCATAGAAGTGGTGTTTTATAGAGTGGGAGTTGATAATGGTGGACAGGGGGTAGGTGTAAAGAGTGAAAAGAACAGGGCCAAGGACAGATCCTTGTGGAACACCACAGGTCAGGTATGTAGGTTGAGAGTAAGTGACATTGATGAGAACAGTTTGTTTTCTGTTTGATAGATAAGAAGTGAACCAGGAGAGAGCAATGTCAGAGATGCCAAAAGTATGATGAAGTCTAGAAAGGAGAATACCATGATCAATGGTATCAAAGGCTGCAGACAGATCAAGGAGTGTGAGGAGAGAGACTTTGCCAGTATCAGTTGCAAGGAGGAGATTGTTGAGAATGTGTAGCAAGGCAGTTTCAATGCTATGGCATTGACTGGAAAGGATTGAGGAGATTGTTGGCAGACAGGTGAGAGTTCAGTTGGTTGAGGACAACTTTTTCAAGCAGTTTTGACAAGAAATAGAGATTAGAGATAGGCCGGTAATTTTTCAGTTCATTTGGGTCTAAATTGTATTTCTTGAGGAGAGGGTGAACAATAGCAGACTTGAAAGAATCTGGGACAGTTCCAGTTTGGAGAGAAGTGTTGATGATGTCAGTGATGAATGGGAGGAGCGTAGGGAGACAGTCAGAGTAGAGAGAACCTGGAAGAGGATCCAGTTCGCAGGTTTTGAACGACATGGATCTGATTGTGTTGAGAATTTCTTCTTGTGAGACTGGGGTAAGAGTAGTAAGAGGTGTGCCAGAGAAGGAAGGGTCAGGTGGGCATGGTTGACAGGGTGTCCTGTCGAGCCTGTCACGAAGAGTTTGTATTTTGGTGGTGAAATACTTGGAGAATACAGATGGGAGTTCTTCATTTGTGTGTTTTGTTGGGAGAGGTAAATCTTTTCGTGTGCCAAGGAGATGATTCATGGTTGTAAAGAGTTCTTTTGAAGAAGAGGCATTCAGGATTTTGGTTTGGAAATATCTGCAGCTGAGTGGATTGGGACAATGGTCAATGACTGCCAAAAAAAAAAAAAGAAAGAGGCAAACTCTTGCAAGAATGGGACGCTGCCAAAGCTATGAGAAGTATGTTGTGCAACACCCTGCTTTCCCTTTTATTAGAAGGATATAGTTTTGTGCTGTGACAAACTTTGCCAATCATTCCCAATCACACCAGTCAGTCATAATAATAATACGAGTATGTGCATTTACACATACCTTGATAACAAACTTTTCCATGGCCCCACAAAGAGGATAGATGGAGGGATCCTTCAGACGCTGCACATCTTGCTCTGTGATAGTGGTCACAGGCATTATGCCCGCAGGGTAGTTCAGGATGTTGTACAAGATGGTATAAACCACTCCAGCTGAAGACAGAATAGTATCATCATCATCACCATTACCACCACCATCATGACCATCATCATCATCATCATCATCATGTGTAAGCTGTGATGAGAAGAGAAGCTGGCACCTGTCAAAAGTGTCTCTGGGTGACAGGTGTGCCAGAGTTCAGAAACACATACCCAAACAATTGATATCCCAAGCACTCCAGCTACTGCAACTCAGAGGGGGTGATCATAAAATTCATTTCTTAGTTTAATATAAACAAACAAACAAATGAACAAACAGAAACAGAACTAAATACATCTCAGTGTCAATCTTCTCCAAGTATTATACAATTGAGCAAATACACTTTTGCCATCTGTTGGTCCGTGCATGAAACACGTGCTACAGCTGTTACCTGACAGCTCCCACAGTACCTTCATCATCACCATCCCTACCTCTGCCTGCACCTCATGCCTCTTTACATACAATGTATCTTTCATCACTGGCAACAAACTGAAGCCACAGAGAAAGCCAAATCTGGACTACATATATTGTAGACATGGGAGTAACTGTAGAGTATATTGAATGTGACGGCTTACAAGTACAGGATTGTCATCCTGACCCACAGTTCCAGTAACTTTTCCCAAGTAACGCATCTCAACTATGTGTGAAGTAAAGTAAACAACAGTCACTGTTTCTAACAGTTTTGTCTAGAACAAAGTGACTGAAAACAAGTCCTTTAACATCAAAGAAACTGATGAGACATCAACTTATCCAGAGACTTGACAGTCTTGTTTTTTCAACAGACATGACAGGTGTTTGTACATAAAGCTTAGGTGTTTACTTTCTGGTTAAAATAAAGAGTGAACCTGTGTTTCATCATAAGTAATGATATTACCGAGGAACCTAACTCCTTCATCTATCTACCTACCTGATTAGAACATAGCAAAAACAAAGAGAGTGACTGTACACAATACACAATTACCAATCCTAAGAGAAAGTATATAAGACCTTATCAAACATATACATGTGAATGGACCAGCAAAGACAGAAAATGATAGAAAGAAATGACAGAAAGCCAAGGAACAAGGCAGAAACAAAGAGAGTGACAGAAAAGAGAAATTTCAAGCACAGAATTTCCAGGTGGGGATACTATTTATAATCCTCATGAGGGATACTCTCCAGATAAGAGTCCCCCTACTCTGATCTATTCGTCAAATTGAAAGAACCCCTCCATGATATAAGTTTCTAGGGCTTAGATGACTTGGAAGTGGAAATGGCCAAGCAGATACAGCGTATCAACTTGACTGCCATGCAAGAGGCATTTTGGTTCTTCCTGACAGATGGGAACAGGTCATTCATGAGAAGGGCTGTTACATCGAAGGAAAACAGAAAGATCATTTTTACACTGTTATGGACATATTCTCATGATTAATTGGATGATCTTCATGGTACATACCTGATGGTATGGTCTGACCTCCTTGTTGTTAATCTCATTTTAAAACATCCAAGTAGTATAGTGATTACTAGATTCTATATACATTTCCAGAAACCAGCTTTGTTTATGTGTGGGTGCCTCACGTGTTTGTGTGGTTGGGATGAGGTAAGAACTGGTTGGGATGAGGTAAGAACTGGATAGGATGAGGTAAGAACTGGTAGGGATCAGTAAGAACTGATAAGGACCCCAAAATCCCACAATAATCATTTTTGACTGCTGTTGGGGTTCAACTCACACCAGCAGTTCCAGCATGATTTAACAAGATGCCAACTACAACATATTTAGCAGTGACCAGCAGGAAGGGTTCTTGAACAAGATGCCCCATTACCTTCCAGGACATAAATTTCATTCTACCTGGGGGAAAAGTAAAGTGCCTGTAAATTACTATTCAGTTTTGCCTCGGGAAAATTACATAAAATTCATTCTTGTATGCTGGAGAAAAATGTACAGATGCAGAAATTTCATCTTGTATGCTGGAGAAAAATGTACAGATGCAGCAAATTCACTCTTGTATGTCTGGAGAAAAATGTACAAATGCAGCAAATTCATTCTTGTATACCTGGAGAAGAATGTACAAGAGCAGTGAATTATTTCCGACATGCCTGAAGAAAAATACACACATGCAACAGGGAAAATGTGTTAAGTGCAGCAATTCTTTCAACTGTCTGTTCTAACTGAACACATACAAGCATACACACTTGCATGTGGCACTAACAGACACATAATAAGGCCATGGGTGGTTTTCTTTTTTTCTTCCTTCTTTTTTTCTTTTTTTTTCCCTTGCTGCAGCACCACTCCTGTGTCGCTAGTCCCACAGTGCTCCAGGTTGGCTCTCCTGCACACTTCCAGTCTTTCAAAGCTGAGATATCTATGACAGCAGGGTATGAAGAGCTACAAAGTCTGGAACAATATTTGACAGTGCTAAAATGATAAAAATGGGGGATGACTGTGATGATGCCATGAGTTCCATTTCAGACTGAAGATTGCACGGCAGGGCTGTAATGTACGATGGATCAGTACTATGACCTCCAGTGAGTAGTCTGTTGTGTGAACCCTTTTGCTGCACAGACTTGGTCATACATATACACACATGTTCATATACATTTGGT
The DNA here is from genome assembly GCA_030674185.1 of Monoplex corrugatus. Classification (NCBI taxonomy): domain Eukaryota; kingdom Metazoa; phylum Mollusca; class Gastropoda; order Littorinimorpha; family Ranellidae; genus Monoplex; species Monoplex corrugatus. Next base: position 69,459,094 of record CM060315.1, on the reverse strand, counting down.
CATACACATACACACATGTTCATATACATTTGTTCATACACATACACACATGTTCATATACATTTGTTCATACACATACACACATGTTCATATACATTTGGTCATACACATACACACATGTTCTAAAATGTATAAAAAATGTTTATACATTTGGTCATGATACCATGTATTACATTTCAACTGAGATCACAGCACACTGTACAATATCATGTCTATGACCTCACACATGTTCATACTTTGTGTAATACCCTTTGCTACTGACTTGGTCATACATATACACACATGTTCATATACATTTGGTCATACAATACACACATGTTCATATACATTTGTTCATACACATACACACATGTTCATATACATTTGGTCATACACATACACACATGTTCATATACATTTGGTCATACACATACACACATGTTCATATACATTTGGTCAATATACATATACACACATGTTCATATACATTTGGTCATACACATACACACATGTTCATATACATTTGGTCATATATATATATACACATGTTCATATATATTTGGTCATACATATACACACATGTTTATATACATTTGGTCATTATCAATCACACATGTTCATATACATTTGGTCATACATATACACACATGTTCATATACATTTGGTCATACATATACACACATGTTCATATACATTTGGTCATACATATACACACATGTTTATATACATTTGGTCATATACATACACAACATGTTTATACATACATACATATACACACATTTTCAATACATTTGGTCATATAACATAACACACAACATGTTTATATACATTTGTCATATACATACACACAACATTTTATATACATCAACATACACACAACATGTTCATACATACACATAATCACACTTACAAAGCATGTACACATATCCTACACAAACACATCACACACATGTACACATATCCCTCACACAAACACATCACACACATGTACATCATATCCCTCACACAAACACATACACACATGTACATCATATCCCTCACACAAACACATCACACACATGTACATCATATTCCTCACACAAACACATCACACACATGTACATCATATCCCTCACACAAACACATACACACATGTTACACAATCTCTCTCATACACACACACACACACATATACACACACATTACGCAATATCACTCTCTTCCACTATCACTTACACTCTCTTCTGTCTCCCTCTCTTTGTCTCATTCTTCCTGCCTCCTTTTCCCTCCCCCACATACACTCATTAGTTCTAGCCAAAATAATGAAGTAGATGCCAAAGATGGGGGCTGATGCCAAGTGCCAATCCTTCAACTAGATCACTTCCTAACCCACTGACTCAAAAAGTGGTCTTTCTATCAGTGACAGTATAATGGTGCTGAGTGATATATCACTTTAACATAACCTTCTGACTCTAGCACCCTATCCACCAACTGCAAAAACTCAACCTTTCTGCAACCCTGCACTCCTTACTCTCACATCACCAACTGCAGAAACCTAGCCCTTTGACTCTCTCACACTATCACTAGCTTCATGCAGGAAGTTGGTGGATAATGAGAGTGAATGAAAAGGTTACGTTTTTGCTTTGCTAGCATGGTTGACAATGCAGAATGCTGGTGGACAGGGTGAGGGAGTCAAAGGGATAACCATGGTGTGGTTACCGCGTTATGATTACCTTCATGTTAAAGGTTAATCATATTTGTATGTGTCACATAATAACTGCCACTGCTCTCCTTCTACTGCTTTCTTGATGTAGCCCAAAACAGTAAACCAGTCCACACACACACACACACACACACACACACACACACACACATACAGCACACACAGACACACACACAGACAGAGGTTCACTCATAGTGAAAAGACGTTAAATCAAAGAACGAACAAACACACACAGTTCATCCGGCATAAGAAAACACCTACCTGAATCTTGTCTTCCAAATGCCACCAGTCAATAATCTTCCTGCAAACACACACACACACACACATATGAGTCATACATTCTTAATTATGCACCACAACAACATACTGCACAACAACACAATAGCTATTTCACAAACAGATACATGTTTTGGGTAAAAGAAAAGAAAACAAACAAACAAACAATAACAACAAAAAAACCTAAGACAGTCAAACCATTCTATCACTCTCCTCTTTTATACAAGATTACAGAAAACCAAAATTTGTATTTCACAAGGTCACGATGATCTTGAAGAAGTATCAGATGACATAAAACTTGTCATGAAGTAAGGACAATAGTATGGTAGACTGAAATCCTGTCACAAGTTCTGAGAAAGTGCTTTTCACACACCTTATTGAAGAAGTTTCCATTTTAAGCCCAGTCTTGGTCTGTGTGAGTATGATTTTGGTGCTATGACTTGAAACATTTGGAGACTCTTTCACCAGAAATTAGGTAAAGATCCATCCAGAAATAGTTAAGAAAACTTGATGACACATTTTTGTCACAGAAACATACACAGAGACAGCTCTCTCTGGTTGAAAAAAAATTATCCTCAAAATCAGACTTATGCCCCACTTGTTTCTTGATTCAATTTGCCATTAACCTTTTCTGAGTCTTGTCATTTTTTATCAAAAATCTTACCTTCCAAAAGAAATCTACAAAGGGTCATTGCAAGATTTCTATATCATTATAAAGAGCAATTCATTTTCTTTCCAATGATATAAAAATTATTTAAATCTGTCCAGTAGTTCCTATGATATGAGCGAGTGAAATGACCAAGTATGCCACAACCTGTTTTGAGAAACTCAGCTTTAAAGATTTTCACTGGGTTTACATATCAAGTCCTTGTGAAATACAAAAGACAGCTCAAGTACTAGTCATGCTGATGACAGTGGAAACAACCTACATCCACCATGAAGCTGCTGGTGACACGGATCCCAACCATGCCATCAAATTCATAAATATTTCTTGTGTCTGTATTCTGTCTGTATTCAGACTTTTGATGTTGTACTGGAACTCAATCACTTTACAGTTTTTTTTTGCTGTGATTTGTCTTCATGTTGGGTTCTCTCATTTCTCCAGCATGAATGTTCACCTCAATGTCTTTTTTAGGGACAGCTTAATGTGTTTCTGATACACTATCCACAGAATGCTGAAAAAATAATTCAAAATCCTTTCAAAGGAACATACTTGGGTAGCCTGCAGGCTGCCATTCCCATCTGGCTGACACGGGTGTCCTGTAAAGACAAGAAAAACAAGTGGTACAAAAAAAAAAAAAAGAAAAAAAAAAGAAGAAATTACATGATTTTACAGGCTATACCTGAACACTTCTATGCCAAACATACAAACAAAATTAGGATATTTCCTTATTCTAACCATAACAAACATCCCAATTTTCAGACTACAAGGCAATATTTTTTCCTTAACCTTGACTCTATCAAACAATACATCACACTGCCTTGTTCATGGACCAAATTAGCAACCAAACTGACAGGGATATTCTATTTCATGTCATAAAGTAACAAAGATAACCCTTTGACTCTTGCATCCTGTCCACAAGAATCCTGCAGTGTCAACCACACTGGCCAAGCTAGAATTTAACTCTCTGACTCTTTTATTCTATCCACCAGCTTTCTGCATGAAGCTGGTAGATAGGGTGAGGAAGTCAAAGAGATAAATTTTTGCAGATGGTGGATAGGACGCAGAGTCAGAGGGTAAATACATCTTCAATGAACAACACCAAACTCATTTAGGAATGGATGGCGCTCGTTCACCACGAAAATTCAAAAACAGTTAAAAAGTTACCAGAATTTACCATACAGACTAAATGAAAACACTTCATGATTCTTGTATTGTCACTGTGGTGTCTATCCATCAGCCAACACCTTACCACCTCTGAGTGCTTCTTGTTTTTCTTTTTCTCTTTTTCTTGGTGACCTGAACGTTAACAAAAACTGAATGAGCGTGTGTGAATGTGAAAATAACCGTTAAGCTGTAACTGTGTACTAGTTTCTGGTGGCTGACTTGAGTCTGCTAAAGATATGCTTCTTTTGCTTTTGTTTGTGATACCACTAAAAAGAAAAATATGGGGGATCTATCAAAACCATACATTTTTGGTTATATTTCTTTTAATTAATAATTGTGCAGACTCTAACTCTACAGTGACACAATACTGTGACTTTCATTTGCCTGGGAAGTCAGACAATCAGCCACTGTTTCCAGTCAATTTTGGTATCTTAAATCAATTTGTTAGTTGCATCCAATCCAATCGCTTTAACTCCGTTCAATCCAATCGCTTTAACTCCGTTTTAAGTCCCATCCATCTGAATTTTAGCTGTACATGATACACAGATGCACCTAACACTGGGATGTTTCAAATTTTTATTAAAAAACTGAGGGATGCCTCTTTAATATTGAAGCACTGTACAGATTAGAATTTAAAGTTTCCTTTCAAATAATCTTTTTTTTTTCAAAAAGGCACAGCACGATCAATGAACAGACAAAAAAAAAAAAAGAAGATATGATGAAAGCTCTCCATTGAATCCCAATATAAATATGTATATAGATTGGGATTAAACAGACTAATCATATCTTCAGAATTACTGATAAAAAGCTGAAGATATCAAAACTATCAGTATCAGATACACTCCTGAAAACAGAATAAAAGCGGAAGCTGAGGAAGAGGTATGAACACCGTTTTCTTAACTGTTGCTACTAAATAGGATATATGAATGAAACAGACAGGTTATTATATCTGTCTCTGTCACACCCTGTGATGTGGTATCACCTCCCTATGTGAGAGGCATGCAAGCAAAGCCAAATAACATTGCTAAGTATGTTCAACTAGCTTAAATCAATTTTGTAGCAAATTTCTGTTATCAAAGAAAACAGAAAATGATAAGAAATCAATTTACATATTATTTTATTTAGTGAAATTTCCAATAATTAACAAAATACCAATGACTAAAACAGAAATCAAAGGAAACTTGAGAACAGGCTCCCATCTTGATTATCAAAATAGAAATGGAAGCAAATTATTGCCACATAAATACAATAGTATCTATTCAGCAACAATCTTTAATTTGTCTCAACAAAAGTATTTCCAAGCAGGAAACGATGCTGAGGTATTATCATCCAGAGCACACAATAAAGGTTGAAAGATGAGGCCAAGAGAGTACCATACTTGAGTCATGTCCAAGTCACACATTAAATAAATGCAGTCATGCACACATATACTTGTATGGTTAGCAAAACATCTTACACACACACACACACACACACACACACACACTTATGCACACACACACACATACACACTTATACACACTATCACACACACACACACACACACACACACATTTATGCACACACACATTTTCTTTATTAATGATGACATCATGGACACTTACAACCATCAGAACCTGCTCAAATGTTGAAATACAATGTTTGCCTGTCATATTATTTTGTTTCCATAATCAACAAATCACCTGGATGTGATAACAACAACATATCCTCAGTTTACGACCAACACAAAAGCAGACAAGACACAGAGCAGAAGAAATACTCACAACAAACCAAATCAGTTTTGCAATGATGTACTTCAGATGTCGTGGAACAAACTCCATATAGTACGAAAACTTCACGCAATCGTCTAAAACATCATCCTTTCTGGAAAAGACAAAAAGATCATAGGAGACTAAGAATCAAATATTATAAATACCACAATACTAAAATATATGAATATCAAAATACTAACACAGTCAACATCAAATCAAGACAGAGAGACATAGGTCTTGTAGTTGCTATATGTCTTATACATGATTTTTAAATGACATAATTCCTGTTACTAGAATTGAGGCAGCAGAGATGTAGTTTTATTGGAAACAACTACTTGTCAAATGGACAGACAGAAGAACTAATGAAAGTGTTCTGGAAGAACTTGATACCACTAGAAAACTACTTGCATATATCAACAAGAGAAGACTAAAATACGCTGACCATATGTCACACAGCAACAATACAAACCTTATGGCAACTATTTTTCAAGGAAAAACAGAGGCAGAAAGGAAGAAAGGCAGACCTCCAATGTCATACATCTAGAACATAACCAACATCAGTGGCCTAAATATTCAAGAATTTGTCTACAAAAGTCAAGACAGAGCCATTTGGAAAGGGTGTGTGTCACCTGGTGACGGCAACACGGAAAAAAATCCTGTTACTGGGGAATAGGACAATTAGTGGTTAAAGCACTCATCCTGAAAGCTGAGGTTAACTATGTGCAAATGACACTATGACACACACTTCCAAAACCACGTTGTGGATGAATTTTGGCTGACACTTTCAACTCAGCTATTCAATGGCCTGTTCTGGGGAATTTCTTTAAACTTCCACTGAACAAACCTGTTCATATAAAACATAATTATGTTCTTTGTGTTCTTTTAGAAAGGTTTATCTAACCTTTTTTTTTTCAAGTATGTAGAGGTCATAACCATATCATTAACAAATTCGAGTATATCATTTTATGAGTTAAGCATACTGACACAAAAATTTCTCCTGCAGAACTGACTGACTAGTGTTGTCACATATGTTCCACCTCCTTTCAACATGGTACCAAACATGTGAATCATGCATGCACAATTTTCATGTTTTGATGGCAAGATCAGGTAACTACCTGAACAAAAAGAATTATACATTAATTAAATCAGTACTTACAGATATTCGTCAGTGTCATCTCCGTCGTCTGCAAAGCAAGCCTTCATGAACAGTTCACACAGAGCTTCAAGAGGCCTTGGGGGTGCAAAAGGCACAATCTGTGTTACATATGTACACACAAACATACGCATGCATGCACCATACACACATACATGAAAAACACAACACACAAACACACAAGCGGACACATACACAAGCCACCACACACACACATGAACACTATTTTTAGTTCTTAACTTAAAACATCTTTTGTTACTGGCATTACTGTTGTTGTTTTAAGCCCAGCCAACTATGCAGAGCCATATGGGGCTATAACCATCTCAAAAAATACACCATACCTCACAGAGAAAAAAAAAATGAAAACGAAAATTAAGCACACATATCAATGCATTTGCACGAATAATCTAAAGATATGCCCCCAGCACTGATCACTCCATTCGATTTATCACCAGGGTATTTAAAAAAACAAACCTGAATGCAAATATAACCGTAAGTAAGGACACTAAAACATGCATAAAAACAGGCCTAAGTTATGTAAACCTGCTTCTGCACATCACATTTCTTTAAAGCCGAAAATGCCCTTAGTACATGTACCTAATTATCTATCCTATGAGAAAGAATATACGGCTTTATAAAACACATACAGGCGAATGGACCAGTAAGGCAGAAAGTGATAGGAAGAAATGACAAGACAGCAAAAGAGCAATGCTGAAACAAAGAAAGTGACAGAAAAGAGGAAATTTCTACTACAACATTTCCCGAATGTGGGGATACTATTTATACTGAAAGAGATGCTAGCATCACCATAGTGAAGACTTGAATGTCTTGTCTATCCTATATGTTTATCTGGAAAAAGAATGTTGAAAATGTGTGCCAGTGTTCTAACTTGTCTGTCCTGGACAAGCGTTTATCTTCAGTTTTGTTGTGCTCTGTTCCGGAAGTTATACAAAACGGAAGTTGTTTTGAATCGATATACTGTAAACCTGGATGAACAGCAAATCACAGTGCTGGTAAAGGTAAAGTCTTCCAGCAACTCTGAGGTTGTAGGGGAGTGAGGTGGCAGACCCCCAACACAAACTTAATGACAACAGTTTTGCAAGAAAAAGTTGACAGCAAGAGAAATCTGGGTATACCATCCACCTCCTACATGAAAAAAAAATCACTAACATCAGCGGTGAATGTCTATGAAGTATCACTGAGAAATCAAGACTGCAGCAAATGGAAGAGAGTTGTGTGACACCTGCTGCGGCGACCACCATCAGACTCAAAGATGCTGCGAGGTAATGGGTAAGGTGGTAGAAATCTCAATGTTTCTCAGGATCAGCATTATAAGGGCAGTGTTCATCCTCTCTCCATCAATATTTTACCTATCCTGACTTTTGGCAAACATTTGGTACCCAAACACAGCCAGGTAGACTTGAGGCTGCATGCACATATGAAGATCCCTAGACAAAAATTGCAACTGTGCAAATTCATGTAGGCAGCCTGGGAAGCCAGTGCTATGCCAACCAGACATTTTATTGTACCATTTATAATCAAATCAATATGTGCTAGCCGACTCATTATACAACAGTGCAACATGACTGAATGAAACAACGGCTGAGTACTTTTAATGTATTTTGAATCAATAAGGATACTTAAAGAAAGTCTTCAAAATAACTGAGCAAATGTCTGCTGACAAAGATAGCAAACTCTGAGCCACATTCAGGTAGATCAATGGATAACATTTTATCTGAATCAAGGACGAATGCTCCATCAGAAATGAAGATAAGGTTTTCCCAAAACCTGAGCAATTGCTGGGGAACGCCATATTTCTTCACTAAGATTTGCTATAGTATACCTCACTAGCACATCTTGTTACTGAAGTAAGCTGCAGTATACCTTGAGTTCAAAGGTTGTGCGCAAAACTAAGCAGTACAGCTCTGTTCAACAATCATTCTAAAGTGCTGATGTACCCTTAGACTGGCTATGAATATCTTTGAGTACTTTCAGCGTGAATGCTATACTAACAGCCAGTATAGTGTAAGCATAGTGTGAATAAGAGTGTGCATCTGTCAGTTTATATATAGCTCCTGACATTTGATACTGATTCCAGAGTGAATTTCCACAGTGTTTGCACATTCAATTATTCCATTTCTACAGTTTGGAAGATCTACATGCACAAAAGTCTACATTTTAAAAATGTTCTATCATATGAGATTCAATTATCCCCCTTGTACAAGTTGTGAAAAAAATATTTATTTCAACAAGTGACAAATCAGTCAATAATGAAGTGAGTGCATTCAAACACTGCTGTTTATTAGCCCATTCTATTGTCCATAATATAAAATTTCAAGTCTGCATATGCTTGCATGATTTTTCTAGACCTTTTGCAAACTGTACAAATGACCAGTAAAGGGAGTATGAAGAAAGAAGTATCTGGCCAGAATAGTATGAGTTCAAAGACATCAACTTCTCTCAGGGTCAGCATTATGAGGGCAATACCCATATCCTCTCCTTTGCCACTTTGTCTTCTTCATCCTTAAAGAGAGACAAACATCAAGTACAACAGGGTGTATTGCAGTGGTGTGTTGAAGCCAGGGCATAAAGCTGATCAGCCACCTATTTAGCAGCCAGGCAACTATGTTTAAATGCTGCTATTCATTAGTCCATTCTTTTGTCCATAATATCATAAAATTTGAAGTCAGCATGTGCTTGCATTCTTTTTCTAGATTTTTTTTTATTGTAACCTGGACAGAGAGTGAGCGTTTTCAGGCTGTATGGCTCTACTGATAGAGCCAAGGACTTCAGATCTTATCAATTACCCATGTCTCCAGTTCAATCCCAGCTTGTAACATAAAAACTGGCCCATTTGTTGCCCATCCTAACACTAAGCCTGTTACCGAATGTGGCAAATAACTAAAACAAACAAACAACAACAACAACAAAAAAACCCTATCTGCTGAGGAAATGTCACAAAATAAGGTGATGCTTCTTCTTCTTCTTCTTCTGCGTTCGCACGTTCACATGGTCAGTCCAGTCAGGGAGACGAATGTTGTCGTGTCCTCCATGTCCTGTCGGCAGCCATAGAGCTTGGTGCGGAGGGGAGCTGCCGTCGGCCACACTTGTTCCCTCTGCTCTTGGAAGAGGGGGCAGATCTGAAGGATGTGTTCCGGTGTCTGTTCTTCCAGACCACAAGGACAGATAGGTGATGAGGCCAGCTTCATCTTCCTGAACAGGTGGGCATTCAGGCGACAGTGACCTGTTCTGAGCCTGAAGATCGCCACCTGCTGCAGACGGCTAAGGAGATGGTATGGATCCTTTGAGGTTGTTCTGCAGAAGGCTGCCTTCACAAGGGTCTTCTTCTCCCTGAAGCTAAGGCTTTTTTCTGGTTGTCTTCCTTTGGCTCCATCTTTGGCAAGCTGGTCTGCTGCTTCGTTTCCAGGTATCCCACAATGGGCCGGAACCCACTGCAGGACCACACGTCGATGCTTGGCGACATCTTGCAGCTTTTCCATGAGATGTGGAAGTTTGTCCCCTGCAAGTGCTTCCAATACAGACTTTGCATCGGAGAGGAAGACAACTTGGGTGCAGTCGCTCTGAATGTCATGAATTAGAGCCGCTGCCTTCATAAGAGCCTCCACTTCTGCTGCATAGTTGGTGCAGTGTTTGCCAGTGGGTATCCCTGCTGTGATGACGTGTCCGTCAGGAGAGTTGATATGTACGCCCGCTCCTCCATCTGCCACAGCATTGGTTGCCGAGCCATCCGTGTATACGTGAATCCAGGATTCTGCAGGATATTGCTCGTCGATCATGGCGAGTGTCAGAGTGCGTTTGACGCTGTCATCTTGGGACTCTCCTGGGGTAACTTGAGGGACTGAGGTGGTGATTTGGAGCAACTTGTAGTCGTTGTTCCAAGGTTGTGGTAGCAGGTCAGAGGTGTTTAGAGGAAGTGTTGTTGGTGTGTCAGCCAGGTGCACCCTGGCAAGCCGTCTAGTTTCGTGGAGGAAGCTGCTGCGTTTGAGACGGCTCTTGGTTGGTTGGTCCATTCTCTGTCCCATTGGATGGTGTGGCAGAACCTTGATCTTCTCTGCCTGGACCAAGTTTTTCATGTCTCTTCTCTGCACCAGGGGCTGAATGGCAGTAACTTCCTCCATGGCCTGAATTGGTGTGGATCGCATTGATCCTGTGATGAGACGGAGTGCTTGGTTCTGGACTTTGTCCAGGGTCTGCAGATGGGTTTTGGCTGCTGTAGACCAGGCTGTAGAACCGTACTCAAGGTGGGGTCTGACCACTCCCTGGTACGTTTGCTTGAGTACTTTCTCGTTGGCTCCCCAGCTGGTTCCGGCCAGTTTGCGCAGGATGGCGAGCTTTTGTCTTGCTTTTCTTTCAGCTCTTTCGATGTGGGGCTTCCAGGTCTGAGGTGATGCTGAAACAAAATATTCTGGACAAAATTCTGAACTAATATAGGTGAAAATAATTGTCCATTCATTTTCCTTCCAGCAAAAATACTTTTTTTTTTTTTTATCTACGTTAGTTCAAAATTTAATCCAGAAAATTAAGCAATAGTATTAAACTCAGTTCAGTTGTTTGGGTCAAGAGTATGGAGGCTGATAACTCCTGTCTTCCTAATCTTCCTCTTTCAAAGAATCATCAGGTGCAGTTTATCTTGTCTGACTCTCACTAAACAGCAACTAAATTCATGAATTGAGGAAGTTTTGTGCTGTTTATCCTTGCACTTGAGAAGGTGTCATCATTTCTGCTTGCTTTGCAAACTTGTTCACACTTAAGTACAGCCAATAAAACTGCTTGAAAAGTACACTTCTGGGTAACATAGCAGGTTTCCCAATTATTATTAGATTCAAGGGAGCCTCGGCTGGTCTACAGCTATCAAGTTTATGATCTCCAAACAAAGTATGAACTTTCATGAGATGAAGATACATGATTGACGTTTCTGAATGGTGATTATGGCAGTGATAGGTGCATGAATACTGGCCGTTCCAAAACGGCCAGTGTGCTCTAAAGGTTAATGCTCAAATCACTCCAGTGCTGTCAGCTTAGCATTTCGTGTGTCTCATTTCCTCTCCCTGTTCCCCCATCCTAAGATCTTGCCAGCACATAGTTCTGCATAGGTTCATGGAGTCTGCCAGATAATTACTGGCAGATCTGAGAGACTACTACGTGTCAAATGGACAGATAGAAACACTAATGAAAGCGTCCTGGAAGAACTTGATACCACCAGAAAATTACTAGAAGACATCAACAAGAGAAGACAGCAGGTGACTATGTCAAGGACTGTGGCAGCCATCACTGAACCCAGTGACGCCGGCAGGTGAGAGCGGTGAGATCTGAGAGAAGTGAATATGGGATTATCTGAGTGAAATGAATCCTTCCAAAGCAAACTCTGAACTCCCCATATGCATTTTACTATTCCATATTCAAAAGCACAGATTATTACAGGAACATGAACTACCTCTGCATTTTGCCCAAATGAGAAAAAATTTTATGCTGGGAGAGCTGCAGAGACTGCTACAGGGCAGGACTGAAAAGGTTCAGAACACAATGCTTCTTTACCTTGTGACCTTTCCGTTCAAGGGCAGCTTTGGCTTCCATAACAGCACGCACACAGCCTGGATGTACACTGATTCCCTCAATGGCCGTGTAGAACCCGATACGGAGTGGTCCTTTCTT
>CM060315.1:69356732-69444232 GCA_030674185.1 Monoplex corrugatus | reverse complement strand
ACATAATAAAAAGAAGAAAGAAATGAGTGCCAAATATTGCATTCTAAAGAACGATAACAATACATAATGGACTTCAACTGTACAGAAGAAAAATTATGGAGAGAAATCAAGGTCAACTGCCTTTGATGAAAGAATAAAACAAAACAAAACAAAACAAAATGTAAACCACTTGGGAAATCCAACCAATAAAAAAAAAGTGAAAAAAAAGGAAAAGATTAAGCAGAAAAATTGACAACATTAACAAAATGCATTGTAATCAAATGTAACGATTAAACGATTATATCCATTATCATCAGGTGTATTTAAGTACATAAAAATGTGATAATGTGATGTCATATGGGAAAACCAATTAAAGACACAAACCAACTGTTTATAATATTTTGATACATAAAAATATGATGTCACATGGGAGAACTCAATTGAAAGAGACAACCAACTATTCACACCTAGGGTTAAATAATAAAGCTGCATATGGTCAAAATTTGGTCAAGTGGGATTTAAAAATTTTTTTTTTTTTTTTTACATATTTCAAATCTGACAGGTAATTTTCAAATTCTGAAAGTCTCATTATATCCTATTACTGAAAACATTCCCCAAAGCAATTTATTATCATTAATTAATTAGGGTGGAAATTCATCCACTTTTCACCTAAAATTTCAGGTTTTTGACCCCTTCCCTGCCACAGTATTTGTGGCCTTTTGCATTGCTGTCGGTCGGGACAAAATCTCACTTTTTTCCGTATGTTCACTAATTTGTTCACTGCTCATTCATTTCGTAAGATACCTTTTCAGTTTTTGGCCTGTTCTTTCCTTATACCCTTGGCTATGGTTTGATGTCAGTTATTTGATTTGGCTAAAAAATAGAGTGATTAGAGCTAATATAATGATCCTTTCTCTAAAAAAAAAAAAAGCTTTTGGAACATGCATACACACACAATAGCACATAAAACCACACAAAACAGCAAAATTTGGTTTTTGTATATAACAAACATCAAGTGAAAAGTTTAATTACTATTATTACTTTCTGTGAATGTTTTTCTATGCAACAGTCAGTAAGTTCTTGGACATAGCACAGTGGAGGAAGACACAGAAAGGGCAGTTGTTCCGCAATCTTGAATTGCATTATCAGGTTCCATACTTTCCGATGCTAATTGGACTAATATTCTGTTTTCAAATGTTCCTGGTACAAGAGAATAAGCACTGTATGTATATATATATCAGTACAAATATTCACTGAGTTCACTCTAATCCCAGAAACATCTTGACACAGGCAGAAGTAATTAATCCTTTTGACTCTTGCACCCTATCCACTGACTGCAAAAACGTAACCTTTTTTGAGTTCCTCATCCTATTTACCAGCTTCCTGCAAGGAAGCTGGTGGATAGGGTGACAGAGTCTAACAGTTAAGTTTTTGCTTTGCTAGCAAGGTTGACAATGCAGGATGCTGATGAATTGGCTGCGGGAGTCAAAGGGTTAATGAAAACAACATTCACAACTCAGGTTTTTACCTAACTTTTGTCCTGTGGCCAAAGGTATGTGTCCTTTGTTCCTGAAAGCAGAAAAATCGTCCATGATAGGATAACAATAACACCAATAATACTGCTAATAACAACAATAACAATATCTATATACATTTCAAATGAGTCTCATCAACCACAGCCCTAAGTGCTTACAATGATTTCAAAATATATACAAACACACATGAACCAACCAACACACACATGATATATTTAATCTGTGTAACTTAAGATGATGTACAAATGTTTTACCAGTTCTGATATCAAAATCTCCTGTTCTGGTATAAATCTCTCTCTCTCTCTCCTTCTTCTTCTTCTTTTTCCCCCCTTCCCATCTTTTTCATATATGCATCTTTGAGCTATTTTTACACTGGGCAGGCAATATATTGTTGCACAGTCTGCACATGCTGTCTTCAGTGGGCATGCATGTTTGGTGTTTTCATGTTTCCAAAAAGCCATCAGACACCAACACAACATACAGGAACTTTAGCATGCACATGTGATGTTCTGCCTGCACATACAGAAGAAGGAGGTTCAACCCTTTGACTCCCACACCCTATCCACCAACTACAAAAACTTAACCCTTTGACTCCTTCACCCTATCAGCTTCCTGCAAGAAGCTGGTGGATAGAGTGAGGGAGTTAAAGGGTTAAGTTTTTGCTTTGCCTGCATGGTCATACAGGGGTCAAAGAGTTAATGCATGTAAGCATTTGAAAAAAATTATAAAAACAAAGGTCATTTACGTGTGCACACTAAGTAACAAACTGAAACAGCAGCAACACAATTACAGAAAGTCAAAGAATGTGGATACATAAAATAAAATAATGCAGTCCAACTTACAGAATTCTGTCCACTGTCGGTTTCAAACCATACACCCCACACATCTGGCAAGGTATACGGATGCTGCCACCAATGTCTGACCCAAAGCCAATGATAGATCCACCCCCTCCAATCAGAGCTCCCTCACCCCCTGATGAACCACCAGGGCCACGACGTACATCATGCGGATTATGCGTACGGCCATAAATTGGGTTGGAGCATGCGTACCTGTTACAGAGTTTAGGGCAAGTTATGTCTTCTGTCTATAAACTTGACTGGAACATGCAAACCCGTTACGATAAAGCCACTGCATTACAGGTTTAAAAAAAACAAACTTTTTTCTTTTTTTTTGGTCACAACTTGTCTTGAACACACTACAAACTTATTTTTTTAAAAAATGGTACAGGTAAAGGTTGTCCCATAACCCCAAGGTCAAGAGGAGTGAAGTGGCAGAGACCAACTTTTTTCAGGGTCAGCATTATGAGGGTGATGCCCAGTTTTTTCCCCTCACCTGCTTTACTTTAACCCTGAAGAAGTTCAGACACCAGTTTATAGCTGGGTATAGACTGAAAGCACATGAACATATACCTATAAAAAATTATGTGAATCAAATACGTACAAATTAATGCAAACTGCCTGGGAGTCAGGAGCCTACCTCCATGCCAAACAGGCCTTTGAACACAGTGCACATCACTATTTATATATCTGCAATATGATTCAGCCATTTCACCTTTACTTTATCGTTCAACATTGACTTAGTCTACTTCAAATTTACAACATTGTGAGTTAATCTATACTGTTTCTGATATATATCCCAAGTCATTTCAGTATGAAAATACAATGCAGTCGCCTTAACTCACAATATGATTCAGTCACTTTAACTTAATTCACATTTTATAATACAATTCAGTCACTTTAAGCTTAACTTGATTTCATATTATACCAAATGACTTTACATTTCACAATATAACAGATTTCATCAATATTTCTCCTACATCTGTCAAGTAATTCATCAAACTGTATAGTCTGTAAAGAAAAATTGTTATTGTTGTCATTGTTTAAACTAAAGCCCAGTTGACTGCATAGCGCCATATCAGGGCTATTACCGCTTCAAAACATACAAAACTTCAACAGGAAAAAAGAAAAAAGAAAATTAAGTACACATATCAATGCATTTGCACACATAATCTAAGGACATGCCCCCGGTGTTGACCACTCTGTCCAATTTATCACACTCGGGATTAAAAAACATAACTGAATATAAATTTAAGCACACCTTAGGACACCAAAACATATATAAAAACGGGCATAAATTACCTAAGATTGCTTCCGCATATCTCACCTCCCTAAAGCCAAAAATGCACTTAATACATGTACCCAATTATCAATCCTATGAAAAAGTATGCAAGACTTTATCGAACACATGCAGGTACACAGACCAGCAAGGCAGAAAATACTAGGAAGAAATGACAGAAAGCAAAGGAACAAGGCAGAAACAAAGACAGTGACATAAAAGAGGAAATTTCTAGCACAGAATTTTCAGAAGGGGATACTATTTATACTGAAAGAGCCCCCGGCATCCCCACAGGGGTTGTAAAGACAAATTCAAGCTTCAATATTCAGTTAAACATCAAATAAAGATAGGATACTTTCCACTGAAAATTATGTTTCATTAACATACTTACCATGATTCATGAGTACTAATGTACTAACGAAAAACTCTCCAGCTATTTGCTTTACATGTAACAGAAATAACAACTGTGCTGTCCACATAGCAAGTAGGCTGAGTTTTCTATTCATATTGCGGAGAAAACAGACATATGAAATGAATAAAATGAACACAAAAAAAACCAAAAAATCACACAAACAAGCTCATTAACTAAACGACCAACTAAAAATCATTTTCTTTCTTACTCAATTACATCCAAAACAGATACCAGTAAGCCAAACCAACTTCACATGCTTAATGTAACCAATGCTTTCATATCAACAAAACTTGCTCTTTTGTCTTTTGATAACAGAACTGGAAAATACCAAACACTAACACAATGGATTAACAACTGGAAGATTTCAGGTTTGAATCCCATCAGTCCAAGCCATTGTGAAATTTTTGTCCCCATTCACCAAACTGAAGTTGAAAATGAGACAGACTCCAAAAAAAAAAAAAAAAACTGAGACCACTGTGTGGATTCTCATCCACTTCATGTGCGCGTCAGTGAAGATGCTGCTAACATTTTCTGACACTACAGGTGTCTGCATCGCTCAGTCCTGGATGACATCAGAATATCATGAAATGAAGTGCAGTGTGCAGCCTTGGCATTAAGTCTCACCCAAACTGGAATCTATGACATCATTAACTCTATGGTGTCATTATTGACATCACCATTCCTAGATTCATCAGGGCACAGTAAGAACTGTTAGTGTTATACATTCTGCAGCCTTTTATGTCTTGACCTCACAGTGGTTTCAGTTTCAGTTTCCTCTGCAATGTTTACTGTAAATTCACATTGGGATTTCTAGTGTCAGAGGTTCATGTGGGTCGTTGATAGAAGCATGCTGTGGTAATCTTATCAGCAACATGCTCACTCAGTCTGGCTCCAAGTCCAAGGATGCCAACTTGGTCTGGCTCTTCAACTGAGCAATCACCATCATCATGAGGGTGTTTAGCAAGGTTACCTGCAGGCTCGTTGGTTCTTATGATAGAGCCGTGGACTCAAGATTTGATATTCTGAGTTCAACCCCAGCCGGCAACATTAAAAACTGGCCTGTTCGCTGCCCATCTTACTGTTTCCATCTTCCTGGCGGTGTCAGCTTAGTGTCAAATAACCCTCTCTCCCCCTTCCCAATTTCAAGACTTTGTCAGCGCGTAGCGTTTTGCGCAGGCTTAAGGAGTCTGCCAGATAACTGTCGGCAGATTTGGGTGGAGCACATATGGAATTGCCCGAGTGTGACGAATCCCTCTTGAACAAACTCCAAACTCCAAGCAATAGGTGTCCTGTATATACTAGGAGATAAAGGCACTACTGAAGTCTACCAAGGTGACAGTAGCAGTACACTATTTTCTCTGCAGGGTGGCCTCATGGTGGGCTTGACTTCATCAACTCTTATAAACATCCTGGTACTGGGATTTTGCTGATAGGAACTTTGATTTTGTGGTGTGTTAACGCCCCAAAATCAGAGGCAGCTATGCCACTAAAGCACTGCTGAAGATGGGGCAGGAGTATGCAAATAAATGAATTGTTGCTATTGTTATTGTTATTTCTGCTTAAAGCCCAGCTGACTGCATACAGTCATATCAGGGTATAACCATTTCAAAACACACACGACACTTCAACAGGAAAAAGAAAAATGAGAAGAAAATTACATACACATATTGATGCATCTGCACACATAATCTAAGGTCATGCCCCTGGCACTGAGTGATTGACCACTCTGTCTGACTTACCACACAGGAGATTTAAAAAACATATTTGAATATGAATTTAAACATAACTAAGGACATTAAAGCATACAAAAATGGGCCTAAATTACCTAAAATTGTTTCCGCGTATCACATTTCCCTAAAGCCAAAAGTGTACTTAATACATGTATCCAGTTATCAATCCTAAGAAAACTGCACTTCACACATGAACCCAGTTATCAATCCTAAGAGAAAGTATGTAAGACTTTATCAAACACATACAGGTACATGGACCAGCAAGGCAGAAACTGACAGGAAGAAATGACGGAAAACAAAAGAACAAGGCAGAAACAAAAAGAATGAGAGGAAAGAGGAAATTTTTAGCACAGAATTTCCAGAAGGTGGGGATACTATTAACACTGAAAATAAATGAATAAAACAGAAAATGAACAGCAGTAATTCACAGAATTCAGCTACTTTCTAGTTATTTAAACTTACGTCATCAAACCCTGAGGGAAGTTGGTGCGAACAAAAGGCACAGCTCCAAGATTCTTCAACAGCTGGAAAGGAAAACAACTCTTCTGGAATAATGCTTTCATTTGTTGCAAAAGTGTCTTTTAAGCAAGAAAGTCTGTGCCATTATACAGGCCAAAGCAGAACAAATAAAATCAGATAAAACAAAAGAAAATGAAAAATAAAACCCAACAGAAACAAAACAAACCAAAAAAAAAACAAAAAATTCCTGAATATGAAGAACCATCAGAACTTCAAATTATAAAGTACAACTAACATTTCAATTTTGATATTAAAGTAAAATAAGTAAGCAACTAAAACAAATGAACCAATAAACTGACAGAAACAGAACACATTCATTGACAACTTCACAAAAAAATGAACACTCACACAGACACACACACAGATACACACACAAGACACACACACACACAGAGACACACTCACTCGCGCACACACACAGACACACATACTGACATACATACAGACACACATACTGACACACATACACATACAGACATACACGAACAGACAAAACCAAGACTAACTTGTATGATGTCAGCATCTTTCTCCACAGGCTTGTCAACAAAGTATGACAGACCCCCGTTACAGTCATAGCCCTGTAAAATAAACACAAAATTCAGCGTCAGAGGAAAAAAACAACAACAAAAAACCCAAACTACTTAACAGAACTGACTAACAAGGAGAATACAGTATTGAACCTAAATTTCAACATCTACCACATTCAGTCATGTACTGCTCACACCCATCCCAACCTAGCAGTTATGCTGGCAATGTTCTTAACTGAGTTTGATTAATATTGTTTCACTCAATTTCCTTTTCTGTTTTTGTTTTGTTTCAGGTGGAGGGAAATGGGAGGGGGGGGGGGGGGGGGGGCTTGAGACATGGATGGACGGGGATGTGGGAGTTCAGTGCTCAACAGAAGTCAATCACATTGTTGTTATTTAGTACGTGTGGGCAAACTGAATCACTCATTTGCCTTTGGTTTTGTTTGTGTCTAATCGATGATGACGATGTTGATTTTTTTTTTTTTTTTCCCATTCTTTCTCTTTTCTTCTGCTTTCTTTCTTTCTAGTCTTTCATTCCTCTTGTGTCTTCGTCTCCTGACAATGATGACTTTTCCCCTTTTCCTTCTCTTCTTTCTTCTTTTTATGTCCTGTTTTATTTCTATGTCTGTATCTCATCAGATCAAGAATGGGAATGGCCAAGCTAAAAATGGTCCAGTTGAACAACATATGGAAAGTCAGAGGCATATCAACGAAACTGAAAATAAGTATTTTACACTGCTTGATTTGGCCTGTTGTCATGTACGGATGTAAAGCCTGGACTCTGAAGAAAAATGACGAATATAAAATAAACGCAGCACAAATGTGGCTCTACAGGCGCCTTCTCAGTGTGAAATGGACAGACAAAAGAACCAATGAAAGTGTGCCAAAGGAATTAGCTGTTTAACGTAAAATACTCCCACAGACCAAGCAGATCTTCACATGTATTAATTCTGAGAGATCCAGAAAAAGTCTTCACCATTTACCTCCAGGTACTATCTTGGCTCCAGGCACTATGCTCCAGGTACTACCCAGGTTCCAGGCACTACCTAGGTACCATGCACTATCCAGACACCAGGCAATACCTAGGTTCCAGGCACTCAGGCTCCAGGCACAACCTAGGCACCAGGCACTACCAAGTCACCAGGCACTACCTACGTTTTAGGCACTACCAAGGCTCTAAACATTACCTAGGCTCCAGGCAGTACCTAGGCTCCAGGCAGTACCTAGGCTCCAGGCAGTACCAAGGCACCTGGCACTACCTAGGTTTTAGGCACTATCAAGGCTCCAAACACTGCCTAGGCACCAGGCAGTACCTAGGCACCAAGCAGTACCTAGGCTCCAGGCACTACCTAGGCACCAAGCAGTACCTAGGCTCCAGGCACTACCTCGGCACCAGGCACTACCTAGGCTCCAGGTACTATCTAGGCTCCAGGTACCACATAGGCTCCAGGCACTACTTAGGCTCCAGGTACTACCTAGGCTCCAGGTACTACTCAGGCTTCAGGCACTACCTATACTCAGGCTCCAGGCACTACCTAGGCTCCAGGCACTACCTAAGCTCCAGGCACTACCTAGGCTCCAGGCAATACCTAGGCTCCAAGCATGCTCCAGGCAATACCTAGGCTCCTAGCAGGCTCCATGCACCTCAGCTCCAAGCAGGCTCCAGGCACTACCTCAGCTCCAGACAGGCTCCAGGCACTACCTAGGCTCCAGACAGGCTCCAGGCACTACCTAGGCTCCAGGCTCTAACCAAAATTGAATTAAGACCTTCTAATGAAGCCCAACACCATGACCACTTGGCTATCACACCAGTCACCTCACCTCCATCTGAAAGCTCTCCTTGATGCTGACAGGCACACCATGCAAAGGCCCACGCTGGTTGGGTTGCCGTAAGTCCAACTCCACAGCTATAGCCTGCTCAGATAAAATAATGGGAAAGATGAAGGAGCTAAAATGTAGAGAAAAGGAAAAGAAACAATAAAAGAAATCATGATTGAATGTAAGGTTGGTTGGTTGGTTGGTTGTCCAATAACCTTGCGATTGCAGAGAAAGTTTTAGGCATCATCGTTATGACATGAATGCCTGTCTGCTCTCTCTCACTGATTTAACTTCTCTATGTTTTAAAGAAAAAGAGGCACCCATTCACAAACAAGTAAACTGGAAGCTGCACACACACAATTTTGCTTGAATGTAAACCTGTGCAGTCAAATTTTGTACATAGCAAAGCACACCTCAGGAACTTTGTGTATGTGTGCAAGGGCCAGTCTACTCATTTGTGAATAAGTACCTTTTGTCAAGGTAAGGGAACGTAAAGCTTAGGGTAGAAGAGTTCACAACTGTCAGCCATACCACTCCAATGGCTGTAAACGTTTAACTTCAAAATAAAAAAAAGGCAGAGGTATTTAAGTGCCTGATGGGCTAGACGATATCTTGAAGTGAAAATGTATGCATGTATCTGTGTGTGTGTGAGCGTGCGTGCATGTGTGTGTCTGTGTGTGTGTGTGTGTGAGAGTGTATGTGAGTGTATGTGTGTGAGAGTGTGTGTGTGTGTGTGTAGTGTGTGCGTGTGTATACATGTAATATGTATGTGTACCTGTGTCTTAGTCTTACCTCAGCTTCGAATATAGGTTCTGTAACACAGTTCAGTCTGTCATTCACTTCCAGCGCCTGCAAAATAAATGTATGCTCGTGACACACACACACACATTCTACCCAATTTATCACAAGGGGCTTAAAAAAACAAACCTGAACACAAAGCTAAACATAACTAGAGACATTTAAACATATCTAAAAACTGGCCTATAATACCTAAAATTACTGCAGCTTATCACATTTCCTTAGAACCAAAAATGCATTTAGTGTGTGTAACCAATTATCAATCCTAAGAGACAGTATGTTAAGACCTATAAAACATACACAAGCAAATGGACCAGCAAAGCAGAAAACAATACAAAGAGATGACAGAAAGCAAAGGAACAAGGCAGAAACAAACACAGCGACAGAAAAGAGGAAATTTCTAGCACAGAATTTCCAGAAGGTGGGGATACTATTTATACTGAAAGAGCCCCCTGCATACACACACACACACATATGTATATATAACATATGAAAAACATGCCCATTACCTTTCTCTGGTAAGCTCTCAACACTTCCATAGCCTTCAGTTCCCCTTTCCTCAGTTTCTCAGTCAGTTCTTTCAGGCCAAGGCTGATGATCATGGCCTCTTTCTCCCGATCCACCTGCCACAGGTCAGTTTCAAATTTTGTTAAGTTTGATTCAGTGATGGGAAATTGGATGTCGTCTTCATTTCTTCTAGTCCCATGACCAGCGTGGTCACTACGGGGAATCATGGGACACAGCAGCAGACAGAATTTTCCATCTCTGTCTCTACAGTTCAGCAACAAGCAGTTCAGGCTTATTGGCATTGGTCCAGTCTTTGATATCGGCACCCAGTTCTGTCATCCTCAGCAACAGATTCGTTCTAGGGTATCTTAATGACTGACTGAAACAATGTGTCAAGCATCTGACATAACCAAACAAGAAAGCTCGCTTATATGAACCAGTCACCATGGTGTAATGTTACTGCAACAAACTAAAAACTGGAAAAAAAAAAAAGAAAAAAAAAAAAGAATCAGAACACATACTTAATACTACCAGACAAACAAACAAACACCAAATACAAAAATTAGGAGAAAATCAGTCCTTTTCTCCCACTGGACAAAGCAGCAGGGAAGTTTCAGTCTTCTTCTCCTAATTTTTGTTTGGTGTTTGTTCATTTGTGATCTTAGGTCTATGCTTGACAAAGGCCAATTGGCCGAAAATTTGCACCTGTCTTGTCTGGTTGTATTAAATATGCTTTCTGATTCTTTTATCGTGTTTCTTCTGGTTCCTGTTTGCTTGAATGCGGACAGTCACACTTGTTTTGGATTTCTAACAACTGGAAGATTGTCGTTGACCTCAGTACTGTCAATGTCGTTGCGGCTTCTAACTGGCTCCAACCTAGAACTGGTGTGCTAAGGCTCAATGAAAATAGTGGGACCACACAGTCGAGTCTCATCCAAATCACAGAGGCGTCATTGTGGGTGTTACTTTATTCCCCTCACTAACTCAGCACATGTCCGAGTCTGGCTGATGCCAGGATATAATTAAAATGAAAGTAAGCGCAGAGTACAGCCCTGTCATACATTCTCAATCCAAAACCAAACTCCACAGCATCATAATCATCATCCCCATCAACATCATAGCATTGAAAAAAAGTGTTCCATATTTTGTACAAAATGGGACAGGAAAGAAATTAGGTGCTCGCTTTATGCAACTGGATGTACTATATAGCAAACAGTAATTAATAAACGACAAACCAATGTCAAAAAAAAAAAAAAAAAGAAAAAGCATCAGGCACATCTGTGTACTTCACTTAAATCCAAACAGAAATGTAAATTGTTGCATCTTCAATTTCGCAGTACTGGCATATAAAAATGCATGAGACAGGCTTCGCGCTCAAGGTTTTGTTTTTGGCAAATGTGTTCAAACTGATCCAGTGCGTTTGATGATCACAGGTCCTGGCAGATGTTCCGTCACCAGTCGTTTATCTTTGGTCTTTTTCCTGATAATCTGGGATCTAGTGCAGTATTTGGTTTACAGATGTAGTCTACATAAAATGGCATTCTAACCTAAAAACACACTAAAAAATCATATCTCTTTCAGAAACATGTGCATGTGAGTGAGTGACTCGTGTGTGTGTGTGTGTGTGTGTGTGTGTGTGTGTGTGTGTGTGTGTGTGTGTGTGTGTGTGTGTGTGTGTGTGTGTGTGTGTGTGTGTGTGTGTGTGAGCATATGTGGTGTGGGTGTGTGTGTGGTGTGTGAATGTGTGCATATGCTAGTGTGTGTGTGTGTGTGTGTGTGTGTGTGTGTGTGTGTGTGTGTGTGTGTGTGTGTGTGTGTGTGTGTGTGTGTGTGGTGTGTGTGTTGTGTGTTGTTGTGTGTGGTGTGTGTGTGTGTGTGTGTGTGTGTGTGTGTGTGGTGTGTGTGTGTGTGTGTGTGTGTGTGTGTGTGTGTGGTGTGTGTTGTGTGGTGTGTGTGTGTGTGTGTGTGTGTGTGTGTGTGTGTGTGTGTGTGTGTGTGTGTGTGTGTGTGTGTGTGTGTGTGTGTGTGTGTGTGTGTGTTGTGGGGTGTTGTCGTGGTGTGTGTGTGGTGGTGTGTGTGTGGTGTGCTGCTGCGTGCATGGTGTTTATGCACACATGTATGTGTGTGTGTAGTGCATTTTCATGAGTGTGTGTGTGTATATGAAAGACTTAGATTAAATAAATAACTCGCACTTTTTTCTTCCCTATACATTCTTTTTGGACTAGTTTACTATTCCTATTTCTGATTTCATGTTGCCTGTTTTCATTTTTGATGAACTACGTTTATACTGTTTTGATGTACACACCCACTTGACAATCGCTAAAGAGTAAGGTGTAGTTAGCTCTTATAACAGCTTGAGTTCTCCATGCTCCACTAAAAAGCCAATTAAAGAGTATAGCTGAGTTTGGCAAATAGCGCTATATATACATACAAGAGCACCAGGTAGACCCAGGGAGAAAATATTGGATGGACTTGTAGAGTGGTTGAGGACAGAGAGGGTGGGAGATGCACTTGCAGTGACAAAAAATAGATTCGTAAGAAAGGACATGATCGCCAACACCGTGCGGCAGGACACATGATGATGATACATAGTAACATACACAAACACACACACACACGTCTCTTTAGCTCTCTCTCCACCTATATATATATACATAATTATAAGCCCTCCACCCCCATTTCTCTCTTGTTTGTTTTTGTTTGTATTTAATTAAGATTTATTATTACCACCGAAAGTGCAATGAGTATAATTCAATATGGACTGTCTGCATTATACAAATGGAATTATTGTCATTATAAACATATGGATGAATCTATGTGACAGCATCACAACAAATGCCATGCACCTGCACATAAACCTTCTGCCTTGAAGAAGTCCTGAGATTCTGACTGATTGTCTGACCGCATCACATTTATCAATCTAAACAACAGGTACAAGAGAACATCAAACTCACAAATTGTTTGTTTTCTGTTTGTTTGTTACATCAGAGTTCCAGAAATATGCAAATATAGAATCAGATGCATGCTAGATATACCAAACAAGACAGACATTTCTATCAAACACACATTCTGATTCTATTTTTGTGTATTTCTGGTTCCTATTTGCTTGAAAAACTGACTGCAAAAGAACTGAGGCAGCAGAGATGTGGTTATATCAAGACTACTTGTCAAATGGACAGACAGAAGAACTAAGGAAAGTGTCCTGGAAGAACTTGCTCCCACCAGACATCAACAAGAAGAGACTAAAATATATAGGCCATGCGTCA
Organism: Monoplex corrugatus; assembly: GCA_030674185.1. Classification (NCBI taxonomy): domain Eukaryota; kingdom Metazoa; phylum Mollusca; class Gastropoda; order Littorinimorpha; family Ranellidae; genus Monoplex; species Monoplex corrugatus. Next base: position 69,431,026 of record CM060315.1, on the reverse strand, counting down.
CGCAGCAAGAAAACAGACCTCATGGCAACCATTTTACAAGGAAAAGCAGAGGCAAAAAGGAAGAAAGGCAGACCTCCAATCTCATACACTGAGAACATAATCAACATTAGTGGCCTAAATATTCAAGAAGTTGTCCGCAAAAGTCAAGAAGCCATTTGGAGGTGGGTGGCTGTGTCACAGAAAGCAGCAGCCAACACTGAACCTGGTGATGCCGACAGGTTCGACAGGTGAGATTTGCTTGAATGCAGACAATCACTTTGAGTCAGTTTCCTCTGTCCAATTTTTTAACAACAATATCATTTCATACACCAACACATGCACAAAATAAATACAAATGGATTAAAAACTCATCCACAGCTTTTTCCTTCTGTATTTTGGTTGTTCATTTCTTGTTTACTGTCGTTTTACTTAAGTTTAGCAATAATCAACCGTCTAAGTTCTATAGCCAAAAAAACCAACATATTCTTTAATAGATGAACTGAAACTATTGATACTCACAGGTCCATGCTCTGCTATTTGTTCATCAAGGTAGTCCTTCAGATTCTGACAGGCCTGTCGAGCAGCATTCCCCCTCTCCTTCACGATCTGACAAGACCGGTAGTAGCGATAACCCCGAACAGCCACGTAGGACAGGGCGGCGCTAGCAAACACCCCTCCAAACACCTGTCAATGTCATACAGTTAGAAACAAACTCTATCAACCAGAATTTCACTAGTCATCAAAGTTTAAAAATGTAATTTGCATTTTCTGATAAAAAAAACCAACTGGTTTTATAGCCTGAAACAAGACCATCAGGCACATTCATTTTTGGATATGAGGTTGAAAACTGTATAATGGTATCAATATTACCTCAATATTTTTTTAATGTGTAAGGAAAGAAGCAGTCATCCTCATTTTTGTACTTCTTAATCGAGTCTCTGCAAAAGTGATGTACATACCTTTTTTTTCTTCTTCTTTTTTTTATCTTCAATATGGCAGTGCAGAACCCACCTTACTGCAACACGTCTCATTCCAAATATGTTTATTAAAATCGCATGAACTGATCCCCAACTAAAAGACAGTAATATCAATGTCATAAGCGATCGCTTCACATGTTTTCTGCCTGTCTTCCTTCAAAATTTCTGTCACTGTTTGAACATTTTCCTCCTCAGCATCTTCAGCTCACTCCACAAATGAATCCTTGCTTGTCTTTAACACCATTTCATCCATCTTAAAAGAATGACATCCACCTGCAGATTGTGGAAGAGCCTGTGTCCCACATACACTCTGTAGTATTTTTAGTACATCTGCACCAGTCCTAATAGCAAAAAAAGAAAAAACAACAACAACAACAACAACAACAACAAGAGTCCATCTATTCTATACTCTCCTCTTTTATACAAAAATTCAGAAAAACAAATGGATGTCCATTTCTAATATAAACATTTCTTAATGTTGCAAATATCCAAAACAGATACAGAACTGCTTGATTCTATTTTTTGAGGCTGCATTGGACAAAGGCACAACATAAAGCTTTGAATAATGTATAGTATATAAAGATATACAGACAGACAGGTAGACGCGTAGAAAGAATGACAGATAGATGGATAGATACATACACATATACAAACATACATATACAGACAGATAGACAAACAGAGATATATATAGCCTGCCAATTGTAACAAAATTTCAATCAAATTTTAATACAGTTTGATCACAAAACAGAAAAAGATCCACAATTACCTAAAGTTAAGAAACATACTTAGATCTATCTGTTGCAAGACAGAATCAAACAGCTCAACTGTTGAAATGAAATCGTCTTCCATCTCATCAGGATGAACAAAAGTACTCTTGCTTAAATGTAAACTTTCCATAAAAAGTTTGCAATCTTACACTATTCAAAGAGTGTAATAAACAAAATCAACAACAACAAAAATCACTTTGTGATTTGATATTTTCACTTCAAAATGAAGACCCAAGACAGCCACCATGTTTTTATACATATAATGATCATTCTTGCATCACACCAGCTGGGTCCCATCTTCAGGAGAATGAAGATCCAGAGCAAAGAAAATGATATGCTCTCTGAGCAAGGAACAACTTCACGACAAACGTGGAAAAGCACTGATAAAGTGATAATTGATATATATCTATGAACAAAGTTGTTTGTGACAGTAATAGTAATATCTAACTTTTTCCTTCAATGTGTATATATAATTTACCAAAGTCTTTGAGTTCAGTTTCTGTCTGAAGTGAAAGATACTCAAACCTACAGTTCTTCTGTACTGTCATGTTATTCTCTTCACTGCTTCGACAAAACCACTGTGCATCAATAGACACATATTAAAGATAAAAACTAGATATGAATTATAGAATACATCTTTTGTTCTTCAAGCTACATCTATAGAAAGTTGATTTCTGGAATTTTTAACAATTTTTGTTTCAGACGGTGTAGTTAAGAAGATACAGTCTCGAAGAATACCAGTCACTGTGACCATGACAAAGATGCATACGAAATTAAACTTACACACATCGTGGGCAATGGCAGACCATTACAAATGCAAAAATAGGTTTTAAATGTTGTCAGTTCTTGAGAAATTGGAGTTCATACACCTTCATCAAAAGGATACTTATTCAGGTACTTATTTGGTCCTCGTGACGTTGACCCTGGTGCCTCACCTTATAACTTATCCTTTCATGACTCCTCAACACTCTCATACCTTTGCCCACATTCAGTAAAGATCCATCCATAAAGAGCTGAGAAACTTGTGTCCAAGTATTTTTGTCTCATACACACTACACACACACACGCACGTATGCACGTACGCACGCACACACATACACACAAGATGGCGGCATTATAACTGAACGTTTACAAAGAGGAATCAACTAGGCTAAAAATGACAAGGTCGAAACGTTGTCTCAACAAAGAAAAAACAAAGAAGACCACCCGTGGGACAGACTACACCACCACCTTCAGAGACCCCAGAAGCCTCCGATCATCAAGAAGAACAGACCTCCAGTTGGACCCTTTCACCATCCAGGAGTCAGCCGAACGTCCCACAGCTACGATCAATATCATCATGTGGCTGTAGATGTCATGAGGCGGTAAGGGAAATCGACAATTTGAAAAATACCATTCAAGAAATGTCAAAACAAATCAACAGCCTCACAACCATGCTACAAACAGACAGAAAACTCTTATTAGAAAACAACACAACGTTAAAGGAGCTGCGCAATGTGCATAAGTGCAGTGCCCAATACTTACGACCACCATTACGTGCCAGACTGACTGCGCAGTCCACGGTGACTTTTCCACCATGTCACCGATGGACAAATTCACCAGCTATGCGAAATGCGCGGCTCAACCCCAAAACTAGATGATCGGGAAAAAACACACAATGGAAGGAAAAATGACGTCAAACAAAGACCAGACGTCTCAACAAAAACCTCACCGTGACGTCAAAACTGCGGTATCATCTGCACATTCTAGATTAAAGTCTATAATTCTTCCACGTGTCCTTATCATTCACGACTCCGTCCTAAATAAAGTGGATGGAAAGAGACTGGGCTCTTCTTACGGTTTTCAGGTGGCGACGAGAAAAATCCGTACCATCGACGACTGTAAGACAGCCATTGAAAAATCAAAAGAAGAGCTGACACCTGAACCTGACTGTGTTGTTCTACATGTGGGGATAACATCTGAAAACAAAGGAGCCCACTGAATGTAGCACAAACCTAGAAATCTGTGTAAAAACCATCAACACACAATTTCCGAAAGCTAAGGTAGTGGTCAGTCTAGAGTGGGCAGAACACATTGACACTATCACAAAGAAAGCAAGCAAAACCCTCGGATTCTTGAGACGTAATCTGAAAGTTGCTTCCAACGAGCTGAGAGAAAAGGCGTACCTAACCTTCGTTAGACCTTTGCTAGAGTACTCCAGCTCAGTATGGGACCCCCACAAGATAGGCTGTAGATTCTATCAAGAAAATGGAAAACATCCAGCGAAGGGCAGCTAGATTTGTCCTGAACCGTTACCATCGGCGTGCGAGTGTAACAGAAATGCTTGAAAAACTCAAGTGGCCGTCTCTTCAGAAGCGACGCCAAGCGTCAAGGGTCACCATGTTATACAAAATCCACAATAACTTGGTGCAGGTCAATAAAAGTGTCCTGGAAAAACCCGTAGTAAGAGACAGAAGATCACATGGCCAGCAGTTTAAACGCCTTGCAGACCATAAACAGAATACAGACTCTTCTCATTCTTCCCCCGAGCCATCCGTGAGTGGGATGAACTCCCAGCACACATTGTAGAGGCAGGCTCCCCCGACAGTTTCAAAAACAGTCACCTCCCACCTCAATGCTGACACTCTTGACAGTCTCGCTACTGCGAAACTTCAGGAGTAGGCTCAAACAAACACAAACTATCCTGTATGAATGTGAGAGTGCTTGGTCAGGTAGGTAGTGGGTAGGGGGTGTGCTGGTAGGAGGGCCGCTGCGGCGGGGGTGCCGGGGGCCATCATTAGGATGCCTGCCCGTCACTTCTCGTCCCATCTGATCCAGTTAGTGGGCAGGGAGTGTGCGAATGTGAGGAGCAAATTTTTTTTTTTTTTTTTTTTTTAAAGTCAGGCAGCCGGTTCGTGGAAACCCCATATTCTGTGGCAAAATAATCAAAGTGTTGATTGTGGCCACACAACAGAAGAAGAGAAGAGTCAGGCCGCTCCTGTGAGGGACAAACACCTAAACGTTCAAAGAGAGCTTCTTAATGCCCTGACAAAAGCGCAACTCCTAAAAGCAGCAAGTGTACTCAAAAAGAAAAAAGCTGACCACATATCTCCTCTCCTGGCACAACTTCATTGGCTCCCTGTATCAAAGCGCATACAGTACAAACTAGACACCATGTGCTACAAAAGCCTCAATAACGCAGCCCCTGATTACCTGTCAAGCCTACTTGAGATCTATGTTCCCTCACGTACCCTCCGCTCTGCCTCCGATCCTCTGACTTTTCGCTTTCCACGCACTAAGCTCAATACCTATGGTCCACGAGCCTTCTCTGTTTCTGGTCCACTCTCCTGGAACAAACTTCCTCTCTCAGTCCGTCAGCAACCTACTTTTGCCTCCTTCAAGTCCGCTCTCAAAACTCACCTTTTCTCCTCTGCATAAAATCCTAACCTCACTCAACCCCCCTCTGCAGCCTGTCTCCGCTCGGAGGGGAATCACTTTGTTTTAATATATAATTGTATATGATGTGCTCTCTGTGGTTTTCCATTGGTTTTATTCTTGCTTTTATTCTTTTCTCCCCATTTGTGGCCATGCATGTTGTGTGTGTGTGTGTGTGTGTGTGTGTGTGTGTGTGTGTGTTGTGTGGTGTGTGTGTGAGCATTGTGTGTGTGTGACATATGTGTGTGTGTGTGTGTGTGTGCGTGTGGTGCGTGCGTGCGTGTGTGCGTGTGCGTCTTTTCGGCGCTTGGATTTGATTTTGTCGAGATTTGCGCTATGTAAATATTGTAATTATTATGTATGCATGTGCGTACGTATGTATGTATGTATGTATGTATGTATGTATACGCTTAGATTTATGTATGTATGTATGTATGCATGTATACGCTCAGCTTAGATTTATGTATGTAAGTATGTAGGCATGTATGTATGCATGTATACGCTCATATGTATGTAGGTATGTATGCATGTATAAGCTCAGCGCTTAGATTTGATTTTATCAAGATTTTGCGCTATATAAATAAAATATATATTATTATTATTATTATATAATAATAAGTGTCAACTACATCAACAATGATAATCTTCAAACTATCAGTTACACTCAAGTCAGCAATTATTATAAAATTTTCCACATAGTTAGTTGCGAACGTGGCCTCTGTATATTTACCAAGAGGCCCAGACTCTGTGAACACTGAATGGCTAAGACATTTTCTAGATCAAGATGACAAGTGGATTATTGGTGGTGATTTTAATGCACATGCCCCATTTTGGGAAAAGTATTGTACAAACATAACAAGCAACAGGCTGATTGAAAATATTGTAGATTCCAATTTATATTTACTTAACGACGGACAAGTTACCCGGATCCCCGACGTTCCGACCCACAGACCCACAGCTATCGACCTCACTTTAATCTCACCATCACCAGCACCAAACGCCACTTGGCAAACAGAGGATGACTTGGGATCAGATCACATTTCCATACGTCTTACCCTAAATCATACTACTGAAATAGATGCCTTACCACAAGATAGTTTACCCAAGTTTAATTATAAAAACGCAGACTGGCAATCCTTGAAAAGACAAGAACAGATCTATCTGAAACAATGAATATAAACGACATGTACGCAGTTTTCTCTAACTCACTCTTAACGGCTGCTAACATTTCAATTCCAAAACTTACGGTGTCGAAAATAGGAAAACATCATGGAAATGTCTGGTGGAATGAGGATTGTCAAAAGGCAGTGAACAAAAGAAAGAAAAATACAAAATCTATTTAGCAAACAGATCACCTGAAAATCATACAGCGATGAAAAGTACCAACATTAAGTGTAACAGAATCATAGAGCAAGCCAAAGAACAACACTGGACATCTTTTTGTAAATGTGAAGTAAATGACCACAAAGACATGATAAAGATTTGGGAAAAACTAAATTAATGAAAAACGGGATTAAGTTGCCATCAATTCCAGTAAAGCTAGAAAATAATCCTTTTCCTAACTCAATGGAAAAAGCAGAAGCTTTTGCAGACGTGTTTGCTGAGGCCTGTCGTATAGGACTTCCTGTCTCTGATAGAAATTACAGGGAACAAGAAGAAAAGAAAGACGTATATAAGGATCCTGCATAAATGCATCACTCACACTTCAAGAATTAAAAGATGCCATTCAGTCAATTCAAAGAAAAAAGACATCAGTTGGACTGGATGCAATCTCTGATGAGATGCTGAAAAATTTACCAGAAAATTGTATAATCTTGCTACATAACATATTTAAAACATGCTGGAATAGAGGGAAAATGCCTAACAAGTGGAAAGAAACAATAGTGTTCCTGTACTAAAACCAGGTAAATGTAATACTGATTTGAACAATTACAGGCCAATTCCATTAACATCACACGTATGTAAACTAATGGAGAAAATAATCTTAAAGAGATTGATGCACTTTTGTGAAAAGAATAAAATAATACCAGTAAATCAGGCAGGATTTCGAAAAGGCAGGTCACCAGTAGAAATCTAACAAAGCTAACTACTAACATAAAACAAATTTGCAAGACGTCAATGTGTTTTCGCTACATTTTTTTATATAACTAAAGCATACGATCAAGTGTGGCACTCCCAATTGTTACTTAAATGTAAAAGCACTGGGCTGACAGGTCACATTTTTGACTATGTTAAGTGTTTCTTAGAAAACAGAGTATTTCAAACAGGGATTGAAAATGTATATTCCACGAAACGAATTTTTTCAAATGGGTATCCCTCAGGGATCCGTTATAGCTCCCCTTCTTTTCATGATATTAATGCATGACTTACCTAGTAAAATATCTAAATATGTAGTTTTAGCTCAATATGCTGACGATTTATGCATGTGGATCCAGGTTAATATGAAAAGGAAAACTCCTTTGCGCTGTATTAATTATACACGCAAATGCTACCAATTAGAACTTGAAAATATAGCACAATACATGGTAGAAAATGGGTTGCAGCTATCCCTGGAAAAAACAAAAATAGTTTTATTTAATAGTGGAGCAAATATTCCCACTTTCAAATTGGGAGATACTCTTCTTCAGTTTAACGAGTCGATTAAATTCTTGGGAGTTTTCCTTACAGCAAAATATCTTGGAATCAGCATATTGAATACTTATTAACCAAAGCTCAAAAAAGTTTAAACTTCTTAATAATAAATAATATAATTACAATATTTATATAGCGCAGAATCTTAATAAAATAAAATCTAAGCGCTGAACAGACACACACGCACGCACGCACCCACACGCACACGCACGCACGCACACACACACACACACACACACACACACACACACACACACACACACACACACACACACACACACACAGAGTCCCCGTACTCAAGACCTATGCTGCGGCAGTTAAAAACACAACTGCAAATCAAACATCCGCCGTGAGAAAGCTGGAAAATTTTTAAGCATTAGAAGGATTTATTCTGAGACACCGGTTTTCGCTAGAATTTCTCTAAAAATACTCAGGGTTGAGGGTATCAGAGGTTTAGAAGTACTTAGGGCTGAAAGGGTTAAAGACCTTTTTGAGGATGACAGAAACGAAGAACACATTATAAAAAAGAACTTTGAAGGACCACCCATAATGAAAGATGAAGTTAGAGCGGCAATGAAAAAGATGAAACCAGGAAAAGCCCCAGGACCAGACAACATCACTACAGAGATGATTGAAGCCCTGGAGGAATTTGGCATAGAAAAAAATAACAATTCTCCTAAATGAAATTTACAACACTGGAAAAATCCCCAAAGATATGTCAAAATCAATTTTCATTGCACTTCCAAAGAAGACAGGGCTATAGAATGCGAACTCTATCGCACAATCAGTTTGATGAGTCATGTAACAAAAATCCTGTTAAGAATAAACATGATGAGGACAAGGAATAGAATCAAAAGAGAAACAACAGAAGAACAGTGTGATTTGTGGAAGAGAAAGGAACTATTAATGCCATATACATCCTAACAACTATCATAGAGAAGTCAAATGAGATGAATGATTTGTATTTATGCTTTGTTGACTACACCAAGGCTTTCGATCAGGTAAGACATGATGAATTGATCAACCAACTGGAGAGACTCAATGTTGATGGAAAAGATCTACGAATAATCAGAAATACGTACTGGGAACAAACAGCTGCAATGAGAATAGAAAACAATGTCAGCTCTTTCCAAAACATCAAAAGAGGAGTCAGACAGGGTTGTGTTTTGTCACCAGATCTGTTTTCACTTTACAACGAAAACATCACGAGAAACCTAGAAGAAGACCCTGATTAAAAGTTGGAGGGAAAATGATAACAGTTGATACGCAGATGACATAGTGCTAATTGCAGAAAGTGAAAGGGACCTACAAAACCTTGTGAATATGCTAGAAAGAGAAAGCAAAAGGTAAGGGGCTGGAACTAAACAGCAGGATGACTGAAGTCATGGTGATCAGTAAAAACATGAAATCCCCTCATGCAAAATAACAGCAAATGGCACAACCTTGACACAGGTTGATAAATTCAAATACCTGGAACGATCATTTCATCAGACGGCAGATGCACATCAGAAATAGCCGGCAGAATCGGCCAAGCCAAAACAGCATTCAGGAAGATGACAGGCATTCTTACTAAAAAATGCCTATCAATTAACATCAGGAAGAGAGTTCTTGAATGTTATATAGAACCAATACTGTTGTACGGATGTGAGGCATGGACAGTCAACAAAGCCAGAACAAGATTGAGGCAGCTGAGATGTGGTTTCTACGAAGAATGTTGAGAGTTCCATGGACAGCAAAGAAAACAAACGAGACAGTCTTGATGGAGGCAGGCACAAGTAGATCACTCATAAGGAAGCTTAGGAAAAGACAGGCAACATTTATAGGCCATTTTATGAGGAAAAGGGATTTGGAGCACCTGGTCACAACGGGAAAGCTGGAAGGAAAGAGAGCACCGGGTAGACCCAGGGAGAAAATGCTTCTTAAAAATAGTTCGCAAACAGACATGGGGTCAAGATTCATCAACACTTGTTCATCTTTGTAAATCGCTCGTTAGATCTAAATTAACATATGCCCAAGAAATCTTCTTCAGTGCACTTACTAAAAAAACTGCAGAGCATAGATTGTAAAAGTTTCAAACTTGCGCTGGGTCTTCCTGTCTTCGTACATATAATGAAATCAAACTGTTGCCACTTGATGAGCAGAGGAAAGTCGCTTCTACAAAGTTTTTGTTAAGAAACACCACCGTAGAAAACATATCTCAGAAACAGAAACTAAACTGAGATCAGATACCGACTTTCCAAAAAGAGCTAAATCAATATCTTCACAGGTCACACTTGCAACATACACATCTGACGTCATGAAAGGCTCAGGAATTGATCTAGACGTAGATCCTGTATCTATAAGACCTTCCTTTTCGCCAATACCCAGTTGGGAACTCCAAAGAGCACGATTTGACATACACCACACTAATTTAAAAAAAGAAGACAATATAAACTTACTGGCAAGTCAGGTTAAATGTCATATAGACGACTTTTATTCCGATCACTTGAAAATTTATACTGATGGATCAGTAATTGAAAGAAAAGCAGGCTCAGCGTTTTTAAAACCTGCTCTCAAAATTGAAAAATCATTCTATACAGGACTTGATAAATCTGTCTTTACAGCTGAACTCTCTGCAATATTAATGGCTCTAAACTTTATGATAAGTCTTCCTTGGACAATTTTTCAGACACTTTTTTGCGTTGATTCAAAATCAGTACTTCAGGCTCTTGAATTATCAAAATTACAAACAAGATCTGAAATGATTCTGGAAATTAGTCACTTGATTCAAAGTTTATCTTTAAGAGGCACTGATATTACTTTCTGCTGGATACCTTCTCATAGTTCTTTTCGTTATAATGATAAAGTTGACAGGGCTGCCAAACGGGAGCTAATAACTCACCAGATTCAAACAATATCCAGCTTTCTCTCTCGTTGCACGAGAATTACACTTTAGTGGACAACTACGTCTGGAAGCAGTTCCGATTAAAACAGAAGAAGTATGATAAATGTCACCTGAACTTTGAAGTTAACAAAATACTTAAGCAGCTTCCTGCCAGCAGAATTATACAATCCCTTCTGTACAGATGGAAACTTAATGCATTCAAAACAAAACACACCAAGAACATAGTGTGTCTGTGTGGAAAGAAGATAACACATAGTCATATTCTTTCTTGCATTAGGGTAAAACAACATATTCGTATACTATCTTTGAGTACAGTTTCTGACATATTTGCCTCATCATCATTACTATATGAATTTTTAGTTAGCCTGTCAAAAAGTCCTATAGCGTATTACCTTTAAAATGTTATTTCACTTGTTCACTGTTACGGTTAGCCAATTCTTATTTTTATTTTTATTCATTTCATCTAGATATTTATAAATTTTGTTTGTTAGTTAGTTTGTTTACATCGTTAATTATGGTAACGTTATTTGTTAGTTTTACCTTCCCTTCTTCGAAACAGTTGTTTTCTGGATCATCTTTTCTCAAATCCAAAATTGACAATTTTCAAATATCCTTTCCACTCCTCCTCTATCACCCCCCCCCCCTTTCTTTTTTTGTTGTTGTTGTTGTTGTCTAAAATCACTTTATTGAATTGACATTAAATCAAAGACCAACACACACACACACACACACACACACACACACACACACACACACACACACACACCACGCACGCACGCACGCACGCACGCACGCACGCACGCACGCACGCACGCGCACACACACACACACACACACACACACACACAAACACCCCTACCTGATGGATATGAAATAAAAAGCTGTAAGGTAGAAAGAAACTCTAGGGAGAGCTAGACAACAGAAGGTCTTCAGAGAAGTAACCCCCTTTAGACAAGTGTTTCGGCCCTGAATTCCTTACACTCTCGGGGGGCCGGGCCACATCCAGGTCATGACTCCTGGATGCCCTTCTGCTGTTGTCTATTTTTTTTTTTTTTTTTTTTTTTTTTTTCCCACGCCGGGGATCGAACCTGGGCGATTCTGCGCTTCAGAACTGCGGTACGCGGTTTTACCAATGTGCTAACGGGGCACACATCATCTGTAGGGAATTTAATCCTTATGAAGTTCACTTTTTTGGTTCCTCCTTGCCCAGATCCAGCTTGAGCTCCTTTCTGCTGCCTCTGCCATCGCTTAAGGGCTCTAGTCCTCTTCTTCCCAGAAATGGCGAGTTGTTTCATGAGATCATAAGCGGAGGTGCCCACAAACCCTCTTGCCCCGACCTCTATGGCGAAGATTTTGACCCGCAGACCTGCTTTCTTCAGGGTGCTGGCAAGACCGGCGTATTTTTCGGTTTTGTAGATATGTGCTTCTTCCATTCTGCTTTCGTATGGCACAGTGAGTTCTATCAGAATCACTTGTTTCGAGGAGTCAGAGTGGAGAGCGATGTCTGGTCTCATGCCTGTCTTGCTGATGACATCTGGGTAATTTCTCCACTCTGGGAGGTCTGCTGTACACTCCCAGTCGACTGCTCCATCCAGAAGACCCTTTGGCAATGTGCTGGTTGTCATAGCCCTTTCGGGCCAGACCTGTTTCCCTCCTGCTTTGTAGAACGTTGTCATAGCAATTGGTGCGTTTGGGGTCATGGTTTTTTCGCTAACCACATCTGTGATCACTTTCAGAACTTGGTTGTGCCTCCATGTATACCTTCCTTGGGCTAGCGCTACTTTGCAAGAGCTTAGGACATGTTCCACTGTTTGTTTCTTCTGACAGAGCGGACATGCTGGGTCGTCTGCTTTCCCCCATTTCACTAAGTTTGCATTCGAGGGGAGCAGGTCATATACAGATCTGAGGAGGAAGCTTATCCTTAGAGGAGCCATGTGCCACATATCGTTCCAGCTGAGACTTCTTTGGAGTGCACTGTCCCATGTTGTCCATTGCCCCTGTTGACCTTGCTGGACTGCCTTCTGCACTCTTTTGACATCTTCTTCTTCCTTCAACTCCTGTATGATCATGTCTCTTTTTTCCTTCCCTTTGGCTTTGGACCACCACTGCATTTTTGTTGCTCCCAGTCCCTGTCTGTTGGTTTGCGTGTGTCCAATTATTTCTTTGATGCTGAGGTTTCTCTTGGCATTGTTTACAGCCTCTTGGACTTTCCACTTTCTGCCAGTTCTCAGCTTTGGATGAACTGCTCTCACGATATTGTCCTCCGATTCCTCCAGCATGCTCAACAGTCTTGCTTTTCCAACTTTGTATTCCTCCACTATGGATTTCAGAGGTAGCTTCAGCATTGCTTGACGACAGTAGAATGCAACATCAGTGAGACCAGGTGGGACACCGAGCCATTTTCTTGTGTATTTGTTGATTTTGGCTTCCATTGCTTCGACTGTGCTGGTGCAAATGTCATAGATTAGCAGTGGCCACAGCAGCTTTGGTATCAGCATGAACTGTAGACACCAGACTTTGTATTTGCCTGGCAGTCCGCAGTTATCTATTTTCTTCAGGCCTTCTTCTGCTGTTTGCTTGGTTTCACATCCCCTTTGTGTGTCTTTCAGGGAGTCATCATACCATCTTCCGAGACTTTTTACTGGCTCTTCTGTGACAGTGGGGATGGCTTGGTTGGCTACCATGAATTTGACTGAATCTGCCACTTTTCCTTTTCGCAGTGAGAGACTTCGGGATTTCTTAGGTTTGAACCTCATTCTTGAAGAGGCCACCAGCTCATCCAGCTGCTTTAAGATTTGGTGTGTCTCTTCCTCATCCGTGGACAAGACTGTTGTGTCATCCATGAAAGCTTTCAGAGGAGGCATCTGGTATCCATCTCCCAGATTCACTGGACCTGAACTCTTCATTGCAGCTTTCAAGATGACTTCCATTGCCAACACGAACAGTATGGGAGAGATTGCACAGCCCATTGCAATGCCCACCTCTAGGTCTATCCAGTCCGTGGTGTATTCTTTGGTAGAGAACCGCATTGAGAACCCTTGGAAATACTTCCTCAGCATTGTTCGGATGTTTTCTGGGATGTGATACATTTCAAGAGCCAGCTGGATCATATCGTGTGGAACTGATCCATATGCATTCGCCAGATCAAGCCAAACTACGTCAATGTCTCTCTTCTCTGTTCTTGCTTTTTGGATGGCATCCCAAATCAACGTGGCATGTTCCAAGCATCCAGGCATTCCTGGTATGCCTCCCTTTTGGACTGACATATCCAGATACTTGTTTTCAGTCAGGTATTTTGTCAATCTTGCTGCCATAACAGAGAAGAAGATTTTCCCCTCGACGTTCAGAAGTGATATTGGCCTGAACTGATTGATGCTGCTGGAGTTCTGCTCCTTCGGAATGTACACTCCTTCAGCTCTCATCCATTGGTCGCTGATCTTCTGGTTCCTCCATGCTGATCGAATCATCTTGTGGAGCCACTCGAGCACTTTTGGGCATTTCTTGTAGAGCAGGTATGGTATTCCGTTTGGTCCAGGTGCTGACTTGGCTCTGGCTTTCTTTACTACGTTCTTCACTTCATCCAGTGTTGGTGGTTTGTTATTGAATTTTCCTTCTGGCGCTGCAGGCCAAACCAGATTTTGGATTTCAAGTGGTGCCTCGCGCTGAGAATCGGAATATGTTTCCCTGAGATGCTGCTCTAGGGTTTCCTTGCCCACTGTGAGAGTCCCTGATTTGGGTTGTTCAAACAGCTTTCTTGCAAAGTCAAAGGGATCTTTGAAGAAACGATCTTGAGTCTTCTTCTTTTTGCTCTTTCTTCGCCTTGCTGATTCCACTTTGCTGAGAGCATTGTGTTTGGCCTTCAGATCTTTCCAGAGTTCCAGGAGCCCTTGCTTCTCGAATTCTGAGGCAGTTTTCATTCGCTTTTTAAGCTTCCTTTTCTCCCTCCGGATGCTCTCCATCTGTTGCTGTCTTCTGGATTTCTGGGGAGGCGTTTTTGTCTTTGGCTGCTTCACTCCATAAGTGTCCCTGCAGATAGAGTATATGATGTCTCCGTATGTGTCAAGTTTGTGTTCCAGCGTACTGTTCCCTATTAGCGCATTCAGCTTAAGGACAAGTTCCTCATCTAATTTCTCCCATTGTTCTTTTGCACCGGCAGGCGGCAAATTGAGTTTTCCACGTTTGGCGTTAAGAGCTTGTGCAAAATCCGCATCAGAACCGTCAGCGTGGATGTCCTTGGCACTATGGTTTAATTCCTGGCCTTGGTCATCCAACGTCTCACCTGCTATCGCAGTGCGCTGCTGCTGGTTCGTATGTGTCTTCAAACAGCCCATTTTTGTCCTGTGGATCTTCATGCCGCGTTTGGTGGTGAATCTCCTTCCACACGCACACGGAAATTCCAACTGGTCATCAATCATGGTCCGTTGTGCGTTTCCAGTCGTGATGGAGTCAGTGCCGATGGATTCATCATTCTCTCCCCCTTTCGGTGAATCCTGGGAGCATCTTTCATTTGGAAAACTCGTGGCATGTTATCAAAGGCAAGGTGGGAAGCCAACCCACAAAGCCCGCAGATCTAGTCTTTCCCAGTGTCCTTCGGTCTTTCCCGAATGTCCTCCGAACTATTCCCGGAAGTCAATGGACTGACCATGTGCAGGTAGAAAGAAACTCTAGGGAGAGCTAGACAACAGAAGGTCTTCAGAGAAGTAACCCCCTTTAGACAAGTGTTTCGGCCCTGAATTCCTTACACTCTCGGGGGGCCGGGCCACATCCAGGTCATGACTCCTGGATGCCCTTCTGCTGTTGTCTATTTTTTTTTTTTTTTTTTTTTTTTTTTTTTTTCCCACGCCGGGGATCGAACCTGGGCGATTCTGCGCTTCAGAACTGCGGTACGCGGTTTTACCAATGTGCTAACGGGGCACACATCATCTGTAGGGAATTTAATCCTTATGAAGTTCACTTTTTTGGTTCCTCCTTGCCCAGATCCAGCTTGAGCTCCTTTCTGCTGCCTCTGCCATCGCTTTAAGGGCTCTAGTCCTCTTCTTCCCAGAAATGGCGAGTTGTTTCATGAGATCATAAGCGGAGGTGCCCACAAACCCTCTTGCCCCGACCTCTATGGCGAAGATTTTGACCCGCAGACCTGCTTTCTTCAGGGTGCTGGCAAGACCGGCGTATTTTTCGGTTTTGTAGATATGTGCTTCTTCCATTCTGCTTTCGTATGGCACAGTGAGTTCTATCAGAATCACTTGTTTCGAGGAGTCAGAGTGGAGAGCGATGTCTGGTCTCATGCCTGTCTTGCTGATGACATCTGGGTAATTTCTCCACTCTGGGAGGTCTGCTGTACACTCCCAGTCGACTGCTCCATCCAGAAGACCCTTTGGCAATGTGCTGGTTGTCATAGCCCTTTCGGGCCAGACCTGTTTCCCTCCTGCTTTGTAGAACGTTGTCATAGCAATTGGTGCGTTTGGGGTCATGGTTTTTTCGCTAACCACATCTGTGATCACTTTCAGAACTTGGTTGTGCCTCCATGTATACCTTCCTTGGGCTAGCGCTACTTTGCAAGAGCTTAGGACATGTTCCACTGTTTGTTTCTTCTGACAGAGCGGACATGCTGGGTCGTCTGCTTTCCCCCATTTCACTAAGTTTGCATTCGAGGGGAGCAGGTCATATACAGATCTGAGGAGGAAGCTTATCCTTAGAGGAGCCATGTGCCACATATCGTTCCAGCTGAGACTTCTTTGGAGTGCACTGTCCCATGTTGTCCATTGCCCCTGTTGACCTTGCTGGACTGCCTTCTGCACTCTTTTGACATCTTCTTCTTCCTTCAACTCCTGTATGATCATGTCTCTTTTTTCCTTCCCTTTGGCTTTGGACCACCACTGCATTTTTGTTGCTCCCAGTCCCTGTCTGTTGGTTTGCGTGTGTCCAATTATTTCTTTGATGCTGAGGTTTCTCTTGGCATTGTTTACAGCCTCTTGGACTTTCCACTTTCTGCCAGTTCTCAGCTTTGGATGAACTGCTCTCACGATATTGTCCTCCGATTCCTCCAGCATGCTCAACAGTCTTGCTTTTCCAACTTTGTATTCCTCCACTATGGATTTCAGAGGTAGCTTCAGCATTGCTTGACGACAGTAGAATGCAACATCAGTGAGACCAGGTGGGACACCGAGCCATTTTCTTGTGTATTTGTTGATTTTGGCTTCCATTGCTTCGACTGTGCTGGTGCAAATGTCATAGATTAGCAGTGGCCACAGCAGCTTTGGTATCAGCATGAACTAGTATGAATTAGTATGTTCAAGAAACTGGCATCAAACTGAAGTGCACTGACTGGCCGATCAATGGCATCAAAAGTACTTTACAAAATTCCCAAGAAGTTTGACCTAATTTTGCACAGTAAAGTCGTTGATTATTGCAACACACTTGATGTGTAATACGCATCTTTTCGACAGTCATTTCCTCCAAATCTACAAAGCCAATCCTTTTGAAAGAACAATTTTTGCCCTTTCAGCAATTAGAATAAATCTTGGCAATCCTCCGTTGTTGCAAACGCTTCTTCAAGGTACTTACTGCACCTTCTGTCTGCTTATTCCTTTTTTTGCCATTTATTTTGGTGGGCTATTTACAGTACAGATCTGAGATTCATAAATGCATGTCTTGATACTTCATTTGTGTAAGGAAAGCAATTATTCATCAATATATTCCAGTCTGCTGATATTTAATGATGTGCATGACGCTACTGTACGCATCTTGTTTCACATGTGTGTGAGTGTGGTGTGTGTGAGTGTGGTGTGTGTGTGTGTGTGTGTGTGTGTGTGTGTGTGTGTGTGTGTGTGTGTGTGTGTGTGTGTGTGTGTGAGTGTGGTGTGTGTGAGTGTGGTGTGTGTGTGTGTGTGTGTGTGTGTGTGTGTGTGTGTGTGTGTGTGTGTGTGTGTGTGTGTGTGTGTGTGTATGCGTGTGTGTGTGTGTGCGTGCATGCGTGTATGTTTGTGCGTGCGTGCGCATGTGTGTGCATGTGTACATACTGTGTATGTGAGTATGTTTGTGAGTCATGATATGTGGGTTGTGCATGTGCATATATTTCCAGAAAAATGTAAGAGCACAGGTGAATGAGCACAATGAAAACAAACGCTACTTGCCCCTTCTTCCCCACTTCTCCCATATGTTATGTACGTGAGAAAGACTCACTTTGCGAGCCAGGCCAGGCTGAATGTCCTCCAAGCAACTGTAGACTTTGCCAGCAAACTGGTGACCGTGACTATGAATGTGCATCCACATTGTGTCTATTTTTCAGTCTTCTGTCTGTCACGCTGCGTATATCTGCTAAACACAAAGTACAGTTATCAATGGAATATGTTTTCATGACATACTACATTTATTTTGAAAGCAATTAACAAGGCATTTACGCTTAACCCTCTCAATGCCCTTTCCTGATGAGTTTTTTCAAAACTGAATTCTCTGACTTTGGAAGGAAAGTGAAGAAAATATGTTGTTACACCTATGGCTAACAGATTAGAAGTTCCCAGAATTTGTGATAACACTTATGGCTAACAGATTAGAAGTTCCAAGAATTTGTGATAACACTTATGGTCAACAGATTAGAAGTTCCCAGAATTTGTGATAACACTTTTGGTCAACAGATTAGAAGTTCCAGAATTGTGATCACACTTATGGCTAACAGATTAGAAGTTCCCAGAATTTGTGATCACACTTATGGCTAACATATTAGAAGTTCCCAGAATTGTGATCACACTTATGGCTAACAGATTAGAAGTTCCCAGAATTTGTGATAACACTTATGGTCAACAGATTAGAAGTTCCCAGAATTTGTGATAACACTTATGGCTAACAGATTAGAAGTTCCCAGAATTAGTGATCACACTTTTGGTCAACAGATTAGAAGTTCCAGAATTTGTGATAACACTTAGGCTAACAGATTAGAAGTCCAAGAATTTGTGATAACACTTATGGTCAACATATTATAAGTTCCCAGAATTTGTGATAACACTTATGGTCAACAGATTAGAAGTTCCCAGAATTTGTGATAACACTTATGGTCAACAGATCAGAAGTTCCCAGATTTGTGATAACACTTATGGTCAACAGATTAGAAGTTCCCAGAATTTGTGATAACACTTATGGTCAACAGATCAGAAGTTCCCAGAATTTGTGATAACACTTATGGTCAACAGATTAGAAGTTCCCAGAATTTGTGATAACACTTTTGGTCAACAGATTAGAAGTTCCAGAATTTGTGATAACACTTACAGCTAACAGATTAGAAGTTCCCAGAATTTGTGATCACACTTATTGCTAACAGATTAGAAGTTCCCAGAATTTGTGATCACACTTATGGCTAACAGATTAGAAGTTCCCAGAATTTGTGATCACACTTACAGCTAACAGATTAGAAGTTCCAGAATTTGTGATAACATTTACAGCTAACAGATTAGAAGTTCCCAGAATTTTTGTGATCACACTTATGGCTAACAGATTAGAAGTTCCCAGAATTTGTGATCACACTTATGGCTAACAGATTAGAAGTTCCAAGAATTTGTGATAACACTTATGGTCAACAGATTAGAAGTTCCAAGAATTAGTGATCACACTTTTGGTCAACAGATTAGAAGTTCCCAGAATTTGTGATAACACTTATGGCTAACAGATTAGAAGTTCCCAGAATTAATGATTACACTTATGGCTAACAGATTAGAAGTTCCAAGCTAACAGATTAGAAGTTCCAAGAATAGTGATAACACTTATGGTCAACAGATTAGAAGTTCCAAGAATTAGAAGTTCCAAGAACTAGAAGTTCCAAGAATTAGAAGTTCCAAGAATTAGTGATCACACTTTTGGTCAACAGATTAGAAGTTCCAAGAATTAGAAGTTCCAAGAATTAGTGATAACACTTATGGTCAACAGATTAGAAGTTCCAAGAATTAGAAGTTCCAAGAATTAGTGATAACACTTATGGTCAACAGATTAGAAGTTCCCAGAATTTGTGATAACACTTTGGTCAACAGATTAGAAGTTCCAAGAATTAGAAGTTCCAAGAATTTGTGATAACACTTATGGTCAACAGATTAGAAGTTCCAAGAATTAGTGATTTATGGCCAACACAGTAGAAGTTCCAAGAATTAGTGATAACACTTATGGCCAACACAGTAGAAGTTCCAAGAATTAGTTATAACACTTATGGCCAACACATTAGAAGTTTCAAGAATTTGTGATGCTGCACGGAGGTGGTAAAGCTAACGACTGTAACAACTACAGAGCAATCGCTCTCATCAGTCACACCAGTAGGATCCTTCTAATCATACTAAACAGAGTAAAAGCAAAAAGTTGAAAAGAGTTGTCAGAAAGTCAGGCTGGGTATACAGAATAGAGGCACTACTAATAAGTTATCTGTCCTAAAAAAAATATCATATAAAACCTCAACAGCATTAGACAGGAGGCATTCATCATTTTCATGGACTATAACAAGGTTTTTTGATGGCATTCAACACTCCATCCTTTTTAACACAATGCAGAAAATGAATGCTATGAAGTGAAGATTTTTTATTATTTGTATGATAGATGGGGTGAGGGGGGGGGGGGAAGGCAGAAAAAAAACACACACACAAAAATAAACACACACAATGACCAGTTGCAGTGGTGTAAGTGGTTAGCACAACCAACAAACATCTGAAACTTATGGATTCAAATCCCCATCAGATCCTTCAAAAATCACTGTAGGATTTTTTGGCTCTACCTGGCTCCTATCCAGAGTTGAGTGTGCTATGGGCTTAATGGGAAAATTGGGACCAAACGGTCAAGTCTTATCCACCTCATGGATATGTCACTGAGGATGTTGTTTAAATCTTCCGACCAACACCACAGGCATCTGTAATTCTAGGCCTGGTTGACACCAGGATATATTATGATAGTAGGCATAGAGTACAGCTCTGCCATGCAGTCTTAATCCTAAGTGGAACTCCATAGCATTGTGGTTATCATCCTAATCGTCATTATCATCATTGCATTGTAAAAACTGTGCCTTCTTCTGTGTCCGCTACAGTTCTGTAGAAAATGGAACAGAAAAAAGAATAGGTGAGCACAAAAGGTAAACTCCCTAAGTGCGATTATCCTAAACACACACACACAGACATACACACATGTATGTGCATATATATATGCATATAAAAACGTGTGCAAACATATAGAGTAACAGACAGAGAGAAATGAATGTAGCATAAAACAACCAGGCATATACACACACATGTACACACACACGTGTGCATACATAACATACATGTAAAACACATCTGCAAGCGCATGCTTAGACAGTAAAATGCCGGATAAAATGATTTAGTTAATAGAGCGTAACATGCTTGCCTGCATGCTTTTTCACACATTACCCTTAACCAAAGTAGGTCTAAACAAACTAGGTCTAAACCACATACTGTAAGAAATTAGAGTAACTTGAATAAATGCTATATCTAATATTTCCCACTGTGCACCGTAGAGCATAACTGATGCACTCAAATCTGCAAATGACACAATGACTTTTAGTCTGTGCATGCAAGGAACGCAGATGTTTTTCCACCTATGTCAAAATGTCAAAGCTGCTTCCCTTCGCTGATTGCGGAAATAAATGCAAGAGCATTCAAGGTTTTCAATTTCAGGGCCATTACTAAACTCTAAAGAAAATTTTTTAACAGCCAGCAAACCATGTGTCTTCAGACCATGTGTTCAAAGACTGTCAGCGCTCAATCAGAACAATTTCCAGATCTTGTTATTCTTGCCGGTGTTTTCTGATTGTTCATCTGACCTTTGTGCCATGTGAAAGGGCAATCCCTCTTCAGAAAATGAATAATAAACATCAAGAGGAACTAAATGATACTCAACACATTAAACAAGGTGCTGATTCCTTCTGTGTGTGTGTGTTGTGTGTGTGTGTGTGTGTTGTGTGTGTGTGTGTGTGTGTGTGTGTGTGTGTGTGTGTGTGTGTGTGTGTGTGTGTGTGTGTGTGTGTGTGTGTGTGTGTGTGGCATGCAAGCGTATGTGTGTATTTTAAATAAATTTATGCTACAGTGACTGCTGTGTATAGCATTTATTAAATGAGTCACAGTGTGACTGTGGAATGTGACAGTGAGGCACTTATAATTTGCAAGGGGACCCTCAGAAATCTCCAAAGAGGGTTCCTGGGATCCTGATAGATGAAAGCTGTGGGGAAACACTGAACTATGTATACATAAATATATAGAAAAGGTGTACCTGTATACATGTAGGGAATATACTGTATAGATAACAAAAGGATTTGATTAAAAGTAAACTAAAGAAAGAGCACACTGAAACTAACAACAAACATCTCTTAAGTAAATAGTTACTTAACAACTATTCACATTATCAATAATCATATTCACTCTTCTGCTGCCACAGACAATTTTAGTCATCATATTATTCATCGCCACTGCTGACTTTGGTCAACACTGAGGGTCATGTTACAAAAGACAGTTTTTTTTTACACAGTAACAAGGTTCACTCCACAAGGTGATGTTCCCATGTTATTCTCAATACACAACATTCACTCTTTGACCACATTTTGGGTGATACATTCATTGCGTTATATTGACATGTACTGAATGATCTGCGCTGTCAAGCACTGACAGAAAAATGCTTGGCACAGAGGAGTGCTTTTCAATTAAAAATTTGGCCGCGACTTACTTACTTATACTCCCAAGTCATGCAACACATAAGGCAGTCAAAGTGCTCCAACAGATTCAGTCAGCAGCCACCCTAAGTGAATTGTTCTATCGTTTGTTCACCATCTGGAAGTCCCTGTCGATAGTCTAGTGCCGGTTCATCTTTGGGCACCCCCTTTGCATCTGTCCCTGCACTGACGGTTCAACTGAAGAACTCAGCTGGCAAGTCTGTGGAGCGGAAGTCTTGTAACATGTCCCTGCAAGCTCAGATGACATTTAGAGATGACTGAGGACGCTGGCTGTTATTTGTCCTGAGTTCTGACTGCTTTCTTTGTAATGAATTTGCTCCATCTGATGCCCATGATTGTACACATTTGCTGTCAAAGTCATCAAGTTTCTTTTCTTGCTGGTTTTCATGTGCCAAATGCAAGATCTATACAAGAGGATGGGCAGTACATTGCTATTGTAGAACTGCATTTTAATTTTAAGTAAAAATTTCTAGTTATTTCTCCTCATTTTGCTAAGCTGACTTAATGCAACAGAAGCTTTTCTAACTAAAGAACCCTATATCTATTTCCATGCTTCCATTGCTATGAAAGGAACTCCCGAGATATGTAAGATTTTCCACTTCCAATTCTTTCTGGTCAGTATACACACTTGGTAAAAAAAGTTGGTTGAGGGTGTGCCATGGCTAGCTTGTTCTTATTGCCGCTGATGTTGAGGCCCACTCTTGCTGTCGATGTACTCACTCACAAAGGACTGTAGTTCTCATTCATGTGATTTCTGTTAGTAAGTGTTAGTGTAGCAACTATTATCCAAATCAGACAATGGTTTTTCCTTCCAGCCACTGTATCCCCTAATCCTTCATAGCTCTCATGAGCATCTAGTCAATGGCCAGTACAAAGAGGATCAGCGATAACAAGCACCTTTGTTGACCTCAGTTACAACCGCAAACCAGCCGCTGCATTCATCTCCAGTTCTACTACAGCACTTAGTATTAATGCAGATTCATTTGATGACTGATATGACATTGGGAGCTATATCATACATTCACATGATGTTCCATATTGAGGGTCTGTAGATGCTGTCGAAGACCATGCCATATGAAAGTAGAATAGAGACAACCCATACCTACAGGACTGAAAAGTATGCCAGTCTAGAAAAGCATTTTGAGGAAATTGATTTTCAAGCCAAAGTCCTCACCACTCTTGATTTCTGGGAGGGAGGACACTACAGCCCTAAAGACAATGGCAGCAGCGGCTAAAAAGAGTTTTGGTTGAATGTGATCAGGGTGGAACAAAAGTGAATTCATAAGCAGTAAGGCTTAAGGTTTCCCTGTGAACAGCTGATATCTGACAGCTATGTGGTCAAGATATCTATCACATAGGTTACTTTGCCTTGAGATGCCTGACCACTCTGGTGGCACAGGTTTCAGATGAATAGAAAAAGAATCATGTATTTAAGGAGTTCAAGGCTGAAACACTCACCTGAGGGGTGCTTCTCCTCTGAGACTGAGGACATTCTGTTGTCCAGCTTTCCCAGGTTTTTTGTTTGTTTGTTTTTTTGTTACTGGTAAGTACTACATATCATATGATAATATATTCATAATATTGTCCACCTTTTCTGCTCTTATGGGCTGTGTGCAGATGATGTCACTCCTCGCCATGAGGAGTTATCTTTCCATTCCTATGGTATTTGTCGCGTCTGTGAGTCTGCAAATTTCCAAGTCAGTTCCATACTTCTGCTCGGTTTACCACGTTGACGTCAACAGGATGTCACAACAGACAAGATCGGGAAAAGTTTCTTTTCGATGCATGCATGGTGTTGAGAGATAGGTCTACTTTCGCTTTTGATCTCTTCCCCCGCGAACCTTCTGTGTCGTCTGCCACAGATGGCTAGCTGCAGGCATAGCGTTTGAGATGTAAATATGTTTATGTATCATAGTTTCATCTTGTTTTCAGTCATTGATGAATGAATGGGGGCGTGTAAATTACCGATATAAACAAAGAATTATTTTCATCTGCAGATTTGCATCCTAACTTGAGAGAGTGAGAGAGAGTAAGAGTTCGTTCGTTCGTTGCTTGATTTAACGTCTTTTCACTAAAAGTGATATTAGACGGTACTTAGAGAGTAAGAGTATGTGTGTACATGTGTTTATGCGTTCTTGTGCCTATATGTATTTTAATGCGAATGCCAAAACAATTTCCCATTGTGATGCTTTGGGCTAAATAAAATTCTTGTCTTGTCTTGTATAACTTTCAGTTGTTTGACTAGATGCCATTACGTACACTAAACACTGAACTATTTTGTTTCCAGAGTATCCAAGACCTGAAATTTTGTTCGTCCTATCACCACCTATATCCCGCCTGCAAAATACAATCACAACTCATGACTTTTTTTTTTAGGGGGGGGGGGAGGGGTGTCATTTGTGTGCTTAACTGCAATCTTTCATTTGATCTAGAAATGGACGAAAAGTAATAAATCAATAAATCCAATGATCTAAGTGCGTGTGTGTGTGTATGTGTGTGTGGGTATATGTGTGTGTGGGTAATGTGTGTGTGTGTGTGTGTGTGTGTGTTGTGTGTGTGTGTGTGTGTGTGTGTGTGTGTGTGTGTGTGCGCGCGCGACGCATGTGTGTGTGTGTGTGCACGCGCGCGCGCATGTGTGTGTGTGTGGTGCGTGCGTGCGTGTGTGTGTGTTATCAAGCAGCTTAATACTCCTGCAGCTCTAGCAGCACTTAACATAATTGGAAACCAGTTATAAAATTTAGCTACAGTAAAACCACACACACACACACACACACACACACACACACCACACACACTAGATTCACACATGTATGAGGTCTCTCTCTTTCACATATGCACGCGCGTGCAGACCATGATTTGTTTTGGAATATCATAAGGATCAACTCCATCTATATCCAGAATTTTAAAATGATACCTATGTTTCTCCTTTTCATTTTTTTTTTTTTTTTTTCTGAGTATTTCGATGCCGACGGTGCTTGCGTTCGCTCTATGGCGTCCATGCCTACCACCGTCGCGTACCGTAGGGAAGGGAAGGAACTCCCGATGACTTGTCGAACTGCACACAGCCTATAGTTACACTCCTATAACAGGAAGTGTATAGATCTAGTCATTCTAGAGTATAATAATGATAGATGTTAATGATACGACAAAAATGATGTGCAGAAAAATGAGAAAAAGAAAATACAGATAATTTGTTCGGCTGCACCACTGCCAGCCAAGGCAGCCTACCTGATATACCGCATCCGTTATAAGCAGCGGCACAGTTTTGATAGTAATATGAAACATGATAGTTTCGATTACGACACTGCAGTGAGTGAGTAGGAGACAAATGTGTTTAAGCGTAACGCCACTGGCACTTGTTCCTGCAGCTGAACAAATGATTTGAAAACAGTTACGGGGGCTGAACCGATTAAACTAAAGACAGTTGCACAACAGAAATGATGGAATCGAACCGCACGCTGTTTACCTGCTTAGTGTTTACATTCCTACTTCCCGCAGAACTTTGCACACACACACACACACACAAGCACTCAACTAGAGTGGTCTTTCCCTAACAGGAAGTAAAGTCTGGAGTTGTGCGTTGACTGCCCACACCAATGGAAATAGGGTCTGATTGGCTGCCTCATTTCTGGCCGCCTTCGTGATTTGTTCCTCTGCTATATTGCTTTGAGCTGTTTTCATTTTTATAAAGTGTCTGTTGAAATGAAGAAAACTGGGAAATGAGCATTCTGTCTGAAGTCACTGACTGAATTAAGGATGTATACTTAAAAAGCCCAGAAGAAAGGGTGAAGAAACTGTGCAGATTCAATTTCAGTTTCAATTCCTCAAGATGAGGTCTCCGTGTCGGAGTCAATTCCATATGCACTAATGTCACAGGTGCCATGTGATGGAGAAGATCCAGAATGATCACGGCACAAGCCTAAAGCCTGCGCATACACCCATGAGCTGGCCAGGTTCTGAGATCCTACCTAGATAGTTCCTTAACCCTGGGGTCGTAGGGCAGCAAGGTGGCAGAGACCTCAACTTTTCCTGGGGCCAGCACCGTGAGGGTGGCGCCCATCCTCTATCCCTCGCTTCAAATTCATATTCATATTCACATCTTTTTTAAACCAAGACCTCAGACAGGCAAGAAGGCTAATTGGTCTTTAAGGGGTGGGACCTGGGAAATCAACCTATTTCTCCAATGTTTTAGCGAGCGCAGCCAGAAGGCACATGGGTTCGACCGTGGCCTTCGCGACATAATGTGTGTCGCTAAGGCCACGGTCCGACTCGTTTTTCGTCCCCTTCCGAAGGACTAGACGCTCAGTTCGATTTTCCAGCCGAACTCAGGAGAAAAGTAAGGCCTCTACGGGGCGCGAACTCTGGAACCTCGAGTTTAGTTGTAGACAGGCGAGCGTCTGAACCATTCTGCCACTCTTCTCTCTTGAGACAGACAGACAGACAGAGAGAGATCCGTGTACATGAGTCAATGTGTCCAAGGCGTTTACTATTTTTGTATTCCGTATAGTATCATTATCATTATTATCATCATCACCGTCACCACCACCATCATCATCGTCGTCGTCACCATATCATCATCATCATCATCACCATCATCATCATCACATGTATATTTGTGATTATTATTAGTGTTATTCTCATTATCATCATTATTATTACTGTTTTTATTGTTGTTGTTATGTTACATTGTCATTAATGTAAGTGTCGGAAAATGTACGAGTCATATCAATAAGGAGAGAGAGCAAGATAGAGAAAGACAGAGTTAGAGAGAGAGAGACAGAGAAGAAAGACAGAGTTAGAGAGAGAGAGACAGACAAAGACAGAGAGGGAGAGACAGAGACAAAGACACAGAGAGACAGAGAAAAAGAAATAGAGAAAGGGGGGGAGACAGAGAGAGAGAGAGAGACACAGAGAGAGTTATGCAAAAGCCGGATCAAAGGAAGAAGGGGCGGTGTTCTAAGAGCCAATCTAGGCCTGGTGTAGGCAGCTCGAGAGGGTCGCATGCACTTTCATTTGTCTGTGTCCCATCGTCTCCACGTTTGAAGTGAATTCCATATACACTGATGCCATGTGGGTTTTACGACTGTCTTTGTATGGGTTTTATATCTATCATTGTATATGTTTTATATCTATCATTGTATATGTTTTATGTCTGTCTTTGTATGGGTTTTATGTCTGTCTTTGTATGGGTTTTATGTCTATCATTGTATATGTTTTATATCTATCATTGTATATGTTTTATATCTATCATTGTATATGTTTTATGTCTGTCTTTGTATGGGTTTTATGTCTGTCTTTGTATGGGTTTTATGTCTATCATTGTATGGGTTTTATGTCTGTCTTTGTATGGTTTTTGTCTGTCTTTGTATGGGTTTTATGTCTGTCTTTGTATGGGTTTTATGTCTGTCTTTGTATGGGTTTTATGTCTGTCTTTGTATGGGTTTTATGTCTGTCTTTGTATGGGTTTTATGTCTGTCTTTGTATGGGTTTTATGTCTGTCTTTATATGGGTTTTATGTCTGTCTTTGTATGGGTTTTATGTCTGTCTTTGTGTGGGCTTTATGTCTGTCTTTATATGGGTTTTATGTTTGTCTTTGTATGGGTTTTATGTCTGTCTTTATATGGGTTTTATGTCTGTCTTTATATGGGTTTTATGTCTGTCTTTGTATGGGTTTTATGTCTGTCTTTGTATGGGTTTTATGTCTGTCTTTATATGGGTTTTATGTCTGTCTTTGTATGGGTTTTATGTCTGTCTTTGTATGGGTTTTATGTCTGTCTTTGTATGGGTTTTATGTCTGTCTTTATATGGGTCTTACATCTGTCTTTGTATGGGTTTTATGTCTGTCTTTATATGGGTTTAGATGGGTTTTATGTCTGTCTGTATGGGTTTTATGTCTGTCTTTGTATGGGTTTTATGTCTGTCTTTGTATGGGTTTTATGTCTGTCTTTATATGGGTTTTATGTCTGTCTTTGTATGGGTTTTATGTCTGTCTTTGTATGGGTTTTATGTCTGTCTTTGTATGGGTTTTATGTCTGTCTTTGTATGGGTTTTATGTCTGTCTTTGTATGGGTTTTATGTCTGTCTTTGTATGGGTTTTATGTCTGTCTTTGTATGGGTTTTATGTCTGTCTTTGTATGGGTTTTATGTCTGTCTTTGTATGGGTTTTATGTCTGTCTTTGTATGGGTTTTATGTCTGTCTTTGTATGGGTTTTATGTCTGTCTTTGTATGGGTTTTATGTCTGTCTTTGTATGGGTTTTATGTTTGTCTTTGTATGGGTTTTATGTCTGTCTTTATATGGTATTTATGTCTGTCTTTGTATGGTATTTATGTCTGTCTTTGTATGGTATTTATGTCTGTCTTTATATGGGTCTTACATCTGTCTTTGTATGGGTTTTATGTCTGTCTTTATATGGGTTTAGATGGGTTTTATGTCTGTCTGTATGGGTTTTATGTCTGTCTTTGTATGGGCTTTATGTCTATCATTGTATGTGTTTTATGTCTGTCTTTGTGTGGGTTTTACGTCTAAGTTTGTATTAGCCACTGAGTAGACTACCAGGCAACATTGCAGTAAAATGAACGGCTCCATCTGCAGTGACAAAATGCTAAAAACAACAGAACAAAACAAGGCGGAAAGGATTATAAGAATGACACCTCCATTATCTCAACTCCTCCAGCCTGTCTTACACCCTTGATTAAAAATAATAAGTAAATAAACGTCCATCATAGCACTAGGAAGAACAAAAAACAAAAAACAAGACAAAAACATAAAAAAAAATCAAAAATAATAAATGCAACCACCACCACTGAGCAAGACAATAGAAAATAAATTACATTCAGTCCTTCACGTTCCTCTTCACCATACTAAAATTGTCTTTTCTATTTCTTTAAAGTTTCTGGATATCCTAACTAAAAGCCCAGACCGGCTGAATGTCCCACGGACACAGCAACGGCAGCAACTCAGTAACCATCATCATGTGCCCTGCCGCATGGGGTTGGCGATGATGGCCCTCCGTATACATCTATCCCTTGTCGACGCAAGCACATCTTCCACCCTCTCTGTCCTCAGCCACCCTGCAAGTCCGTCCAATATTTTCTCCCTGGGTTTACCCGGTGTTCTCTTTCCCTTCAGCTTTCCTGTTGTGACCAGGTGCTTTAATACCCCTTTCCTCATAAAATGGCCTACAAATGTTGCCTGTCTTTTCCTAATCTTCTTTATCAATGATCTTTTTGTGTCTGCCTCCATCAAGACTGTCTCGTTTGTTTTCTTTGCCAGCTTTCAATAAGCTGTCAAAAATCTGGAACAGCAAGAAAATCATAGTCTCCCTCAAACTAAGAATTGCGATTCTACAAATCCAGCGTTCTGTCAACTTTGCTGACAGCTGTGTAAAAACATGGCACCTGAAAATAAACCAGGGAAAAAGCTTGACTGGCTTGACTTCTTTGACTAAAGCACTTACGCAAGATCTTGGACATCAGATGGAAATACTTTATAACGAACGAAGTAAGGTCAAGAAGCAAACAGATCCCAGTTACCAACATCATCTGCAAGTGTTGACTGAGTTGGCTGGGCCACGCTGCTAGACTGCCATCTTCCAGACCTGCCAGCCGATTAAGTCATGAACTGGAGGTGAGAGGTCAAGACCAAAAATGAACTGACGCCAGACAGAGCTCTTATCTAAGGCAAGGACACTTCATGGATATGAAATCTTAGAAAATGCCTTGACAGGGCCAACGAGCTCCATCTGCCCGAGTGCCAGTAGCTACAGTAACAGTAGTAACTGTACTTGTCATGGAGATTGTAGTATTTGGGATTAAGCCTTGAGTTATGTAGTTATTAATATAGGACGTCGGACTCTAACTAGAAGCACTGAGTCTAGCTCTGCCTGGTAGCGCTTGGTGGTTAGGGGTGGGCGACTTTTCGTGTCTATATGCATGCAGAACATGAAATATGAATATAAAAGATTGTGTTTATACGTATCAACCATGTCAATATTCAGTGTCTTATGGAAGCAGGAAAATACCCAGCATACATCATCATCATCATCATTCTCCTGCCCGTGATGGGCGTAGAGGAGAGATGAGAGACACTCTTGAAGCCAGCCGTCGCCAACCGGTCCTGTCCTCCGCCTGTCGCACCAGTGTGGGGCCATCCAACCTGGTCCATTCTTTGATGTTGTCCATCCAGCATTTGGCTTGTCGTCCCCTTCGTCTGCCGCCTCCCAGTGTACCCTGGAGGACCGTTTTGGGCAGTGAGTTGTGGCGTGTGACATGCCCGAACCACGACAGCTTCCTGTTCTTGACTGTTGCCAGGAGGGGTTCTTTTGGGCCTGCGAGTGTTGTTATTTGGCTCCACACAAAGTCGTTTGTCTTCCGATCTTGCCAAGAGATCCCGAGCAAGCGCCTGAAGCATTTAGTTTCAAACGTCTGGATTCTCTTGGTGGTCTCTGCTGTCATGGTCCAGCTCTCGCATCCATACAGCAGAATGGGGAGCACCAGGGACTTGTACAGCTTCATCTTCGATGGAAAGCCGATCTCTCTGCTCTTCCAGATCTTGTTTAGCTTTACCATTACCCAGCATACACACCCCTGCAAAAAGGAGTATGGCTACTTTTATCTCATGCACAACATAAAAACAAACAAACAAACAAATAAACAAACAAACAAACAAACGAACAAACAAACCGCCACACATGTAAAAACTCACTTGTATCGCTAGTAGGCTTACACGTCGGAATTACAACACATGAATGCGTAAAAGAAATCAGCCCTCGTTCCGTAATGTATTTCATAATACATTGTTATAGATACTATTTAATCTGTATTGTTTGAAATTGCAGAAAGACGTCTTTAGTTTAGAGAGTGTTGTTGATGTTCAAACACGAATTTCTATCTCTCATAATTGTAGAAAAATGGTCTTTTGGATCAGATCAAGATTTTGACAGATTGCTAAGTAATGCAAACACATAATAAAGTCTTGTTGTTTTCCCTATTATCAGTTCATAATTATGAAGTTATCATAAGTTTACAGCCTCACAAAGCATGATTTGCTGTGCAGAAAATGAGGCTTCCCATGGAAAGCAGACACAAAAAACAAACAAAGAAACAAACAAAATTAAATGACTGTAGTCTCTATACATATACTGCCTAATTTAACAAGGAATTATGTACCGCCGATCGAGATAAACTAACCAGTAACAGATGTTGAGTCCGCAGCTCTGTCCACACTTAGCAAACCAGACCAAATTAACTCTCCTTCTGCAGTAACTGATAGATGTTGTATTTGATTGTTGCCGATAATACAGACAGTGAAGAGTGAAGAAGCCATAGGGAAAAATTTAATGACAAGGGACTGAACGAAACTGCAAACTTTAAAAGGTCTTCTCTGGAAAGAAGAGATCTCAGTCGGTAATAAGTACTTAAGTCCTTACAAGGCCAAGTTTGCGACGTCAGAGAAAAATGGAACTTCAAAACAGACTAAACTAAACAAGACCAAGGTGACTGGACATCATCTAACTGAGAACAATATATCACATTCTGAGTGGTTTTGCGTCGTCTGTTTAGAAGTAACCAAAGAGGTCATGATCCAACGTGACACTGACTACCATATAATGGCTGCATGAACAAGTAGTTGATATGACCGGCCAAAGTGAACATTAACAGTTTATTTATGAATTGTGCAAGTAGACAGGGATTGGACTCTGCTGGTGTGACTTGCAACAATATGAAACCGTCAATCAATCCCCAGTTAACACTACAGCCCATAGCTAACAACACCAATAATGTCGTTAACACTGCAGATATGCACAGAACAATGGTTGAAGTAGTCTGTTTCCCTAAGATAATGCAGATGTTTCCATTGGCCTATACTGTCAGTGTCAGTGATGCTGCAGATTTTTGCATGACAAACACCATCTGCTTTTAGTGGTAGGTGAAACAATTATAGGCAGAATTTCAATTCAAGAGCAGTTTGCTCTTTACTGATTATTTGATAGAAAGCCACAAGTTACAGGAAGCAACTTAGGTTTCATCACAATTATCCTCAACTAAAAAAAGAACACAACCAAGATTTTGTTTGATTTAAAATTGTCATAACTGTTTTGTTTCTATGATAAATAACAACTGACCTCGAGATGGTGTGGTGTTCATTCAGTTGTTCCATTTCATGAGTTCACATGACTTTCTTATAAAGACATTACCGAAAAGTATCACTGCAGCTGCTGCCAAAAGTTAGTGTAAGATAGTGTGCACATTATCAGATTCATAAAACAATGTGAGTCACATGATAAAAGCGGATAACATACCCTACAGTCTCTGAGTCGCGAATTTCAGTTTGTCCACGTGGAAATGATGGTTAATCATGAATTTCTTATTTTTTTTGGGTGGTGGTGAGGTGGTACCTAATTCTTTACATATTTGAAAAAAATCTAGTTTTATTTCCCCAACACAGGGTCTTCCGCGCGTTATGCAAACGTAAAACCCACTACACTACAAAGCACACTAATCGATTTAAAAAAAAAAGATTTAACATGTATATGAAACGAATTATCGCACACTATGTGTGTTGCTCTCCATTAAAAAAAAATTGCGTTAATGATTTACTGAAAGACTCCATCAATTGGCTATGTATGAGTACACACACACACACATACACACACACACACACACACACACACACACCATACCACACGCACACACACACACTACACATACATACACCACACACACACACATACACACACATACACATGCACACATACACACATACACCACACACACACACATACACATACACCACACACATACACACACATACACCACACACACATACACATACACCACACACACACACATACACCATACACACACATACACCACACACACACACACATACACCACACACACACACACATATACACACACATACACATACACCACACACACACACATACACCACACACGCACACATACACATACACACGCACACATACACATACACCACACACACACACATACATATACACATAGGCCTACACATATACCACACACACACATACACCATACACACACACACACACACACACAACACACACACACACAACACACACACACACACCACACACACACACCACACACACACACACACACACACACACACATATATATATATATATATTTGTATATATACACATATACACATATATACATATGTATATATATGGAGAGAGAGAGAGAGAGAGAGAGAGAGAGAGAGAGAGAGAGAGAGAGAGAGAGAGAGAGAGAGAGAGAGAGAGAGAGAAAAGAAAATAAAAATAAAAAACAACTCAAAAGTCCCAACTTCAGCAAAGTGCAAAACAGACACGACTGATTGAAAAAAAAAATCAATTGATTTAATCTTTTTTCAAATTTGCTTTGAAATCACTCAACAGTCCCTTCAGCCCGGGACTGCTACATTTGTCGAATCGAGGTTCATCGAGTGAACTTCAGGGCGTTGGAAGCCAGTTGGGCAAGTCGGCTGGCCTGAATCGTAAGTGTTTCATTGCCGACCGTTTCTGTATTTGTTGTTGCATGCTTAATTTTACAGGATATCTGTTTTCGATCAAAAATTGTGTGGACATTCTGTCAGTTACTTATAAAAAATCGACATTAAGCAGCACGTCGTGGCGTTCGATTCTTGATACCTACTTTTACTTTCATACTGAAAAAAAGTTCACAAACTACCGCCGACGCGACGCTTCAGGCACTTTCGGTTTTACAAGGTGAACCTGCTGCTTTCCTTTTATTTATTTATTTTTTTTCATTTCTTGCATCAACGTTTTTATTTCAGTTCTATACAACAGTTAGGACCTTTGGTTGTCAGATTAACTAATGTTGTATTGACCTTTTTGTGTGCTTATCGTTTATTCCCCCTTCTTCTTTAAATACGATCGTCTGATCATGGGACTTCCTTTTTTTTTTTTTTTTTTTAAAATTCAAGGTGTGGTATCTTGGTTGTCTCTGTCGTTCACATGAACTGTGAACATCGTTGACCCACTTAAACGTAGTCTGAAAATAACTATAGGATAGGATAATAACTTTTTTTCTCACCTAACTTGTCCTGGGGGCAAGTAAACAAATTTTCTACTTGCTCCACGGACTTAAACTTCTTTCTCGCATATCGTCGACATTTTCATAAAATTTGAGAGAAGAGTATGAAAACACAGTGCACACAGCCTAACCAACATACATATTTTCAGTGTGGGCGCGCGCGCACACACATTTACACACACACACTCACACACACGCACACGCACACTCACAAACACACACACACACACCCCACACACACAAACGCACACATACACACA
This sequence comes from Monoplex corrugatus, assembly GCA_030674185.1. Classification (NCBI taxonomy): domain Eukaryota; kingdom Metazoa; phylum Mollusca; class Gastropoda; order Littorinimorpha; family Ranellidae; genus Monoplex; species Monoplex corrugatus. The sequence continues at coordinate 69,396,322 of CM060315.1, read as the reverse complement.
CACACACACAAACGCACACATACACACACATGCATACACACACACATTCGTGCACGCGCACACACACACATTCACACACACACACATTCACACACACACACACACACACACCCCACACACACAACACACACACCCCTTTAAACAGAACTTAGTGGGCTGGCTGACTCGTGTAAGATGTAGATTCAAGATTTGATATCTCAAGCCCAAACCAAGCCCACAACATAAAAATTGACCTTTCATTGCGGTGTCAGTTTAGTTTTTCATATGTTCCCCCCACCCCACCCCAATTCCCTTCCATTTCAAGACCTTGTCAGCGCATAGGGTTTTGCACAGGCTCAGTGAGTCTGCCAGATAACAGATTTGGTGCAGCGCATATGGAACTGCGTGAGTGCCTGGATCCTTCTTGAATAATCTGTAAATTCATAGCATTTTCCAACTTGCGCTCTCACTGATCCTCTAAGAGTGAGGATTAATTCTCTGGTTTGTTTATTGGTGTATGATACGTTAGCAACGTTACAACGAAACGTTCTTTCAAACCTGTGAGCCAGTGTTCTTTCAAACCTGTGAACCAGTGTTCTTTCAGACCTGTGAACCAGTGTTCTTTCAAACCTGTGAACCAGTGTTCTTTCAAACCTGTGAACCAGTGTTCTTTCAAACCTGTGAACCAGTGTTCTTTCAGATCTGTGAACCAGTGTTCTTTCAAACCTGTGAACCAGTGTTCTTTCAAACCTGTGAACCAGCGTTCTTTCAAACCTGTGAACCAGCGTTCTTTCAAACCTGTGAACCAGCGTTCTTTCAAACCTGTGAACCAGTGTTCTTTCGAACCTGTGAACCAGTGTTCTTTCAGATCTGTGAACCAGTGTTCTTTCAGATCTGTGAACCAGTGTTCTTTCAAACCTGTGAACCAGTGTTCTTTCGAACCTGTGATCCAGTGTTCTTTCAAACCTGTGAACCAGTGTTCTTTCAAACCTGTGAACCAGCGTTCTTTCAGATCTGTGAACCAAGAACGCGACTGGAGAAGTCGGTGGCCCCTGGAATGCGGAAAAAGCAGTCGCCCGTCTTGCCTACACGCGGGATCAACTTTTGGCTTGTAAACAAACCAGCACACGTCTCTCCCCTGCTGTTATCAGCCGTCTCAAAGATTTAAGGATTGGCTACCGTCTGCCGCGTTACCGTTCTTGCCGTGGCGGCAGTAGAAAACTGCGGCAGATACCAGTGATTGCCAGTCAACAACCTTCCCATCAGTCCCTCTTTGTATCAGGCTTTGAACCATGCAGCTCTTCCATCCTTTCACCCTTCCCCAATGTGTCTATCTGCTCCACAGCCCGCCCCTCCCGAGCCAACCTGCATAACTTGATCAAGGTTCCCTTACAGAGCTCCGATTTACTAAACCAGCTCTGTGTGTGCCTGTTCAACGCCAAGTCTGTGGGCGTAGCCCGGAAGCGTACGGCGATCGTAGACTTTCTGACAGATCACGATGTCGACATTATGGTCCTCACCGAGACCTGGCTTAAAGAGTCCGGCGATGAGAGCAAGATGGCGGACTTGACACCACCGGGATATAAACTGTTTTCTTTTCCCCGTCAGCTGACTGGCTTGATTAAAGGTGGTGGCGGCATTGCCGTCATCATGAAAGATTGTCTTGCATCTCACACCTCTGTCAACACCTCGTTCTCCTTCACCCACACCTCGTTTGAGGTTGCTGAATTAATGTTGACTGTGCAACGCCAGCAACTTCGATTGCTTTGTGTCTACCGTCCTCCCCCCAGTCAAAGAAATAAACTGACCCACACTATGTTTTTCGATGAGCTCCCAGACTTTCTTGACTATTCCATCACGTGTGAGAGTAATCTTTTGATTGTTGGTGACTTTAATATCCATTATCAAGATCAGCATGACTCCAGAACAAGACAGTTTCGGGAACTCTTGCAAATGTTTAGTCTGTCTCAAGCTGTTAACGAACCTACTTTTCCTAGCAGTGGTCATATTTTAGACCTTGTAATTTTTCGTGACAATGATAATCTTTTACAATCTGCAAAGTGTAGTAATTATCTTATGTCTGACCATATTTGTATTGTCTGTCATCTTAGTGTTCTAAAACAAAAATCAACACCCCAATTCAAATATATTCGTGCCATTCGCCAGATAGATCAGGCAGCATTTTCTCAAGATTTAAAAAGTGCCATTACTCATGATGTTTCTCTTTCTGATCTCAGTCTTGGTTTGCGAACAGTTTTGGATAAGCACGCGCCCTTACGTCAGCACAGGGTGCAGCAACGTCGCTCTGCCCCGTGGTACAGCTCCGTGGCACATGATCTTTTGCAACTTAAGCGTGAGCGCCGTAAAGCTGAGCGTCGCTGGGCATCGTCTCGCCTGACGGTACATAAGCAGATTTATGAAACCGCAAAACAGAAAATTGTCGATCTCGTCCATGATGCTAAAACTAAATTCTATTCTTCTAAAGTTGTTTCAGCAGTATCATGCAAAGATCTTTTTAGAACTGTCACAGGCATGCTGGGAAAGGTTTCCGATGTTACTCTGCCGTCCACACATGAATTATCTCAGTTACCAAAATTGTTTTCCGACTTTTTTACCCAGAAAATTCTGACCATCCGTGATGGGTTTCTGTCATCCTCTGACACAACTGACCAGTCCGTTATTTATAAAGGTACACCACTCTGTCAGTTTACTCCTGTTTCTGAATCATTTGTACGGAGGCTGATTACTGAGTCCCCCAAAGTCTCTTGTATTCTCGACCCCATCCCCACCCCTCTTCTCTATGACCACCTCGACACCCTTCTCCCCACTATCACTCGCATTCTTAATGAATCACTATCTTCAGCTTCTGTTCCCTCTGATTTTAAGACTGCTCTTGTTAAGCCTCTCCTGAAAAAGTCTTCCCTTGACCCCAACGTGTTGAAAAATTACCGCCCCATTTCCAACCTCCCCTTTCTGTCCAAAATTCTCGAGAAAATTGTCCTCCACCAGCTTTCAGCTCATTTGACTGCCAACAACCTTCTATCTCCCCATCAGTCAGCATATCGTCCAGAGCACAGCACAGAGACTGCCATCCTTCGTATCCTTAATGATATTCTCAATTCGTTAGATAAAAATAAAATTTCTGTCCTCCTCTTGTTAGATCTTTCAGCTGCTTTCGACACCATAGACCATGAAATTCTTCTCTCCCGTTTGGAACATACATTTGGTATTAGAGACTTAGCTCTTAATTGGTTTCACTCTTATCTTTCAGACAGGAAACAGTTTGTGCTAGTGGATAGTCACCGTTCAAATGAAACCTCCCTCGATTTTGGTGTGCCTCAGGGCTCCGTGCTCGGTCCTGTTTTATTCATTCTGTATACTACCCCTCTTTCTGATGTCATCCGCAGCCATTCCATTTCGCATGAAATGTTTGCGGATGACACTCAGCTCCTTCATTCAGCTTCTGTTGATGACTATCCTGATGCAATTTCTTCTCTCCAAAACTGTACCTCTGACATTGATCTCTGGATGTCATCAAATAAACTGAAACTTAACTGTGACAAGACGGAGGCTATACGTTTCTCACATCATGATATCAACACACTTTCTTCTTCTCTCCCTATAGGTTCTAGTTCCATTGAATTTTCTGACTGTGTCTGGGATTTAGGAGTTCTTTTAGATCATGATCTTTCTATGCAAAAACATGTCACTAAGATATGCCAGCTTTCTTATATGGAACTAAGACGTATTGCTTCTATCCGCCCCTTTCTTACTGAGGAAGCCACTAAAACTCTTATTTCCTCTTATATTCTTTCACGCTTGGACTACTGTAATTCTATTCTAATCGGCTGCCCTTCAGCTGTCATTCAACCTCTCCAACGTGTTCAGAATTCAGCAGCTAGGCTTGTTTGTAAAGCCCCTAGATCCCAGTCATGTTCTCCTCTTCTGAAAAAGTTGCATTGGCTTCCAGTTGAACAAAGAATCAAATACAAATGTTGCTGTCTCTGTTACAAAATTCTTACTTGCTCCGCTCCCTCTTATCTGTCTGAACTTCTTCAAGTGTATGTACCATCCAGAACTCTCCGATCCTCTACCGACACAAGAACTTTCTGTGTTCCCCGTTTCAACCGGAAACTGCATGGTCAGAGAGCTTTCTCCCACTCTGCTGCCATGACCTGGAACTCCCTTCCCTATCATATTCGCCATAAGCAATGTCTTCCTTCTTTCAAGTCTAGTCTGAAGACCTATCTTTTCACTCAATACTTTCATTGATCTTCTCTTTCTCTTCTCTCTCAGCCCTGATCATCGTTCCTACATATATGTGTGTGTGTGTGTGTGTTTGTGTGTGTGTGTGTGTGTGTGTGTGTGTGTGTGTGTGTGTGTGTGTGTGTGTGTGTGTGTGTGTGTGTGAAGCATGTTTATGCGAGCAAGAGAGAGGGAGAGAGAGGGAGAGAGGAAAAGAGAGAGAGAGAGAGGCTGTGCGGGAGAGAGAGAGAGTGAGCAAGGAATATCGGGAGCACGGTAGAGAGCGAGAGTATGGTTGGGGTGGGGCAAGAGAGTGAGAGTATGAGTAAGAGTATGTGTAAGCGTGATAGAATTTGATAGTAGAGAAACTGAGTGGTTGAGAGAGGGAGTGTGTTTGGGTCTCTCTCTCTCTGTGTGTGTGTGTGTGTGTGTGTGTGTGAAGAGAAAGAGAGAGAAAATATTTTTGTATGATTGTCACTATTTTTAGTAATATTTGAATTTACTATGTTAATATGTCTTGTTGAACGTAAATTTTATGTTTTATGTTATATAGTGTTAGCAGCGGTATGTTTAAATTTTATGTTGGTGTATCTATTTGTATTTAGTTATATACTGATTTTATGTGAAGCGCTTTGTGCTCTGGAAAGCGCTATATAAATTGCCTTTATTATTATTATTATTATTAAGTTCAGTTCCAGCTTGACTTACGCTTTCTGCGTCCATCCTCCCACCATCTTTGAATTGCACGCAGACAGTCGTACTCATCTGTGCCTGAGGGATCATCAGTGGACATAAACATAAGTTTGGACAGAGTGCTGATACTTGAGCCTGCTCCCCCAATTATTTGTCATCCTTTTCATTGGACATAACTCTTGAGAATTATCTCCCATGTTGTGCAGAACTCAAATCTAACACAGTTTGCGCTACCCATTCAGCTAGCATAGAAACAGATGCAAAGTACAAAAACAGCAAGCTCAGAACACTCCTCGACAGTTTTTGTACTTTGCATCTGTTTCTATGCTAGCTGAATGGGTAGCGCAAAATGTGTTAGATTTGAGTTCTACACAACATGGGAGATAATTCTCAAGAGTTATGTCCTTTGATTATATTATAAAAATTCTCCCTGCTTCCCTCTTATTTCTTTGGTATATCCTTTTCATTGTTAAAAAAAACTTCGTTCACTGGCAGTGGACAGTGGTAGCACAAAGACGACGTGCACAAATTTCAGTAATTCAGAAAGTCACTTAGTTTGTCCACGTCTGCCAGGAACTGATCCCCCTGATCCCACATTTCTGGATTCTGGGATCTTATTGGTAGTCTCTTCACAGTGTCTTCAGCCCCAGTCACTGCCCCCACCCCCACCCCCACCCCCTCCTTGCTGTACCAAGGTCGCATCCATTTTAGTCTGGATCCCCTGAACATGAATGTAGAGTGCATTCAGGTCAAGAACACCAAAACTGACAAGATCTTGACATGCCAAAACCAAATATAATGCCTTGTGGCGACGATTTCCTTTGGCAGACAACACATTTCTGCTTGTCATGGTCCGACTCTGCTGTCTACCGTTTTGTCGTCTGCAAATGGCCAAGGAGCATGAAACTGTGAGCCCCATTCTGATTTGCCACTATCGTCTGACCGAACCATTCGCTTTTAACGATGCATAATGTTGTCGGTATAATTAAATGTGACTTTGCTGATTCTGTGCACTTTGGCTGTTGACCGTACGGGCATTAACACTAAAGACCTTAAATTCCGTTAACGGCCCGTGGTAACGCTTATACTTACTTACTTAGGCCTTGAGCCCCAGGAGGGGCATAGGCCATCCACAACCGCCCGCCATCGTCCACGATCCTGGGCTAAATTCAAGTTTGCTCTATCTCAGTAGCGGTAAATGCTTGGCGTCGCCTTGTTTGTCTTCCAGTGTTTTTTGTCGATGGGTCGCTTTTATTTGAGTTTCCATGGAGTCCAGGGTGTGTTTTGATTGATTTATCAAAATTGCTCCCTGCTCTCCCTTCTATTTCTTTTACATGCCTTTTAGTTGTTTGAATTTGTAACTTGTTAACTGGCAGTGGATCAGTTGGTAGGCACGTGTTTATGAATTGGTCCTGGACTCTTCTAGTAGTGGTCTTATTGTGTCTCTCACGTTTTCTGCTCCATACAAAGAACCGATTTGATGTTTGAGGTGACAGCGATTTTAGTGCGGGTGATGTGATCATGTGGGATCGACACAATGAGTCTTGACAGGCCAAGAAGGATGCTCTTGCCTTTCCTGGCGGTCCTTTCTCGTCTGCCATCTGTTCCTACCTTTGTGACTACATCCAAGGTACATGAAGTCTCGACCTCCAGTTGATTTGCTCCACTTCTCTGCCTCTGTGCTGTAAGGCATTGATTTCAGATATTTGGTCTTGTTCGGTGGTGTTGAGGCCGACTGGACGCATGTGAGCCAGCTTGAAGTCTTGCAACGCTTATACTGGTCTGCACTAATGTTTCGTGGCAGATGGTTAGAAAATATTGTTCTTGCCTGGTGGGCAGGTTGCATATGTGTGTGGGTGTGTACGTGTGTGTAACTTACATGTGTGCAGTTATGCGTGTGTATGTGCAAATTATTACTTAAAAAACCTAGAATCTTAATTAGAAAAAAACAGCCATTATTACTATAATTATTCCAAGTAACCATTTTTATATCACCAGAATGTGATATATGTAGTTGTATTATGTCATTATTTACGTATATGTATGAAAGTGAATGTTTTTGTGTATAAAATATTGGAATTGGGCGCTGCTAAGTATTCCTTAAGCTCCAAAACAGAACTGTAAAAATGTAACTGAAAGCAAATATCACACCGGTTCATCCACGGCCCAGCCCGACGATCGCGTTTCTCACTGGCAGACTCCAGGGTGGGGGTGACAAATATGCTACTGGAGTAACGTTTCCTACTGGCGGATTCCAGGATGGAGCTACAAATATGGAGCAACTGCTGGAGCAACGTCGTCCAAAACCTTGAATGACTGTATGAAGTGATCTCACTCAAACTTCGGAAATCAGATGCAAGACCAGAAACAAACAGCAAAACCCCAGGAAAATGGAAAAAAAAAAAGTAGAAAAAAGAAGGAAACATGCAATTATAACCAGAAAAATAACAAAATCTGAACAGTTCTCTAAGAAATACATAATAATATGTACTTGGGACTGTGCCAGTGCAAGAAAAAAGGATATTGACCATTGAGAAATTAGTATATGATATTGGCATACTGTGTCTACAAGAAACCAGAACGCATCAAGACAAACAGACTTCGAAGATTTCATAGTAAATGCTACACACACACACACACACACACACACACACACACACACACACACACACACACACACACACACACACACACACACACACACACACACACACACACACACACACACACACACACACACACACACACACACACGCGCGCGCGCGCAAAACCACACTTATTTATGTATTTTTTATTTTTTTTTTTTTTTATCTCAGTTGCACAACGCAGTACAGTTCATGAACAGTTCGGCACACGGATGTCGTGTGTTCTGATTTGTTTTGCGCAAGAGATAAAATGCGTGCCATTTAAATCTTTGGAAGGGTGCTGGGGGGGTGGGGATGGGGGACTAGACTGCTGTTGTATACAAGTCTTTTGTGTGTCAAGTAGTACACCATGCACAAGTTGGCTGTCGTGTGATTTGTTAAGATCTTTCGCGAGACGATCAGATCATGGTCGTAACCCTTAATGTGACACGTGACTGCTTGAATAAACGTACACATGCATACTCCTGTACTGAATCTGCGTTCGTTTGTTCTCTCAGGACTCGTGCACCGAGTCTGTGCTCGTAGTCTTCGCGTTAGGCCTAATCTTGTTGCTGTACGGAATGTGGGTCTAACGACAATTTAACCTTTTGACTCCTGCAAACTGGCCACCTGCGTCCTGCATTAACAACCGTGCTAGCAAAGAAAAAAACTTAACCCTTTGATTCCTATACCCTTTCCACCAGCTGGACGTTTTATCAAAAAATCGTTTTAAACACCATTTTCAGGCCGGTGTCTTTACGGGTTTCGCCATGAAACGTTGGAAATGTCTGAAATTGCGTATAATGGACATGTTTCTGTGTGAATGTCGAAGTAATGTTTAAAGCAGCCGTAGAATCCAAAGCGGTCCTTTGGTTTGGTACTTGCATTCCATTCTGACTGGTACTGAACGAAGTTTTGTATCTGCCATGATAAAAATCACATACATTTCTCTGATATTATCATGTTAAAAAAAAACCAATCAACCGTCGTGATTTTCTAAATGAAAGACTGCTCACGTGTGTAACCATTGTTGCACATTTTCCTAATGTCATGTTTAGATTTTAAACAAAAGAGCCTTCTGAGCAAGGGTGAAAAAAGTGCTCAGTTTACATGCACCCACATTCTGCCCCGACATGTACATAAACAGAGAGAGGGAGAAAGCGAGAGAGAGGGAGAGAGAGAGAGGGAGAGAGAGAGGATAGAGAGAGCGGATAGAACTTTAGAAGGGATACCAAAGAAATAAGAGGGAAGCAGGGAGAATTTTAATAATATAATCAAAGGACACAACTCTTGAGAATTATCTCCCATGTTGTATAGAACTTCTCAAATCCAACACAGCTTACGCTACCCATTCAGCTAGCATAGAAGCAGATACAAAGTACAAAAACAGCAAGCTCAGAACACTCCTCAAAAAAGGAGCGCCCAAGCCTACCTTTATACTCTGCAACTACCCTACACACAACTATGAGAGAGGAGAGAAATACATACAATATATTGGTCTTATGTTCAAGATTGACATAGTCTTTATTTTTGAACTGACCAAACACACACACAATAACAAGACAGAACATATACAGGTTGCTTCCAAGGCATATAGGTAATACCAAAGAAATAAGAGGAAGCTGGGAGAATTTTTATAATATAATCAAAGGACACAACTCTTGAGAATTATCTCCCATGTTGTATAGAACTTCTCAAACCCAACACAGCTTACGCTACCATTCAGCTAGCATAGAAGCAGATACAAAGTACAAAAACAGCAAGCTCAGAACACTCCTCAAAAAAGGAGCGCCCAAGCCTACCTTTATACTCTGCAACTACCCTACACACAACTATGAGAGAGGAGAGAAATACATACAATATATTGGTCTTATGTTCAAGATTGACATAGTCTTTTATTTTTGAACTGACCAAACACACACACATAGACAAGACAGAACATATACATGGTGTGCATAAGATAAGAATAAGAGGAGTGGAGAAAAATAGGACACGAAAACGTTATGAGAGAGTGATGAGAGAAGAAGCAGTCAGAAGACGGAAAAAATAGAGAGAAGAGAGAGAGAGAGAGAGAGAAGAGAGAGAGGAGAAACTGAAACTGAAACTGTTTATTGTCATTACACGAAAAGGTCTTTTGACAAGGGGGATAACAATTTTCCAGTAGTGCGACACATAATCCACTCTTTGTATGTGCGCAAATTCTTCACGCATAATCAAAAAAAATATCGAACATCCATTCCTTGAATAGTCGAACATATTCAAATCATATATAATGAACAATCATCCATTTTATCAGTACTACATAATGCAAACAAACAAACAAATATCAGAACAGTGTTCCTACATTCAGGCCAATAATTTGTCTAGGTTTAGGCAAACCAAAATCTTTTTCACACACCCACACCACACACACACGCACCCATATACACTCACGCGCGGGCGCGCGCTCGTGCGCACGCACACACACACATCAAAACTGTAATATGATGAAACATCTGGGCTAGACCACCCAAACCTTACATTTAGTGATAATAATATAATCTTCACATAACTGCCTCATAATACTCTGTTAACAAGGGACATCACTATGCCTTTTATTTATTTGTTTTTGGTTTGTTTTTGTTTGTTTTTTGTTTTTTTGTTAACATGTATAGTAGACCCTTAAGTGTCTATATACCCTTTCAATATCCACTTCTAACATATTCTACAAATATACCATTATTTTCATATTATTAGCTACTCTTAAATTATCGGCAAACAAAGCAAAATAAAGCAAATGAAAACAGCTCTTTACAAAACAGTCTATAATAAAGCTGCTTCTTTTGGAGTTAACGTGATATAGCCCACGTCAGTCAAAAGAGATTAAATTAATCCCAGTATGATATTGTCTAGCACTATTGTCGGGCTTGTAAGTGTTTGTCTTATTTTTTGTGCTTCCGCAATGTATAGTGCCACTGATTTGATTATGACTTCGTCATCAGACGACAAAATAGATACAACATCTTGTCTTTTGGCCATGTCGGATTAAAAAACTTTGCATTTTCCACGTATTGTGTCAAAAATTTGGCATTGGAATAAAAAGTGTTTTTCATTATCGACATTGTTTCCACATAAGGAGCAAGGATATACTGTGGACGTCCCAGGTTGAAACCAATTTTTATTTGCATTGAAACCAAGTGTTCTTAATCTAAATCTTGCGTAATTAGTTCTTTGCCATTTATCCGTAACAACACTGAGATATTTTTCGGTTTGAAAAACATCTTTAAATGAGAAGAACCAACTATATTTTTCTTTGTTTTCCATATCTGAGTGCCAATTTTGTTTAAACGAACAAATAAGCCTGTCTTTAAATTCATTAATAAACTGACACTCATTTCCTACTCCTTGGGACAACTACACGATTCCAAACCCAAGTTCTGATAAAGCCTTTTTTACCTGATAGGCCCAGTTCTGTTTTCCTATTTCCATTTGAGTAACCGTCATTTCATATGCCTGTTTACATAACCGAGATTGTGGAAGCCTTAACAATTTCAACCAGTATTTAATACTCTTCACAAAGGTTCTAATGTATAAAGGATATCTTCCAGTTTCTCCATATAAAACAGTGTTAGAAGAGTGAATTGGTACAGCCAAAAAACGTTTTATAGCATATGTATGCACTTTTTCCATATGTGGATTTACAGTAAGACCCCATACTTCAGCTGCATATGTAAGTAAAGGTTCTATCTGTGTTAACTGTTAAAGCTAGTCGATCCGATTCTTCCTTTAAGACATTTAACTGGTTTTGTAAGCCTTTGACTGTACCAGAGAGAAGAATAACATCGTCTGCAAACAGCAATAGGAATATCTCAATAACCCCAGGGATGATTTGAATGCCATGCCTGCCTTTTCTTGACAGTTCCACTGCTAATTCATTAATGAAAACTGAAAACAATTGAGGACTCAGTTGACACCCCTGTTTCACTCCTTTAGGGCATTCGAAATAATCTGAATATATACACTTCTCACGCATGCATGTAAGCACTGAGTTGTAAACTCCTCTTAGGGCCATAAATAATTTTCCATTCACACCACTTTTACGTAATACATTCCAAAGATTATTACGATTCACAGAATCGAATGCCTTCCTAAAATCCACAAATGCAACATAAAGTTTCTTATTTAAAAGTAAATGCTTCTGCACAAGGGAATAAAGTGTGAAAATATGATCAATTGTACTGTATTTTGCTCTAAATCTAGCTTGTTCTTCAACTATTTTCTCTTCTTTTTCTGCCCACTTTGTTAATCTCTTATTCAAAATATATGTATAAACTTTACTCACTATACTTTTAGAGCGACTCCTCTATAATTATCTGGATTATTCACATCTCCTTTTTTATGAATTGGGATTATTATGGACTTTGCCCATTCTGACGGGAAAATGCCATTATCAAAAAGCTTGTTACATAAATGGACAAGGAAATCAATTACATTAGCATTTGCATGTTTTAACATTTCGCTGATTATTTGATCTGGTCCTGCGCTCTTTCCTGCTTTCAAATGCCTGATACTCGCAGTCACTTCTTCTTTAGTTATAGGCTCATTGAAAAGTGGCTCAAAATTATTTTCTTCCTCTACTATATTACTCTCTTGTGCAGTATTTCCCCCGATATCATTGAAAACGCTGCAGAAATGATTGTACCATTGTTCAATAGAGATTTCATTGTACACAAAGGCCTTTCTATTAACAGATCTTATTATTGACCAGAATGTCCTGGAGTCATTGATGGAATCTTTGAGTGTTCTTATTTTCTTATCTTCGTATTCCCTTTCTTTCGTTTTCCTTAGTTTAACATACTCTTTTCGTGATATGACATATGCTTCTCTTTTTTATCTTTTTTCTTTTTCTGTTTTGCATCTCTGGAATCTTTTCAGTAGCCTCTTAACTTCTTGTTTCTTTCTTTCACATTCCTTATCAAACCAATCATTGTTTCTTTTGTCCTTGTCTCACTGTTCGTACCATACACGCAGCTGCCCCGCATAAAGCCTTAGTAAACTGCTCCGAACTGTCATTCACATTATAATCTAACAAACCGAAAGCTGTCTGTAGACAATTGTTGAACTCAGAACCATCAAGCTCGTGTACAAATAAACTTGCTAATTCTTCAGACCATACAATTTTTTCTTCCCCTTGTTGTCTTGCACTTTCTACATCTGTATGATTATTTCCCCTTTTCCATGTTACCTCAACAGGTAGATGCCATGAATCAACACAGTTACCTACCCGTAGATCAAAGCATGATACCAGATTATAGGGAACAAGAAAATAGTCAATCACACTACACCCATTTGGAGACACAAAAGTGTATTCACCCTCTGTATCTCCATCACAAAAACCATTCAAAATAACCATATCCAACATGAAACATAAGTTCAACAATGTTTTGCCAAAACTATTCACAGTTTCATCTTTAGAACAACGTACATCACATTCATTATACATCCTGTCATACTCAATGTCTTCCAAATAAGTAGTCATGTCTTCAGGCGCAAACTGTTCGTGACCTGTTCTAGCATTGAGATCTCCCATAATTATAAAATGTGTTTTTTCTTTTTCAAACTGTTGTAGCATTAATTCTTCCAGCATCAAGATCCCATCTTTAATTAATGTTTCGTTATATCTAGGGCTTCCTTCTGGTGCAACATAACATGCAATCAAAATCAGATCTTTGTCTAAATCAAATACATTTTTGTTTACTCTGATGGCAATGGTGTTATCATAATCTAACATTATTTCTTTCACACAATTTTCTAAATTTTTTTTTCACCAACAATAAAACTCCACCCGAATTCCTGCCATGGTGTGACAATTTCTTAGCTGGAGCGTAAAACTTCAAATAATCAGTGAACAAACAGCTGAAATCAAACGAAGTATCAAGAAAACATTCAGTGAGACAAACAAAATCAAATTTTGTTACATAATTTATGAAGGAAACGTTCTTCAATTTACTGTACAAATTTTCAACGTTGTAATTCAAAAAGGACCACTGGTTTGGATGGCCATGCCTGTCCTATGGCTTTCTGGAAGTACCGGAACGCAAGCTCCTGTTGCCAAGGTTACCGCCTGCTCCTCTGCCGCGGGCCGTGCTTTTTGACGTCCGTCGCGGTTGGCTGCCCATGCTCACCCTCCCACCCGTCTGTCGGTCTGCCGCAGGACTGCCGCGTGATGCACGTGCGTCCGTGTCTGTAATACGCCCGGTGTCATGCCCCTGGGAGAGAGAGAGAGAGAGAGAGAGAGAGAGAGAGAGAGTGGGGTCGGTGGTTGGGCGCGGTGGAAGAGAGAGAGAGAGGGGACGGGGGTTGTAAGGAGAGAAAAAGTAGAGACGGGTCAAATGCACGGTTTCTGTCACTTCAGTACAGACAAACGCAGCAGTCTCTATACGGTCATCTGTACCTTGTACCACTAGCGCAAAGCTCAGAACACACTGCTGTAGTACCGATAAATACCCATACAGTATAGTTGTCCCTCGAACCCATAATGTAAATTAGTTCCATAACCCTCTGACTCCGTCACTCTATCCGCCAGCATCCCGCATCGTCAGTTATAACAGCAAAACAAAAACTTAACCCTTTCAATCCCTAACCCTGCCCACCGGCTTCCTGCAAAAACTTAACCATTTCACTCCCTCACCCTATCCACCAGCTTCCTGCAAAAAAACAACCGTTTCACTCCCTCACCCTGTCCACCAGCTTCCTGCAGGTTAAGTTTTAACCGCTGGGTCGATAGGGCACGGGAGTTAAAGGGTTAATAGGTTAGTTGAACGTAACTTGAATTGTTACCAGTATCAGCGTAGAGGCGACACCGCTGCAGTATGTGTCCGAGTGACAATCCCCCTAGCCACAAGAGCTGTTGATGAAGCGTCAGTTTGAGCTGAGAGTGGACCTGCTGGGGTGCAGACCTGTTCTGACACTGCTCCACGGTGACGGGACCTGAATGGGCGAGTGCCATTCTTGTCTGATGTAGATGACCGTGTAAACATTTGTGTTACATTGCATGGTACCATGGTGCTTGTCACTTGAGTAGGACTGGCCAAGAAGGCCACAAGGGAAAAGATGTCTAAATCCTTGATTCCTTACACAGATGTCAAATCGAAAGTACACAGTTACGTGAGAAATCTGTGGCAGGAGGATTGGAATGAACAGACAGATAATCTTTTCCAAATCCGCCCTAGCCTGAAAGAAATTCTCCCATCTGCTGCAGGAAACCGTAAGAAAGAGACAGTGTTATGTAGATTACGCACGGGTCACACATCCTACACACATTCGTACCTTTTAAAAAATGAAGCAACACCATGGCATATACGTTTGACGATTGAGCATCAGACACCTCCTCCTCGATTGCTGAGACTTGTACGATGTGAGACAAAAGCACTACACGGCGGACTCCTTAAGAGCCACTTCTGAGACGTCCCTCCTGATGCAATTTTCCTGTTTTTTTAACAAGAGATCAATAGATTCCACCTGATTTGATTTTACGTCTGTTTTTTTTTAATGGCAATTTAGATTTGCAAGGTAAACGGTGAGCATGTTTTTTAACTGTTCTTTCATCTTAACGGTTGTCGTTTTTTTGACGTGGTGTTAGCCCTGATATGGCTCTAGTAGTCGGCTGGGCTATAAGCAATATGAACTGAACTGAACCGAACTTGAGTAGGAAGTCATAGGTGATGGGAAACTTCATCTACTTGATAGTCACAGATGGCACGTGCAACATTCTCTTTCTCTGCCTCTTTCCCTCTGTCTCTTTGTCTGTCTGTCTGTCTGTCTTTATTCCCCTCCCCTCTCTGTCTTTATCCGTCCGTCTATCTGGCTGGCTGTCTCTCGATCTTTCTGCCTTGTATTTCCTACAGTCGTTTGTTTATACAAATTTCTTCTTATTGTATCCCTGAGCTTTCTTTCTTTTCTGGTAAACTGCAGTCTCCAGAAATGACTGGCTTCTGGCAGCAAGTCTATAGAAAGATAAAAGCCGTTAGTTATTACTGAGGTTTTCCAATAATGAGTGAAATGGTAGATTCCAATTTTCTTTTGGCCAGTATAACTCTGGTCCCCATCTCTCTCCCCCTCTCTCTCCCTCCCTTCCCCCCTCCCTCTGTCTGTCTGTCTATCTGTGTATCCATCTCACTGCTTTGCTTTTCCAAACCCAGAATAGGGTCAGGTACCCACTCACAGCACACACACACCACCTGTTGGATTTATTTGTGTTTGGTATACTTAAACGCCAGCGCGAACGAAGTTTTATTCGTCTCAGCCATCATTACGTTTTCTAGCTGGTTACTTCTATAAGGTATGTGCAGTTTCTGTTGCTCTCTGAGTTTGTCGTCTAAGGGTAAATGGTGCACTCTTACATAACGGGGACACGTTATGTGTACGTGAACTGATCAGTACAAAATGAGCCATCCTCTTTAATATTTTCTCGAAAGAGTACAGCCTGAACCTATCTGTTGCTTATCAAAGTCTTTCGCAGGACAAAGCTGTCTTTCGCGTTTCTCGGTCATCACTCGTTCAAAGATCATACGTGGATCTCGTCTCGTCTATGAAGTCGTTTGTGAATTTTTGCTTTACTTAACCCGTTGACTCCCGCACCCTATCTACCACCAACAGAAACCTAACCCTTCGACTCTCTCATCCTATCCGTTAGCTTCCTATAAGGAAGCTAGTGGATAGGGTGAGGGAGTCAAAGTGTTTGATTTGCTAGCGTGGTTGACAATGCAGGATTCTGATGGACACGGTGCGGTAGACAAAGGCTGAAGTTCACAAACGACTTCACAGACGATCCCTTCACGCCGCTCACCAGCTCCAAAAACCTAATCCTTTTACTCTCTCATTCTATTTCCACATGCTTCATGCAGGTGAATAGGGTGAGGGAGCGAAATGATTGTTTTGCTTTGCTATAATGACTAAAAATGCAGGAAGCTGGTGGATAGGGTGAGGAAATGGAAGCTGGTGGATAGGGCCAGAAAGTGAAATGTTTGCTTTGCTATGATGAGCGATAATGCAGGATAATGCAGGAAGCTGGTAAAGAGGGTAACGGGGTGGGACTAAAGCTGATGGATAGGGTGAGGGAATGAAATATTATGTTTTAGCTTGCTTATAGCAACTGATAATACAGGAAGGAGGTCAAGATTGCAAGGGAGTCAGAGGGTGATATAAGCAAGTCTTAACTAAACTGTGTAAACGTAAAACTAAGCCAAGACTCTTGTTCAACACTGTGCACAGCTGAACTGACGATCGTTCGTGGATATACAACCACCGCCAGCCGTTTATCTTTGTGTGTATGCAACAATTGATTATTTTGCTGACTTCTACATACAACGTGCATTGTTATGTCGACGCAAGAAAGATGTGTAGACACTCAGTTGGTTTCCGTGTTTCGCAACTTGAAGTTCAACCCGTTAGACTCAAGGACCCAGCGCATATATGAACTTAAGTGTCGGCACTATGGTGGCACTGAAAATAGAGAAGTATAGTACGCATACATATAACCTGTCCTCTTTCTTAGGAGCTGAATTATTCCTTCAGACAGCTTAGAGGGACACGTGATTTTCTGTGACTTATTACTGGCTTACATACTTATTTAACTTATTTCATTATAATCTTTTGGATTTTACAGGATTTCTTGAACGGACTTGAGCAGTAGACTGTGTACAGTATATCACATTGCTGCCCATTGCTTAACAGTTCACCTTGCTAGAAATTATTGTTTTCAGATCACAAGTGATGCGTGTGTACAAGGTTTGTTTTGTGAAGGCAGTCTTTTATGTAAAGATGAAGAGTATCATTGTACGACTGAAGGCAGTTTTTCATACCAGATGACCCGCTCCAAGTTTTTAAAAGAGAGGAGTTTTCTGTCCTGTCTCTCTTTCTCTCTGTCTCTGTCTGTGTGTCTCTCTTTCTCTCTGTCTCTGTCTTCTCTATCCCCCTCTCTCTCTTTACACCTTTTTGTTTTGTGTTATTTTTATTTCTTATTTTTCCTATGTCACTTATGATCTAAAAACAATCATTTCCAGCAAGGTGAATGATTAAGCAATGGGCAGCAATGTGATATAGTGTACAATGTCCCTGTGAATATATGATATATTATCGTATTCATAACAAACATGTTAATACATTAATGATATAATTTTAGTCGATGGACTGCTTTCATCAAGCGTGCTTGAATAAGATTCACAGCAAATACTTTTAGTATATATGTTCTGTGATATGACGAACTTTTGTAAAATAGTTACGTGTGTGTATTAGGATGACATGTTTTATCGTTATATATTCACGTCTAACAGTTGATTCAAGTTTCTTTGCAGGCACGTCCACTTTCATTTCACTGAAGAAAGTTCTGCTAAACAGGAGTGCGGTGTTCCTTTTGGCCATGTCTGTATTTATAAAACGGTGACAGCTCACTTTCACCGAGGACTGTTAAACATATTTAACTTCTAAGCAAAGTGCTATGAGTTTAGTGTGCATCGATGAAGTATTTCCAGTCTAGTTTGGGCTATCAAATGAAAGCAAAGGACGAAGGGCCACGCTAAATAGTAAACAAGTTCATTGTGCAGTTCTGAACCGTTTCTTTTTTCACGTGGTATGAGTTCATTTTGTGTTGATCATGTGTTTCCAGCTTGTTTTGGTTTATCAGTGGGAACAGAAATCCATTTGATTTCCGACCAAAGTAGTATGAGTTCATTTTATCACCGATGAAGTCTTTCCAGCTTCGTTCGGTTCATCAGGCGGGGAAAAAAAGGACGAATGAACACACTCCGTGTCCAAGCAGCGTGGTATGAGTTCATTTTGCAGTGATGAATTGTCTCCTATTTCCTTTGGTTCGTCAAATGTGAACAATTTTGTCTTGACTCCGAATCTTCTTTTACACGCCGATGACTCGGTGAAGTCAGATGACTTGGATTTATCGTTATTGGAATGCTCTTTTAGTGATGATGGATCTGGTGGGGAGGTCAACCCTCACCGCTGCCAGTCACATACAGATGTGGACGGTGGTGTAAAGGAGGTGTCTCGTGTTGGTGGTGACGAAGACTTGAAAGAAAAAATCGCAGATGTGGCAGACTGCCCTCCCAGCGTTCAGCTATACCAGCACGGTAGTTACACGAGTGACGACACGAAGAGAGCAGAAGTATGGCAAGCATGTACCTTGTCCATTGAGTGTGATCACGAACACAAAGAGGCGCCTTGTGCAGGCGATGACAAAGACTTGAGACAATTTGCGAGTATCTCGTATCGCCCTCCCAGCATTCAGCTATACCAGCCCGGTAGTCATACTGGTCACGGCACGAACAGAGGAGAACAATTGAAAGTAGATACCTTATCCACTGAGTGTGATCACAAGCACAAAGAATTAGAAACCTCTGTTGAAACTAAACCATTGTTTCGTTATATCTCAGCCCCAACTTCACCATTACATGAAACTCTTGAACCTCCTGTTAAACAGGTATCACAAGTCATATTCAAGAGTTCACCATCTTACAAACATTGTGGAAATTTAATTTGTGAAACAAATTCCCTTTCTTTTCAGAAAAGAAGCCCATCCACAAACTGCGTCCAAACTACTACCGAAGCTGACCTGAGCACAGACTTAAGTAAAGTATGTTCTCAAACAATATCAACGAAGATAGAGCATACTAATGTAAAGCCTAGCGCAAGTATAATCACAGAATCAGGCGCAGAACTCAGCACATCTTGCAGATCAAGGCACAAAACATTCAGTCACACTCCAAGTCGGTATGAGTCTGTTACAACCCCGGCATATCTTGCACAAAACCCGAGACATTTTCAGAAGAGAAGAAAGGTCTCAGGAATAGAGTCGTTTATTACCGAATCCGACTCGGATGTCTCAGTAGGTTCCAAAAGAAGTCAGAGGAAACTGGGGAACGATTCTCTCTTGACGGTTACACAGTTGGCACTGAGCTAGAACCAACAGTATTTCTAAGAAGAAGTCAGAGGAAAACCAAGAAGAGATTTAAATTAGACATTTCTGATTCGGAATCGGAATTACCAGGACCAGTGAGAAAACCCCAAAGAAGACCCAGCAGAAGAAAGAGATCTTCTAGCTCAGACTCTGACCTTCATGTGCCATTGACTGGATTACGGAGAAGCCAGAGGATACCCAAGAAAAAGCCGTATACTGAATACACTGAATTATGTTACGATTTTGATGGTGACAGTAATCAAGAACTTCAACCTGTTTCGGAGCAACAGCCTGCAAAGAATCAAAGAAAAGACGCTTCATACTTCGGCAAAATAGACAAAAGACAGCGAGTAACAAATCCCCAACAGAAGCAGCAGTGCACTGGCAGTCAGCCTTGTTCTCCAGACTATGTTCCTGTTGCTCGTGTTGTTTCCCATCAGCAGTCATCGACAGAACAGAACTTGAGTTGTTCCAAGATTCAGGGAAACAACTTTCCGAAATCAGAGGATACGCCTCGCAATGTAAAGAGTAATCCTCATATCGTCAAAGACCAATCAGAGCTATATCAAACTAAACCTGATAAATTGTCAGGACAGAGAGAGTCTGACACCCGAGCTGAACACAGTAACCAAGCCATCACTTCACTTGAGTACACAGAGACATATTCAAGAAAACAGGTAGTACAGAAAAGTCGAGATAATTGTGAAACGCCTGAAGAAAGACATATACTGTCTGAAATCTCACAGGGTCAGATCAGCCACAGTCTTAGAAAGTCTGAATTAGTTGAACCCACCTATCCACAAAGCAAGGACAGAGGAAAAGAAAATGTCTCATTGAAATCTGATAGAGGGCATGGCAAATCCAGATTTCACCGAAGGCACGTGCTGTTAGAGAACACTGGCAGGAAGGCTTCAAGTAGTTCAGGAAAAGTGACTTTCCATTTTACATCTGAGTGCAGAGACAAACAAGATGTTCACAAAAAAGAAACTTCAAAATCCAGACATACTTGTGTAAACACTTCCAACAGAAAACTTACTGAAATAGAACATACCGACGGAAATTGCACAGGAAAGTTACGTTCTGAATCAGAACCATCTGAGTCACAATTTGCGTCCAGGGTAAACCGTAAAGAACATTTTGATATTTCGCAGACGCACAAAGTGAGAAAAATCGAATCATTACTTTGTACTGACAAACCTGATCAAAAAGAAAAGAAGGGCTCCGTGTTTGAACCTTTAAATACACAGTTTAGCTTTCGAGGAAAAAGAAATGTTTTGTCAGATGGCAGTGAAAATGAAAATTATTGTGAACCCGCTGTTTTGACCAAGAAACAAAAGGATCTTGTACTGAAAGAGGAAAGTGAACAATCGAAACAAAGTTCAAAAGGTAGGGCACGATCTCAAGGACAAGATTGTGCAAAAGCGGAGAGTGATTACAAAAAATCACAAGTTAGGAACAAGAAGAAAATATCTCCGTCCAGTGATAAGCCGCACGATTGTTCAGAACGAGATATTTGGCCCTTGACCGTTGAAACAGAAGTTAACCCTAGGAAAAAGAAAAGCAGCCCACTTAAGTCTGGGGTGGCAGAATCCGACAGGGCTCCCAAACGAAAAGTCTTGTCCAAACTGAACACACCAGAGAGCATCGACAGTGATAGCGAAGGGACAGCAGTAAAACGTAACGAACATTTAAAAGGTAACGAGTATTTAAAACGTAACGAACATTATTACAACAGGAAAAAAGGAGTACGAGCTAAAGGCACCCACAATCGACAGCGAGGAGGAGAAGAAAAAGTTTTCAACTTGATTAGTTTAACCAGAGCCATTGCGACAGAAAGGGATGCCATTGAGTTTTGTCAACAGTACGGTTTGTTGCCACAGAGCACCCCATGCCCTAAATGTGGAGGACTTCTTACTAAACTAAATAAAATTGTCCGCAGAGTGAAGACTTTCTCAGTAGAGTTTCGTTTTCAGTGCAATAAAAGACATTGTAAAAGCAAGAGCCATGTTCGTCTTCGAAATGTTTGCTGGCTGTCCAAATCCACCAACATTCTGTGTTGCCAGCACCTGTTGATTTTCTACCTGTTTTCCAATCAGTTTACGGTTGAACAGGCTGTTGAAGAGAGTGTGGTCTCTTGTGAAAACATTCAGCTGGGCAGCATTCTGAACAAGAAACAAGTTAATTCTGTCTGTCTGGAAACAGTACAGGAGCTGTACAACTTTTGCAGGGAGATTTGTGTGCTTTCACTTCCTGACCCTCAGCCAATCGGAGGAGTTAATCGCACTGTTGTAATTCTTGAAGCTCAGTTTGGCGAGACGAAGTACTGCAGCCGAGTTTTCCCTGAAGGACAGGTTGTCTTAGGTGCCTTTTGTCGCCAGACAGAAGACCTGTTTTTTGTTCCCTGCCCTGCTTTAGAACCTGAGCACGTGATTCCTGTGATACAAAAGTATGTGAAAAAGGGGTCTGAAGTGCAAACTGATAACTCGGATATTTACCTAGCATTAGGTCAACTTGGGTACAAACATGTGGCTCTGAATCATTCTCAGCACGACCTTGACATTGAGACAGGCCGCTGCTTGAAGCACAACAAGGACAGCATCTGGTGGATGAAGAAATCGCCATCAGGGTCCACCAGTTTGGACAAGTTGGTCACGTGTAGCTCACAGACTGTATTGTCTTCGTCTGTACCCACAGACATTGAAGAACGTGTACGAAAGAACCCCGAAAGTCGAGGGATTCAAACGTCTACACCCGGTGATGATTCTGTCAAACGAAAATTGAATAAAATCACCCGTGCTTCTGATTCAACGGTAATTCCTGATATCTCCAGTATTTTAGGCACTTACAACTCATCAGAAAAGCTAGATGAGGCATTTTCTTCCAATATTCCCAAGGTTTCAGTTTTGAAAACTTTATCAGATTCAAGATCAGTATCAGCAGCTTTCTCAGATAGTTTTGAAGGTTTTGATACTGGTGCCATTTTCAGCACACCTGGAAACTCTGTGACCACTGGCACCTCGGCTATTGGAGCATCTGTAGACATAAGAAGCACGTCAGGGAGAGACAGCAAGTTGAGCACTGACGCAGAGAACTGGATCTTTGCTCTGCACATGGGAGAGTTCTTGTGGCGTAGAAGTCATCGCAACGACAAGGACATTTTCCTCTCTTTTCTGCAGGCAACAGCGAAGATCTCCAGTGATCAACACTAGAAAAAAAGGTGGGTAAGCTTTCTTACAATACCATGCAAACGTTTTCATGAGCTGAAACGAGGGCATATTATAAGTAAAATACCTCACCAAAGATGTATTGGTTTTGTAAGAATTCATGACGTTTTGGCTCTTTTATCGTAGTCCATATCAGGTGCGCAGTTGTCCTTTTTTTTTGCAATATGCAATTACCAGTCTGGAATCAATTTTTGATAAAATTATGGCATGCAGAGTAGGTAATGACAAATAAAGCCTGATCTGCGACAGCAGTAAATGGTGGGTATTGTACTTACAAGCCAGTTATAGTACTTATCATATTACTGCTCAGGCATCAAAGCAAGGACGGTTTACGGACGGCACTGATAAAATTGCAGACGATTAAATCCAGATTGAGGAAAGAGATGGGATAAGAAAGCAGATAAGTGTTGGTAACCATGAAATCGTGTTACTTACGATAAGGAAAGAAAGAGTTCATTGTAAGCCCAAGTATAACAATGAGAAATGACTTTTTTTTTTTTTAGAAAAGGAAATCGTATGGTTTGATTACAGTGATTTCAACTTTAGCTGAGTAGGGTTTATTTGTAGCATTTTTAAGATTACTGTCATGCATTCTAAAATGTAATTGTTTTGTGCTGTCTTACTCGTCAACTGTTTTTTCTTCTTCTTTTTTTATTCTTAATGTGTTTCTATAAGAAATCTCGTTTCCACCAAATGTAATTAGACTCTGGGATTGTTTGGTTATTGTGCGCACTGTGTAGTTTGAGGCCCCGTTGGAGTGGAGCTTTCGCCTCCTAGTCTGATTGCACGAGTTTGCGTGGGTTTGAACATGTCCGAGAAAAACTTTGTGTATGTGGTCTTCAGTCCACAAGATATGAAAGGATATGCGACCTTGCTCAGAATCAGGGAAGGTAAACCAACTTGGAAGAGGAGATGGACACTGCCCTCGTAATGATGGCACCAATAAACGTTAAGGCAGCTACCGTCTCACTCTCCTATGACATCATTATCATTGTCATTACGGTTTAAATTCCAGCCAACTGCACAGAGACATTTCAGGGCTATAACCATTTCCAAATATCACAACACCTCGCTGATCCTGAAGAAATGGAAAAGAAAATGTACATATATCAATGCATTCTGACACATAATTTTAGATAATTATGCCCCTGGCGTTGATCATTCTATCAGTTTATCCACCAGCGGGACGTGTTGAAAGAAAAAACGTATACAAATGTAAACACAACTCGGGACACTCAAACGCACGTAAAAATGGCATCATCATCATCAGGTGCCCTGCCGCATGGCGTTGGCGACCATGGACTTCCATCCATCTCTATCTCTCGTTGCCCCTAGCATCTCCCCCACCCTCCTCATCCCCAGCCACTCTGCAAGTCCGTCCAGCATTCTCTCCCTGGGTTTACCTGGTGCTCTCTTTCCCTCCAGCTTTCCCGTTGTGACCATGTGCTCCAAATCCCCCTTCCTCATAAAATGGCCTATAAATGTTGCCTGTCTTTTCCTAATCTTCCTTATGAGTGATCTACTTGTGTCAAAAATGGCATAAATAACATAAATGTGCTTCTGCACATCACGTTTCCTTAGAGCCGAAAATGCAGTTGATGCATGCACCTAGTTACCAGTCCCAACAGAAAGTATGTAAGGCTTTATGGAACAGATACAGGTGAATGGACCAGCTGGGCAGAAAATAATAATATAGGAACTGACAGAGCAAGGCAGAAACAGAATCACAGTAAAGAAGAAATTTCTAGCAGGGAATTTCCAGAAGGTGGGAATACCATTTACACTGAAAGAGCCTCCAGCATCCCCACGGGGGGATACCTATGACATCAGCGTTGTGTGACGTCATTTCGTACGTGTTTTTAACCCTGTGTACTTTACACATGTTGCTGGATAGACACTGAAGTGCCTGTGCGATTTGTTCATACGATATTAATCAGACCCCCATTGTTCTGAACGGCAGATGGTTCGGTGGTCTCACTGCGTGTTTGCCAGCATGTTTTGTGTTTTTGTTTGGTAAACATTGTGGTAGGCGGGTTTGTGTTCAGTTAGAGCCACCTTTCCAATTCGCATAGCTCGAGGAAAATTTGTATTCGTGTGCGGAGTCCAATCTAGAACATCCAGCTGTGATTGCGTATTAAAGTCTGTGTAGGGTTGCTGAAGATAGAGCAACAAGGAGAAAGAGTAACTGCAAAAATGTCAAGATTATCCCATAACCATCAAGTTATACGGGATTATCACCTATCAGCTTATAGGGATTGAGGATCCTGCAGCATTCCTCCAGGCCTGTATTATGAGGATAGTGGCCGTATGAGAAGAGTGGGATTCACCGTCCAGAAAGCTTGACTCGAGAGCTGTCAGATCTCCACTACCTCACTCTTGACATCTTTTATCAGTGAAGTGGGATCTTTAAATGTCACAATCAAGTGTACGCATGTATGTCTTTGTGGCTTGCTTTTTTCAGATGGGGGGGGGGGGGGGGGGGAGCGAAAGAGTTACAGAGGAATGTGTAAACAGTAATATGTAAAGGGGGCGGGGGGGAGGATCTGATTACGGGTTCGCACATGTGTGTGTGTGTGTGTGTGTGTGTGTGTGTGTGTGTGTGTGTGTGTGTGTGTGTGTGTGAAGTGCATGCATTAAAATTTACATACTGTGTTCATGCTTTTTTTCATTTGAATGTACTCTGTCTGTTGAGGTTCTTGTTTTTAAACAGTCAAGTGGAAGTTACATGAATATTTATGAAATATTGTGTCAAGATCATTTGCTTTTCTTGTATTTTGTAATGTCAACATTTCTTTTAATGCATCGTACGGTGTTAGTTTTTTGTAATAATCGTGTTGTACCTGCCATAAACTTCTGTTGTTGAGACAGTAATTTCTTTCTTATGTCTGATGTGTTGTGTTATGGGAATGCTTTTCTCTCGCATTTGTGTGTACTTAATAAGTATACATCTCATTTATTCTTTACAAAGCTGTGAACATTTGTCGTTAAGTATGCCTTAGTTAAATGCCTTTGTGTAGTTTATTGTACATATGATTTATTTGTCACTAAGATGTCATCAGTTATCATAAGCATGCCCTAAATCAAAGGCTGTCGGCTCTACATTTATTCGTTGCAAGGATGTTATCATTTGTCATCAGCATGTCTTAAATCATAGGCCGTATACTTTACACTGTACATCCAGTCAGTCTGCTACGAAGCTGTTATCTTTTGTCGTAAGCCTGCCTTTAAGTAAATGGTGTGTATGTGTGTGTGTGTGTGTGTGTGTGTGTGTGTGTTCCACAGGTATCTGCATTGTAACAGCCAGGAAGTAGAGACAATGTGGATGCATGTTCATGAACATGGTCAACGGTTGGCTGGCCGAGTCTATAACTGTTTGGAGAACATTCATCCTGGCCTGACCCATAAAGTGAGTCTGCTCTGTTTTCCTGGGATTTACCCCCCCCCCCCCACCTTAAACCCTTTAACTTTGTAACCCTGTCGACCAGCCTTTAAAGTCATTTTTTGTTTTGACACTGTGAAGGGACCAGACTTTCTCTGAGTAGTACATAATAATAATAATAATAATAATAATAATAATAATAATATTAATGTTAATAATGATAAGATGAAGAAGAAGAAGACCAACAAAAACAAAAACAACAACAGCAGCAGCAACACCAACAACAAGAGTAATAATAATGATAATAATACGTATCCTCTCGTCCATAGAGGCAGTCACCTGTGGCGTTGGTCATTACGTTTACATGACACTCTGAAAGACACATCCCTGAAGAGGATGAATATTGCCAGACCTCACTGCTTGTCCACAAACAACACTCATCTCTAGGCAGTGTCCCATGAGCATACAGGGAGGCTTTTTCAGGATTTAATAATTAATAATTACAATATTTATATAGCGCAAAATCTTGATAAAATCAAATCTAAGCGCTGAAGCAGACACACACGCAGGCACGCACGCTCGCACACACACGCACGCACACATACAGACACACACACACACACACACACACACACACACCCACACACACGCATGGCTATAAATGGGGAGAAAGAATAAAAGCAATAAAAGCAAGAATAAAAGCAATGGAAAATTATAGAGAGCATAGCATACAATTATATATTATAACCATGTGATTCCCTCCGAGCGGAGACAGGCTGCAGAGGGGAGGGTTGAGTGAGGTTAGGATTTTATGCAGGAGAGAAAAGGTGAGTTTTGAGAGCGGACTTGAAGGAGACAAAAGTAGGTTGCTGACGGACTGAGAGAGGAAGTTTGTTCCAGGAGAGTGGACCAGAAACAGAGAAGGCTCGTGGACCATAGGTATTGAGCTTAGTGCGTGGAAAGCGAAGAGTCAGAGGATCAGAGGCAGAGCGGAGGGTACGTGAGGGAACATAGATCTCAAGTAGGCTTGACAGGTAATCGGGGGCTGCGTTATTGAGGCTTTTGTAGCACATGGTGTCTAGTTTGTACTGTATGCGCTTTGATACAGGGAGCCAGTGGAGTTGTGCCAGGAGAGGAGATATGTGGTCAGCTTTTTTCTTTTTGAGTACAAGGCGTGCAGCATTGTTTTGAATGCGCTGTAGGATGTGAATGGTGGAGGCAGGAAGACCAGACAGGAGTGAATTGCAATAGTCAATGCGAGACATTATGAAGGAGAGAACGAGTTTTGCAGTTGTTTCGACAGAGAGATACTTCCTGATCAGCTTTATACGATGGAGATGATAGTAGCAGGATCTGGCAGTTTGAGAAACAAAGTTGTTCATGGAGAGGGTAGAGTCAATGCAGACACCAAGGTTTTTAGCTGAATCAGAAATTGGGACTGATGTGTTACATAATGGGAGAGAAAGAGGAGGCAGCTGAGAAAGTTTCTGACGGGTGCCAATGAGGATAGCTTCTGTTTTGTCGTCATTAAGCTGAAGTCTATTGTGTGTCATCCAGTTCTTAATGTCCGAGTAACACTCAGTGGTGCGAGTCAACAGGCGCTGTATATTATCAGGTGAGTCACTGTCTTGAAGTTGGGTGTCATCAGCATAGAAGTGGTGTTTTATAGAATGGGAGTTGGTGATGGTGGACAGGGGGGAGGTGTAAAGAGTGAAAAGAACAGGGCCAAGGACAGATCCTTGTGGAACACCACAGGTCAGGTATGCAGGTTGAGAGTAAGTGCCATTGATGAGAACGGTTTGTTTTCTGTTTGATAGGTATGAAGTGAACCAAGACATTTAGGCCCACAACGATTCGAACCCACGACTGTCAGTCTGTGCCTTTCTTTGTCTAGACTTTTTCTGGACTCTTTCAAGTGAGGTGGATCCAGCGGAACCAAATGTTACCATTTCTGAGTAACAAAGTGTTTTCAAAGTGTTTTTTCTGATAACGAACAAGCATGGAACGATCAATGTCCATACCATAGTGCAGTGGACTGATGACTGGAATGTAGTGGGCTGATATCGCCATCAGTCCGAAGATATATATCTTCGTGCATTTTGCTTCAGTAGCGTTACCTCATACTTATTTCTTTCAGATACGTTCAACCTGTGGACATGATTTGGAAAGCTTGAAAGACATAAGCTTGAGGTAACGCTACTGAAGCAAATTGCACATGAGACAGAATAATAATCTGATTGTTAAAATTCAACCTGTGGACATGATTTGGAAAGCTGAAAGAAATAAGCTTGAGGTAATGCTTTTGATTGTTAAAATATTATCTGTTAACTGAATGGACTCTGAGAGCTACAGGTGCCTGAGGGAAGAGATCTGGCTAACACCCCTGAACCTGTGGGAGAAACGGTACTGGCCTGTGGATAGCGCTACAGAAGACAACCCGTTTCATCCTCGAGTCTAGTCTTTAAGTGTGACGGGGAATGAGAAAAAGAAAGACTGAATGGACGATGTTTACGCAGCATGTTCCTATCACTCCTCATTAGTCCACTCTGAAAAAATGTGTTTGTTACTCAGTGGACGATACTTATTCAAGATGTTACTATAGATCCTGATCAGGAGTGGACTCAGCTGCACAGCAAATCATTCAGATTGAGCATGATGCCCTGAAGGGTTCAACAGTTAACGAGGAGCGAATGAAACATTCTGCGAATATCTTCCATTTATCGATTATAACAGGATCTGGTACCAGTCTGCAGTTTCAAATGTCTGTGACTGTGTGACATGAACAGGTGGTTGGAGGGGTGGTGACAAGCGCTGCCTTGTCCTACGTGGCTGTTAGAGGTTACCGCTACTACCGGTCTTGTCAAATCGTAAAGAAGAGAGGCCAGGCTGGTAAACAGGCATGCGAGAACCTGAAGAGATACCTGGAGCAACAGGAAGCAGAGTATGGACTGGTGAGTATCATATGAGATGATTGTAATATCAATTTGGTTCACCAACTGAAGACTATCCATCAGTAGCGTTGACATTCCATTCTCACTATATACACGTAATCGTTGTGTCACATTCGATCAGATACTCTCCATTAAACAACCCATTTCCGATTTTTGCAAAATGGACTGTCTAGAGCTGGGAAAAATTGGTGCTATTTGCCATTGCCTTTTCATTGAGGTCACCAAAGTACATACTTGTTCATTTCTTCTATCTCGACTTGACTGGTGCAATGCATTGTCGGTTGTTCCAGATACCTTCTCCACACGCTCTAGAAAGTTCAGAATAATACTGCTCTGCTAGTTTTGAAATTCTGACGAATATGGGCATATCTTTTCAGATCATTGCACTGGTTTCCTGTTCAGTCTAGAATAAATTACGAAGTTTCCTCATTGTGCTTAGCGTCTGTCTGAGGAATAGGCCCTTAGTAAGTCTCAAACTTTTTAACATCTACACCCGACACAGAAAGCTTCGTGCTTCTTCTGATTCCAGAGTGTTTTATGTTCCATCTTCAAAACGAAATGTTTTGGTCAGTCCAGATTCGCTTACTCGAACGAACTGAATCGACTAGAACTGAATTTGATCGAACAAAACTGACTCGAACATAATTGAATCGAATTGAATAAAACTGAAAGTAATTAGACGGAACTGCACACACACACACACACACACACACACACACACACACACACACACACACACACACACACACACACACACACACACACACACACACACACACACACACACACACACAACACACACACACTCACACACTAATTGAATGCAACTGAATTGAAGAGAACCAAACTTATTGAACATAACAGTATTTAACTGAACACAACCGATTTGAATTGAACAAAGCAGAATTGAAATGGTCGGACAAAACTGATTTAAAACGGACAGTGCTGAATCTAGTCGAATAGAACAGAACTGAATTGACAGAACGGGACATAGCTGAATTAAACAGAAAATAATTTTCATTTAACAGAACTAAATTAAACAGAGCAGAACGGAACAGAACAGATCAGAACTGAATTGAACAGAACAGAACATAATTGAATTAAACAGAGAAGAATTCAATTCAGCAGAACTAAATTGAACAGAACAGAGCGGAACAGAACATAATTGAATTAAACAGAGAATTCAATTTAAGAGAACTTAATTGAACAGAGCAGAATAGAACAGAACTGAATTAAACAGAGAAGAATTCATTTCGACAGAACTAAATTGAACAGAGCAGAACAGAACAGAATAGAACAGAACAGAAAAAAAAAACCCAGAACAGAACTGACCAGAACAGAACTGAATTAAACAGAGAAGAATTCATTGGAACGGGACATAAGTGAAATGAACTGAATTGTGCAGACAAGAACTGAACTGAATGGGACAGAACTGACAGACTTGAATTGAACCGAATGAAATTGACTTCTGGCAGGTGGACCGGGAGAAAGAGGCCATGATCATCAGCCTTGGCCTGAAAGAACTGACTGAGAAACTGAGGAAAGGGGAGCTGAAGGCTGTGGAAGTGTTGAGAGCTTACCAGAGAAAGGTAATGGGTCTTTTTCGCTTTTTTCGCTCATTTTCTGTTAAACGAGAGAGAGAGACAAGAGAAGAGAGAGAGAGAGAGAGAGAGAGAGAGAGAGAGACACAGAGAGAGAGAGAGAGAGAGAGGGGAGAAGAGAAAAATTGGGAGTAGGTTGGGAGGGGGGGAGAGAGCGAGATGGGGAGGGGGAGAGAGAGCGAGATGGGGAGGGGGAGAGAGAGCGAGATGGAGAGGGGGAGAGAGAGCGAGATGGGGAGGGGGCAGAGAGAGATGGAAGAGGGAGAAAGAGATGGGGTGGGAGAGAGAAAGATGGGGAGGGGGAAGAGAGAGATGAAGAGGGGAAAGAGATGGGGAGGAGAGAGAAAGAGAGATGGGGAGGGAGAGAGAGATGGGGAGAGGAGAGAGAGATGGTGAGAGAGGTAGAGAGAGATGGGAGGGGTAGAGAGAGAGAGGTGGGGATGGAGAGAGATGGGTGGGACGGAGAGAAGAGGGAGAGAGGGAGGGAATCTTGTACGTCTGTAAACAAGCTGTCTGAAATCAGTAAAATGATTTTCTGCTAGTTGATAGGACACACTGTGCAGAAGTGAGACCAGTGGTTCAGCCATAGGAGTTGGGCATGAGGAATTATGTTTAACTGATCTCAGCTGCGTTGTGAAGATCACAGTAGCCAAAAAAGAGAAAAAAAAATGAAGATTGACCTGACTCTTTTTTTTTTTTAGCTTTCTTTGTGGACAGTTGTGTACATATTGTGGTCTCCAATATTGAATGAGAACGGTCTGTTTTCAAGTTGAAAGTTAAGGGCGGTTACCAGTCAAAATACTGACCAAAAAAAAAAAAAAAAAAAAAAAAAGCCAAAGAAGGCGCATATGTTTATGCTAACGTTAGAGGGAAAAAAACACGTTGGCATGTAAGTTATGTACATGTGTGCATGTGCGTTTACATACATATGTATATGAGATTCACAAATGAATTGTTATGGGTATAGAGAGAGACACATAAAAACCTACAAAAATAGCATACACACACAACACGACGCATACACACACACACACACACACACACACACACACACACACAACACACACACACACACACACACACACACACACACACACACACACACACACACACACACACACACACACACACACACACACACCACACACACTTACACAAGTACATACGCATGTACACACAATAATTCTCTGTGCAGATGTTTTAACAATCCGGAATCCCCTCCTTTCTTTCTCCCTCTCCCATCCGCCCTCCCCCCCCCCCCCCCCCCCCCCCCCGTCCCCTCTCATGCTCATTGTCTGTCTGACAAAATGATTTTCGTAAATTGAAATATTGTTGTGTGTTTCCTCTTTTATAAAGACCAATGGCCAAAGAAACAAATCATTTTGGTCTCTTGAGCCTTTGAGAAAACATTTTTTATTTTCTACAAGTGTCTTGTGTTCATATACTATCCGATACATATTTTCATCTGTCCCACAGGCGATGGATGTCAATGACGAACTGAACTGTGTAACAGAGCCCATAAAGGAAGCTGAGGTGAGTCTTCTGACGGATTGTATAGTGTATTGTTCTTTCTAATATTTTCAGGGTGTTTGTGTGTTCTGAGCAATGTTTCTTGGATGTGTGTATGCACATGGCCCCAAACACCATTAATCAATCATCGTAGAATTGTTTGACCTACACCATATATGTGTTATCGTTTTTTATTGTCTACATACTCAGTCCACGGTGGTTAGCATACTGAATATTTTTATGATTATAAGCCCGATTCGGCGCATTGTTTACTTTAGAAAATACCTTTCAACTGAGGCCACATCTAAGATTGTAACATCTTTCATGTTGTCTCGTCTTGATTACTGTAGTGCTCTTCTTTCTGGCTTTCCAGCTTCTTCTCTGTTCTCTCTGCAACACATACAAAACACAGCTGCTCGTCTTGTTCTCAGAAAGAAAAAGTTTGATCATGTTAGTCCTCTCCTTCACTGGTTGTCTGTTTCAACCAGAATTGGATGTAAGCTACATACCAGTCGCCATGGTGTAAGGGTTAACGCAACAGACTGCCCACTAGAAGGCTGTGAGTTCGATTCCCCAATCGGTCCCTTCAAAGTCATTGTGGGATTTTTCGCTTCCAGTCGGCTTTCTGCTCAGTGTTGAGCGTGCTTTGGGCTCATTGAGGGGACTGGGACACACAATCGAGTCTCATCCACACCACAGATGCGTCTCTGAGGGCGCTGCTCAAAACTTCTGACCAGCGCTGCAGGTGTCTGTATATCTTAGGCCTGGTTGACTCCAGAATAGTAAGCTAAGTCTTGTCACGCAGTCTGATTCCGGGATTGAACTCCGTGTATCATCCTCATTGTCATCATCATCAGGGCATTGTAAAAAATCTGCCAGCTTCTATGGCCATTAAGGTGGCGTAGAAAATGGGACAAATGAAAAAAGTGTGAGCACAAATAAAGTATCTCTAAGTGCATTGATCTGCCCCCCCCCCCCCCCCCCCCCAAAAAAAAAGACTATAACCTAGATGTCTTGAGCTACAAATCTTTTCATCAGTCTGCTTCATCCTACGATTATGACAACATCAAATATTCATACGCCAACTCGTTCCTTACGTTCAGCCTCAGATACTCTTTCCCTTCAGGTTCCTAGAGTTAAACTATCAGCTGTTCGCCAGTGTTCTTTTGTTGTTTCAGGAATAGGCTTCCATTCTGCCTTTCGCTTGACACTTACCGTCTCTACTTTTGAATCAAATTTAAAAACCCATCTCTTTGCTCGATACTGAATTCTACAAGAACCTCCTTACCCCGCTCTGTGTAGATCATTTTTGTATATGGTGTGATGTCTGTGTTGATGTAATTTAACTAAACTCGATTCTCCTTCTCGTATTCAACATTCGTTTGTTTGGACGATAAGATAGAATTCATTTTATAGTATTTGCATTGCGTTGTTGATAATTGTATAACTCGTGTTAGGTTTGTTGGTGTAGTTTCCTTTTGTGCGTTTGTTTGTCTGCATTTGTTTGTTGTTTTACTGTTTATACATTTCTTGGAAGTATGTTTTTACTTTATGTATATGCCAGACGATATTGTGATTTGTAAGATAGGTGAAAAAGTTTAAAAAGCGTCTTCTGTCAGTAATATTGGTAATAGCGTAGAAATTGTAAAGGCAAAAACTTAAAAAACTGTAAAGCCAAAAAGTAAATTGGAACACTGTAAGATCAAAAATAAACTAATTAAATGAATGGTCATCTGTACTACAATAGAGGTTACAGTCTCGTCGTATATTACGGATGGGACATGGTCAGTTGCCACTACTCTGTGCGTTGCACTTTTCGTATGACAAAAGATTTTTATGTGTTTTTGTGTTACCTCATCTTTCACATCATTTATGTGTATCCACGGTGCTCATTTGAGCTTTTCATCAAACCACCAGACCTATCCAAACTTAGGTCATGATACAGAGCATAAAGGGTCTCAGAAGAAGAGGCAGTTATACTGTAATGTTTTAAGACATTGAGGGTGGGTGGGTGGGTGATGCTGCTGCTGTTGTGAAGTTACATTGTGGATTGAGATTTCATGAAAGAGCTGTACTCTACTTTTTCTTTCATAACATATCTTGGCGTTAGCCAGGTCTAAGATGTACAGACTCTGACCAGGAAATGGTGCAAACTTTTAAATGTATCTGTGAAATGAGTGACACTGGTCTGTATGGTCCCAGTCTTCTCCACTGAGCTTATAGCACGTTCAGCTCTGAACGATTTGAACTAATGAGAACTCGAGCCTGCTGCCTTCTAGTCATCAGTCTGTTATTCAGATCATGACAATGGAGATGGACAGTTTTCAGATTGTTAGGTCATCACATGATTATCTCAGGTAACGGTCAACTAGGTTAATCATCCGTGTAGGAGGTATTTTTGATTGGCACAAATCTTTTACCATGCACATTTGAGAACAGTCATCCAAACAATTTTTATACAGGTGTGAAGCATGGTCACTGACTGCTTACACAGAGAAAAAAAAATCCAGGTCTTAGAGACGAAGTGCTAGAGGAAACTGTTTCAGGTATCCTTTCTGGAACACTAGACCAGCGAATGCGTTCTTACAAGATAGCAGCTTGGATGTTTGAAAAAAAAAAAGAAAAAGACAAACTCCTCAGTAGATTCATCCAGTAGATTTAAACCAGCAATAACGAAACAACGGACGTTTGCTTGATTTGGTCACGTCACCCACTTTACTCCATTGTCTAACACATTTGGGGGGATACCCTGGAGGGATACGTCACCAGAATCGATAGAGGAAGAGCCGTATGGCATACGCAAAAAAAACCATACCAATATCAACATCCTGAACTATTTACAGCTGCGCCCCAGAGATGACAGTGGATTCCATATGTAGCTGCGCTCTGTCAGTCTCTCAAACGACCACACTAGTTATAGGATTAGATGATGATGATTCCCTGTGCCCATTAATTTATGTTTGTCGTGCAGGAGAGAGCTGTAGAGCTTGACTCACTACCACCTGATCAGCGTGGGCCTCTGCATGGAGTTCCTGTCAGTATCAAGGAATGCATTTGGATACAAGTGAGATACAGTGTAGTTTACTTACACACGAGATACTCTGTATTTTCCCGTAAAGATGAGATACTGTGTATTTTTTTTTATAGAGGTTGGATACTTTGTATATTCCATAGAATTAATCATTGTATATTTTCCATACAAGTGAAATACTGTGTATTCTCTAAACACTGAATAACTGTATCTTTTCCATAGATGTGAAATTTGTATGTTTTTCATGATTGTGAGATGATACTGTGTATTTTTCATAAGATGAAATACTGTATATGTTTCGTAAAGGTGAAACTGTATAATCACAAAGAGGTGACGTACTGTATATTTTCCATGTGAGATATTGTACATTTTTCAGTCTAATCTGTTTGTTAGCAAAGTAAACAGGAATGATCACATATCAGTCCTAATGCTATGATATGCTTGTCATTATTACAAAAGATTTCGGTGCCTCTGACTATCATGCTGGTCTTTGTTACGTATTAACAGGGCTGTGGATGTCATCCTGGTCTCTGTTACGTATTCCCAGGGCTGTAGTTGTCATGCTGGTTTCTGTTAGTATCATTCCTAGGGCTTGGCTGTCATGCTGGTCTGTGTTACGTATCATTCCTAGGGCTTGGCTGTCATGCTGTCTCTGTTATGTATCATTCCTAGGGCTTGGCTGTCATGCTGTCTCTGTTATGTATCATTCCTAGGGCTTGGCTGTCATGTTGTCTCTGTTATGTATCATTCCTAGGGCTTGGCTGTCATGCTGTCTCTGTTATGTATCATTCCTAGGGCTTGGCTGTCATGCTGTCTCTGTTGTGTATCATTCCTAGGGCTTGGCTGTCATGCTGTCTCTGTTATGTATCATTCCTAGGGCTTGGCTGTCATGCTGTCTCTGTTATGTATCATTCCTAGGGCTTGGCTGTCATGCTGGTCTGTGTTACGTATCATTCCTAGGGCTTGGCTGTCATGCTGGTCTGTGTTACGTATCATTCCTATGGCTGTGGTTGTCATGCTGGTCTGTGTTACGTATCATTCGTATGGCTGTGGTTGTCATGCTGGTCTCTGTTACGTGTCATTCCTATTGCTGTGGTTGTCATGCTGGTCTCTGTTACGTATCATTCCTATGGCTGTGGTTGTCATGCTGGTCTGTGTTACGTGTCATTCCTATGGCTGTGGTTGTCATGCTGGTCTCTGTTACGTGTCATTCCTATGGCTGTGGTTGTCATGCTGGTCTGTGTTACGTGTCATTCCTATGGCTGTGATTGTCATGCTGGTCTCTGTTACGTATCATTCCTATGGCTGTGGTTGTCATGCTGGTCTCTGTTACGTATCATTCCTAGGGCTGTCGTTGTCATGCTGGTCTCTGTTACGTATCATTCCTAGGGCTGTGGTTGTCATGCTGGTCGCTGTTACGTATAATTTTTAGGGATGTGGTTGTCATGCTGGTCTCTGTTACGTATCATTCCTAGGACTGCGGTTGTCATGCTGGTCTGCTACGTATCATTCCTAGGGCTGTGGTTGTCATGTTGGTCTCTGTTACATACCATTCCTAGGGCTGTGGCTGTCATGCTGGTCTCTGTTATGTCTGATTACTAGGGCTATGACTGTCATGTTGTCATGTCTCATTACTAGGGCTATGACTGTTGTGTTGTCATGTCTCATTACTAGGGCTATGACTGTTGTGTTGTCATGTCTGATTACTAGGGCTATGACTGTCATGTTGTCATGTCTCATTACTAGGGCTATGACTGTTGTGTTGTCATGTCTCATTACTAGGGCTATGACTGTCATGTTGTCATGTCTCATTACTAAGGCTATGACTGTCGTGTTGTCATGTCTCATTACTAGGGCTATGACTGTCATGTTGTCATGTCTCATTACTAGGGTTATGACTGTCGTGTTGTCATGTCTCATTACTAGGGCTATGACTGTTGTGTTGTCATGTCTCATTACTAGGGCTATGACTGTCATGTTATGTCTCATTATAGGGCTATGACTGTCGTGTTGTCATGTCTCATTACTAGGGCTATGACTGTCGTGTTGTCATGTCTCATTACTAGGGCTATGACTGTTGTGTTGTCATGTCTCATTACTAGGGCTATGACTGTCATGTTATGTCTCATTACTAGGGCTATGACTGTCGTGTTGTCATGTCTCATTACTAGGCTATGACTGTCGTGTTGTCATGTCTCATTACTAGGGCTATGACTGTCATGTTATGTCTCATTACTAGGGTTATGACTGTCATGTTATGTCTCATTACTAGGGTGATGACTGTCATGTTATCATGTCTCATTACTAGGGCTATGACTGTCGTGTTGTCATGTCTCATTACTAGGGTGATGACTGTCGTGTTGTCATGTCTCATTACTAGGGCTATGACTGTCATGTTGTCATGTCTCATTACTAGGGTGA
Organism: Monoplex corrugatus; assembly: GCA_030674185.1. Lineage (NCBI taxonomy): Eukaryota > Metazoa > Mollusca > Gastropoda > Littorinimorpha > Ranellidae > Monoplex > Monoplex corrugatus. Next base: position 69,358,718 of record CM060315.1, on the reverse strand, counting down.
TGACTGTCGTGTTGTCATGTCTCATTACTAGGGCTATGACTGTCGTGTTGTCATGTCGCATTACTAGGGTGATGACTGTCGTGTTGTCATGTCTCATTACTAGGGCTATGACTGTTATGTTGTCATGTCTCATTACTAGGGCTATGACTGTCGTGTTGTCATGTCTCATTACTAGGGCTATGACTGTCATGTTATGTCTCATTACTAGGGTTATGACTGTCATGTTATGTCTCATTACTAGGGTGATGACTGTCATGTTGTCATGTCTCATTACTGGGGCTATGACTGTCATGTTGTCATGTCTCATTACTGGGGCTATGACTGTCATGTTGTCATGTCTCATTACTAGGGTGATGACTGTCATGTTGTCATGTCTCATTACTGGGGCTATGACTGTCATGTTGTCATGTCTCATTACTGGGGCTATGACTGTCATGTTATGTCTCATTACTGGGGCTATGACTGTCATGTTATGTCTCATTACTAGGGTGATGACTGTCATGTTATCATGTCTCATTACTAGGGTGATGACTGTCATGTTATCATGTCTCATTACTAGGGTGATGACTGTCATGTTATCATGTCTCATTACTAGGGTGATGACTGGCATGTTATCATGTCTCATTACTAGGGCGATGACTGTCATTATCATGTCTCATTACTAGGGTGATGACTGTCGTGTTATCATGTCTTATTATTAAGGCTGTGACTGTCACGTTGTCATGTCTCATTCTAGGGCTATCACTGTCATGTTATCATGTCTCATTACTAGGGCTATGGCGGCCGTGTTATGGTGTCTCATTATAAGGGCTATGACGGTCATGTTGTCATGTCTCATTCTAGGGCTATCACTGTCATGTTATCATGTCTCATTACTAGGGCTATGGCGGCCATGTTATGGTGTCTCATTATAAGGGCTATGACGGTCATGTTGTCATGTCTCATTCTAGGGCCATGACTGTCACGTTGATCATGTATCATTTTATGGCTGTGATTGTCATGTTGTCATGTCTGATTACTAGGGCTTTGACTGTCATGTTGTCATGTCTTATTACTGGGGTTATGACTGCCGTGTTTATCATGTCTTATTACTGGGGTTATGACTGTCATGTTGTCATGTCTTATTACTAGGGCTATGACTGCCGTGTTTATCATGTCTTATTACTGGGGTTATGACTGTCATGTTGTCATGTCTTATTACTAGGGCTATGACTGTCATGTTTATCATGTCTTATTACTGGGGTTATGACTGTCATGTTGTCATGTCTTATTACTAGGGCTATGACTGCCGTGTTTATCATGTCTTATTACTGGGGTTATGACTGTCATGTTTATCATGTCTTATTACTGGGGTTATGACTGCCGTGTTTATCATGTCTTATTACTGGGGTTATGACTGCCGTGTTTATCATGTCTTATTACTGGGGTTATGACTGCCGTGTTTATCATGTCTTATTACTGGGGTTATGACTGCCGTTGTTTATTCATGTCTTATTACTGGGGTTATGACTGTCATGTTGTCATGTCTTATTACTAGGGCTATGACTGCCGTGTTTATCATGTCTTATTACTGGGGTTATGACTGTCATGTTGTCATGTCTTATTACTAGGGCTATGACTGTCATGTTTATCATGTCTTATTACTGGGGTTATGACTGTCATGTTGTCATGTCTTATTACTAGGGCTATGACTGCCGTGTTTATCATGTCTTATTACTGGGTTATGACTGCCGTGTTTATCATGTCTTATTACTGGGGTTATGACTGCCGTGTTTATCATGTCTTATTACTGGGGTTATGACTGCCGTGTTTATCATGTCTTATTACTGGGGTTATGACTGCCGTGTTTATCATGTCTTATTACTGGGTTATGACTGCCGTGTTTATCATGTCTTATTACTAGGGCTATGACTGCCGTGTTTATCATGTCTTATTACTGGGGTTATGACTGCCGTGTTTATCATGTCTTATTACTGGGGTTATGAC
>CM060315.1:69341732-69351732 GCA_030674185.1 Monoplex corrugatus | reverse complement strand
CAAAATTAAAATTTTCTCCCTGGATCAACCTGATGCCCATTTTCCCTCTAGCTTTCGTGTAGTGACCAGGTGCTCAAATTTTTCTTGTCTCCTAAAATGTCCAATAAAGGCTGCTTGTCTTTTCCTAATCGTCTTCATTCATGTTGGTTTTGTGTTTGCTTCTGTAAGACCGTCTCGTCATTGCATGTATACTGAAATAAAACTGTCTTGAAATTAATTTAAGGCTTTTGTACATCAATCAAGTAGTGTAATTTTGGTGTTAGAAATGATCATTAGCGTATCTGGTTGACAGAGTGTACAGTGTTTCATAGTTGTGGTCAGGCAGAATGTGTTTGAAGTCTTGTATCGATTGTATCCACTTCATTTAAACAGGTACGCGTGTTCCAACCCGATTTATGGCCGAACTCACAACCCCCACAATGTATGTCGTGGCCCTGGCGGTTCATCAGGAGGTGAGGGAGCTCTGATTGGAGGGGGTGGATCTATCATTGGCATTGGGTCAGACCTTGGTGGCAGCATCCGTATACCTTGCCAGATGTGTGGATCGTACGGCTTGAAACCAACAGTGGACAGATTTGTGTGAGTTTATCTTTTAACAACATCATTATCATATTATTCGTCATCATCATCGTCGTTGTCATCATTATCGTCATTATCAAATTTATCGTCATCATCATCATTATCGTCGTCGTCATCGTCGTAGATTATCTCCTGTCATCATCATCATCATCATCATCAGTTTATTTCCTTAAAAAAAGACATAATTTTACATTGAGCAATGTGTGTGTGTGTGTGTGTGGAGGGGGTTTGCAGTGTCTCTGTTTCCTTTCATGCTATGGAGTGTTGGCCTACTGGTTATCACAGTCGTCTAGGAAGTAAGAGGCTCCGGTTCAGTCCCCAATTGGACAGGGTCTTCGGCCCCCCCCCCCCCCACCCCTTGCCTTTTCACTAGACCTTGAGTGGTCTCGATGCTAGTCTTTCGGATGAGATGATAAGTCGAGTTCACTTTTTACTCAATGCACTCAGTGCACATAAAGAACCCATGGCGATGAAGGGTCTTTGCCTGGCGAAATTTTTCATTAAGTATCCACGAGCAGACTTTAAAAGACCCCGTATTTCACGTGTTAAGTCCGTTGTGGACAAAAAAGGATGGGGGGAGGGTGTAGAAAGAAGTGATCTCAGCGCGACAACGCCACCTTCAGAAAACTTAAAAACTGAAACTCTGGCTGTTGGCTTATTGCAAGGATAACTTCCCCCTTATGGACCACTTTGACATAGGGTCGCACGGTGTGAATATTTTAGATGAGAGTCATTCATTGTCAGTATCTTTCTTAAACTACTCACGTAGCGAGGTTGCCGACATACAGAACGTCAAATTTAAAGGGTGCTTAATCACTCACAGAGCGAGGTTGCCGACATACAGAACATCAAATTTAACGGGTGCTTAATCACTCACAGAGTGAGGTTGCCGACATACAGAACGTCAAATTTAACGGGTGCTTAATCACTCACAGAGCGAGGTTGCCGACATACAGAACATCAAATTTAACGGGTGCTTAATCACTCACAGAGTGAGGTTGCCGACATACAGAACGTCAAATTTAACGGGTGCTTAATCACTCACAGAGCGAGGTTGCCGACATACAGAACGTCAAATTTAACGGGGGCTTAATCACTCACAGAGCGAGGTTGCCGACATACAGAACATCAAATTTAACGGGGGCTTAATCACTCACAGAGTGAGGTTGCCGACATACAGAACGTCAAATTTAACGGGGGCTTAATCACTCACAGAGTGAGGTTGCCGACATACAGAACGTCAAATTTAACGGGGGCTTAATCACTCACAGAGCGAGGTTGCCGACATACAGAACGTCAAATTTAACGGGGGCTTAATCACTCACAGAGCGAGGTTGCCGACATACAGAACATCAAATTTAACGGGGGCTTAATCACTCACAGAGCGAGGTTGCCGACATACAGAACATCAAATTTAACGGGGCTTAATCACTCACAGAGCGAGGTTGCCGACATACAGAACGTCAAATTTAACGGGGGCTTAATCACTCACAGAGCGAGGTTGCCGACATACAGAACATCAAATTTAACGGGGGCTTAATCCACTCACAGAGCGAGGTTGCCGACATACAGAACGTCAAATTTAACGGGGGCTTAATCATTCACAGAGCGAGGTTGCCGACATACAGAACATCAAATTTAACGGGTGCTTAATCACTCACAGAGCGAGGTTGCCGACATACAGAACATCAAATTTAACGGGGGCTTAATCACTCACAGAGCGAGGTTGCCGACATACAGAACATCAAATTTAACGGGTGCTTAATCACTCACAGAGCGAGGTTGCCGACATACAGAACGTCAAATTTAACGGGTGCTTAATCACTCACAGAGCGAGGTTGCCGACATACAGAACGTCAAATTTAACGGGTGCTTAATCACTCACAGAGCGAGGTTGCCGACATACAGAACGTCAAATTTAACGGGTGCTTAATCACTCACAGAGCGAGGTTGCCGACATACAGAACGTCAAATTTAACGGGTGCTTAATCACTCACAGAGCGAGGTTGCCGACATACAGAACGTCAAATTTAACGGGGGCTTAATTACTCACAGAGTGAGGTTGCCGACATACAGAACATCAAAGTCAATGGGGACAACATTAACATTCTGAAAGTTACACTTCTAGAAGACTTTGGAATTTGTTCAACAGTGATTGGGTACATGTATTCGGTGCATTTTGGGCTCTAGGGAAATGTGGTATGCGCAGCAATTTTAGGTGGTTTAAACCCGTGTTTATTTCTATTTAAGTGTCCTTAATTGTGTTTAGGTTGTATTCAGGTATAGTTTTTAAATCCACTGTGTGATAAATTGGACAGTGGTCAACGCCAGGGGCATCTCCTTAGATTATGTGCGCGAGTGCACTGATATATTTATGTACTTTTCTTTTCCTTTTTTTTCCTGTTGAAGTGTTGTGTATGTTTTGAAACGGTTGTAGCTCTTGATATGGCTCTGTGCGGTCGGCTGGACTTTAACCCTATAACCCCCGCACCCTGTCCACCAACTGCAAAAACTTAACCCTTTGACTTCCTCACCCAATCCACCAGGCAGGAAGTTGGTGAATAGGGTGAGCTAGCCAAAGAGTTAAATCTTTTGCTTTGCTAGCATGGTTGACAATGCAGAATGCTGGTGGACATGGTGTGGGAGTAAAGGGTTAAACAAAAATAACGGTAACAATAAGGCGGTACCCGAGCAGGTTCACGCCCAGACCTTGCAATTGAAGGTCCTGTGTCTATCCGTCGACTGTCGTGTTTATCAAAGGTGTCGTTCATTAGAGTACATGAGTGATCACTGATTGAGACAGTACACTTTTTGGCGTAGTAGGACGTGTTAGCTTGTCATAGAGTTCACTGAACAAACATCCGTCTCTCAACCAGTCCCTGTAGCTACCTGTATTTGTGTTTCTGTGTGTATGTGCATGGATTGATGGATGGCTAGATGTATAAACGTGTCTCTGTATGTGTGTTTGTATGTGTCGGTCTATGTATAATGGGACGGGATGGACAAATGGTTGGATGGATTTTGACCTAAATACGTATGTGTTCTGGATATATGCATCGAGGTCGTTGTCTGCGTGCGTGTGACCGTGTGTGCGTATGCCCGTATGTGAACACATGCGTGTGTGTGTGTGTGTGTGTGTGTGTGTGTGTGTGTGTGTGTGTGTGTGTGTGTGTGTGTGTGGTGTGTGTGTGTGTGTGTGTGTGTGCCAAAGCATTTGTGTTTGTAAGATTACATGACATTGACAAGCCTGCAGATTCCATAGGACAACTAAAAATTTCGAGTTTGATGACTTACAAATCTTGAGTTTAATGGTATGTTTGATGGAAATGTTTTGTGTTTTCAGGAACGTAGGAGAGATTGCTCTGGGTGAAGGGCAAACCTTAGGTGAGATTTAATTAGGGTTAGACGTCTATTTCTTTCACATGATCATGATCTATGCTGGTTATGGTTTTATTTCAAATTTGTAAAATACGTTCCCCATTATTTAAGGATAAAAACCCAGTCCTAGTGACTTTATGTCTGCATAGTTTAGTTTGTGCTGCCAATATTGTTAGCTGGAGGCAGTGAAAGTTCTTCACGATCATGTCTTTTTGGATCAGCCTGAGCTTTTTCCCTTTTTAATTCTGTCTTCATGCTTGTTCTTCATGAATTCTCGTACACGCATTTGAAATTTTTGGTTTAGAGAAACACAGGGCTTGAGAACACGATGTCTCATTACTTTGTGGACAGACCGAATTTCCCATCTTGGTAATCCTCAGCGGTCGTTGGGAAGAGATGAGTTCATACCACAAGTAAAGCTAGTGATGTCTTCAAGCATGTGTTAGCTTTTCTTTTGTCCTGTCCTTTGTTTATGTCTTTCGAAATCGGTGATGCACCTGTCATCATCATCATCATCATCATCATCATCATCATCATCATCATCATCATCATCATCATCATCATCATCATCATCATCACCACCACCACCACCACACACCATCATGTGTCCTGCCGCATGGCGTTGGCGATCGTGGCCCTCCATATGAATCTATCTCTTGTCTCTGAAAGTACATTTTTCACCCTGTCCATCCTCAGCCACTCTGCGAGTCCGTCCAGTATTTTCTCCCTGGGTCTACCTGGTGTTCTCTTTCCCTCCACCTTTCCTGTGTGCTCTGATTTGTCCTGCCTCATAAAATGTCCTATAAATGTCGCTTATTTTTTTGTGATCTTCTGTTATTGTTGCTCTTCTTGTGTCTGCCTCCTTCAAGACTGTCTTGTTTGTGTTCTTTGCTGTCCATGGAACATGTTTATTAGAAACCACATTTCAGTTGCCTCAGTCTTGTTCAGACTTTGTGTGTTGACTGTCCACGCCTCACAACCATACAACAGTATCGGTTCTATATTACACGCAGGAACTGTCTTCCTGATGTTAATTGATAGGCATTTGTTGGTAAGAACGATTTTCGTCTTCTTGAATGCTGTTTTAGCTTGGCCGATTCTGCTGGCCATTTCTGATGTGCATCTGCTGTCTGGTGAGATGACCGTTCCCAGATATTTAGTTATCAACATGTCTCGGTGTTGTGCCATTTGCTGTTATTGTGCATGAGGGGATTTCTTGTTTTTTACTGACTACCATGAGATGGACCTGTGCACGATAAAAATGGCGAATACCGGAAAGTGAGAATTGTCCGAGTTAACTGGCAACCACAGGTCATCGCTTGTTCCTTATCACTGTAGGGTAAAGTCCGATAGGAAAAACAAGTTCTATCAGGTCAGACATAAAGGGCCGTGAGGAGCACAGTATGGTGAGGCCTACTCTCCAGTACATGCATGCACACAAGGGAACTTTTCATCTTGACATCATGGCATGTACAGAAACTGAGTTTACCTTGACTGTCTCTAACATTTCATATTTATACACAGTTATGATCAGTAACAGGCAACACAGAGTGGTGTATACCACACTCCAGGCTGAAGATGAAAACCTGTATCTTAATGTTGTAATTGGTTTTGTGTGTGTGTGTGTGTGTGTGTGTGTGTGTGTGTGTGTGTGTGTGTGTGTGTGTGTGTGTGTGTGTGTGTGTGTGTGTGTGTGGTGTGTGAGAGGTGAGGGAGTGAGTGAGTGAGAGAGAGAGAGACAGAGAGAGAGAGAGAGAGAGAGAGAGTGTGTGTGTGTGTGTGTGTGTGTGTGTGTTGTGTGTGTGTGTGTGTGTGTACATGGATACCCAGTTCTGACATTCTGACGTTCTTTGTGCTTATACACACGAGGGGTGTTAGGCTCTAGCAGATCTCGAAACACGTTTAACCAGAAGATCAGAAAATTTTCGCTTTACTGACCAGGCGAGAATATCCAAGCAGGAATCCACAATGACATGAACTGATGGGGATTCGAACCTCCGACTTTGTAATCATTGGTTCATTGCGCTAACCACTTTACCACAGTGACAGATTGCAAAAAACAACAACAACAAAAGAACAACAGCAACAAACAACTGTATTAGTGTATCATGTTAATGAAACTAGTGTGTATCTCACAAGTGATGTGTTTCACATGATGCCTTATGTTTCAGTGCGTGCGACTCTGGGTCCAATGACCCGCGACCTGGACAGTCTGATAATGCTAAGCAAGCTACTGCTTCCCCCCAAATGCACGATATTGATGCTACTGTTCCTCCACTTGACTTCAATGATAAGGTAGGTTTGTGTGTGTTTCTAACAGTTTTTGCCGTAGTGTATGTGACTGTCTGACTGTCTGCCATAGTGCATGTGACTGTTTGCCCTAGAGTATGTGTCTGACTGTCTGCCATAGAGTATGTGTCTGTCTGACTGTCTGCCATAGAGTATGTGTCTGTCTGACTGTCTGCCATAGAGTATGTGTCTGTCTGTCTGCCATAGAGTATGTGTCTGTCTGACAGTCTGCCATAGAGTATGTGTCTGTCTGACTGTCTGCCATAGAGTATGTGTCTGTCTGACAGTCTGCCATAGAGTATGTGTCTGTCTGACTGTCTGCCATAGAGTATGTGTCTGTCTGACTGACTGCCATAGAGTATGTGTCTGTCTGACAGTCTGACATAAGTGTATGTCTGTCTGACTGTCTGACATAAGTATGTGTCTGTCTGACATTTTGACAGAGTATGTGTCTGTCTGACATTCTGCCATAGAGTATGTGTTGCTGTCTGACATAGAGTATGTGTCTGACTTCAGTCTGCATAGAGTATGTGTCTGTCATTCTGCCATAGAGTATTTGTCTGACTGTCTGCCATAGAATATGTGTCTGATGTCAGTCTGCCATAGAGTATGTGTCTGTCTGACGTCTGACATTAGAGTATGTGTCTGTCTGTTGACTAGAGTATGTGTCTGTTGACTTTGATATAGAGTATGTGTCTGTCTGTTGACATAGAGTGTTGTCTGTTGACATAGAGTATGTGTCTGTCTGTCTGACATAGAGTATGTGTCTGTCTGACATTTTGACATAGAGTATGTGTCTGTCTGCTGACATAGAGTATGTGTCTGTCTGACTTCTGAATAGAGTATGTGTCTGTTGCTGACATAGAGTATGTGTCTGTCCGACTGTCTGCATAGAATATGTGTCTGTCTGACATAGATATGTGTCTGTCTTCTGTCTGACATAGAGTATGTGTCTGTCTGACATAGAGTATGTGTCTGTCTGACTGTCTGACATAGAGTATGTGTCTGTCTGTCTGACATAGAGTATGTGTCTGTCTGACTGTCTGACATAGAGTATGTGTCTGCTGTCTGACTAGAGTATGTGTCTGCCTGTCTGCATAGAGTATGTGTCTGACTGTCTGCATAGAGTATGTGTCTGCTGTCTGACATGAGTATGTGTCTGACTGTCTGCATAGAGTATGTGTCTCTCATCTGCCATAGATATGTGTCTGTCATTCTGCCAGAGTATGTGTCTGTCTGCCATAGAGTATGTGTCTGTCTTCTGCCAGAGTATGTTCTGACGTCTGACATAGAGTCTGTGTCTGTCTGTCTGCTAGAGTATGTGTCTGTCTGACTTTGACATAGAGTATGTGTCTTCTGTCTGCATAGAATATGTTCTGACATTTGCATAGAGTATGTGTCTGTCTGACATATTGACATAGAGTATGTGTCTGTCTGACTATTGACATAGAGTATGTGTCTTCTGTCTGCATAGATATGTGTCTGACATAGAGTTGTGTCTGTCTGACTTCTGACATAGAGTATGTGTCTGTCTGTATGACATAGAGTTGTGTCTGTCTGACTTCTGCCATAGAGTTGTGTCTGTCTGACAGATAAGTTGTCTTCTGTCTGCATAGAATATGTGTCTGACTTCTGACATAGAGTTGTGTCTGTCTGACTATGACATAGAGTATGTGTCTGCTGTCTGCCATAGAATTGTGTCTGACGTCTGACATAGAGTGTGTCTTCTGATCTGACATGAGTATGTTTCTGCTGTCTGACATAGAGTATGTGTCTGACTTCTGCCATAGAGTATGTGTCTGTCTGATTGACATAGAGTATGTGTCTGCTGCAGTCTGCATAAAGTATGTGTCTGTTACTTCTGCATAAGTATGTGTCTCGACGTCTGCCATAGGTATGTGTCTGTCTCTCTGCCAAAGTATGTTCTGGACTGTCTGCATAGAGTGTGTCTGTCTGACTTGCATAAGTATGTGTCTTCTGACTGTTGACATAAGTATGTGTCTGTCGACTGTTGCCATAGATATGTGTCTGCGACTGTCTGCATAAGTATGGTCTGTCTGACTGTCTGCCATAGAGTATGTGCTGTCTACGTCTGCATAAGTATGTGTCTGTCTGACTGTCTGCATAGAGTATGTGTCTGTCTGACAGTCTGCCATAGAGTATGTGTCTGTCTGACTGTCTGCCATAAGTATGTGTGTCTGACGTCTGCATAAGTATGTGTCTGTCTGACAGTCTGACATAAGTTGTGTCTGTCTGACATTTGACAGAGTATGTGTCTGTCTGACATTTGACTAGAGTATGTGTCGTCTGACATTCTGCCATAGAGTATGTGTCTGACTGTCTGACATAGAGTATGTGTCTGATATCAGTCTGCCATAGAGTATGTGTCTGTCATTCTGCCATAGAGTATTTGTCTGACTGTCTGCCATAGAATATGTGTCTGATGCAGTCTGCATAGAGTATGTGTCTGTCTGACTTCTGACATAGAGTATGTGTCTGTCTTTTACATAGAGTATGTGTCTGTCTGACTGTCGACATAGAGTATGTGTCTGTCTGTCTGACATAGAGTATGTGTCTGTCTGACTGTCTGACATAGAGTATGTGTCTGTCTGACATAGGTATGTGTCTGTCTGACTTCTGACATAGAGTATGTGTCTGTCTGACTGACATAGAGTATGGTCTGTCTGACTGTCTGACATAGAGTATGTGTCTGTCTGTCTGACATAGGTAGTGTCTGTCGACTGTCTGCCATAGATATGTGTCTGTCTGACAGAGTATGTGTCTGTCTGTCTGTTGACATAGAGTTGTGTCTGTCTGACATAGAGTATGTGTCTGTCTGATGTCTACTAGAGTATGTGTCTGTCTGTCACATAGAGTATGTGTCTGTCTGACTGTCTGACATAGAGTTGTGTCTGTCTGTCTGACATAGGTATGTGTCTGCTGTCTGACATAGAGTATGTGTCTGACTGTCTGACATAGAGTATGTGTCTGTCTTCTGACATAGAGTATGTGTTGCTGTCTGCATAGAGTATGTGTACTGATGTCAGTCTGCATAGAGTATGTGTCTGTCATTCTGCCAGGTATGTATCTGACTCTGCCATAAGTAGTGTCTGTCTGACATTCTGCCTAGAGTATGTGTCTGTTGACATTGACATAGAGTATGTGTCTGTCTGACATTCTGCATAGAGTATGTGTCTGTTGACATATTGACATAGAGTATGTGTCTGTCGACTTTGACATAGAGTATGTGTCTACTGTTGCCATAGAATTGTCTGACATAGAGTTGTGTCTGTCTGACATTCTGACATAGAGTATGGTCTTCTGTTGCCATAGATATTGTCTGACATAGAGTCTGTGTCTGTCTGACATTTGACATAGAGTATTTTGCTGTTGTTGACATCTGACATAGAGTCTGTGTCTGTCTGACATTCTGACATAGAGTATGTTTCTGTCTGACATTCTGACATAGAGTATGTGTCTGTCTGACATTCTGCCATAGAGTATGTGTCTGTCTGACATTTTGACATAGAGTATGTGTCTGTCTGACAGTCTGACATAGGGTATGTATCTGTCTGACTGTCTGCCATAGAGTATGTGTCTGTCTGCCATTCTGCCATAGAGTCTGTGTCTGTCTGACATTTTGACATAGAGTATATGTCTGTGTGCCATTTTGACATAGAGTATGTATCTGTCTGACATTCTGACATAGAGTCTGTGAAGTGCTTTTGTCTATATGGTTGATGAGCAAGGCTTT
>CM060315.1:69271732-69336732 GCA_030674185.1 Monoplex corrugatus | reverse complement strand
CAGTGGCGTCGGAGCATATGGAATTCATTCCGAGCGCGGAGACATTATTTTTGGAAACTGTAACTGAAATTGCACATATAATTTCGAAGAAAATACTCTCTTTCCAGGAAAGATGACGTGTGGGACGATTGTGTCAAGGTTTCGTTCTACACAAGTATGCTTCCACGCTGTGTCTTATACGTCCTGGCCAAACTTATTTGTCTAGTGGTAAGTTCCTGTGTGAAGGAGAGGATATGGTCAGCGCCCTCATACCGCTAGCCCCGAGAAAAGTTAAGCTCTTTACAATTTCCTCCTTCTACGATCTCAGAGTTATGAGAGAAACAAACATTTTAGGTGTTTGTGTGTGAATCTGTCCTAGATTGTTTCTATGTTTGACAGCTTGTGTTGATACCAGTATGTAGGTTTGAAGGCTTATGGCATAATCCTGATTTGCAGTTGTGTGAGGATGCCAGGGGCTCTTTCAGTATAAATGGTATCCCCACCTTCTGGAAATTCTGCGCTAGAAATTTCCTCTTTTCTGTCACCCTTTTTCTTTGTTTCTTCCTCCTTTGCTTTCTGTCATTTCTTCCTATCATTTCCTGCCTTGCTGGTCCATTCATCTGTATGTGTTCGGTAAAGTCTTACATATTTTCTCTTGGGTTTGATAATTAGGTACATGTTTTAAGTGCATTTTTGGCTGTAGGGAAATGAGATATACGGAAGCAATTTTAGGTAATGTAGGCCCATTTTTATATGTGTTTTAGGGTCCTTAGTTATGTCTTAATGTGTATTCGGGTATGTTTTTAAATCCCCAGTATGATAAATTGGACGAAGTGGTCACCGCCAGGGGCATCTCCTTAGATTATGTACGCGGATGTGCACTTAATTTTCTTTTCCTTTTTTCTGTTGAAGTATCGCGTATGTTTTGAAACGTTTATAGCCCTGATATGACTGTACACAGTCGGCTGGGCTTTAAACAAAAATGACAACAGAAAATTGATGTACAAACTAAAATGGTGCACAAACAAAAACTGGTGGCCAAGCGGTTTGGGGGTACACTTCAGGAACGTACATGCAACAACTGTGGGTGTGGAAACACTCTTTAATGAGTATAGACACTACAGATACAGTGAACTATGCTATGTAAAGAAAAACACGTGAGAAGAATAAGAACGCGTACTTAATACAACAAGACAAGACAGGCCAAAAAAGAAACTTCCCTTTTTCTCCTAATTTTTGTATCTGGTGTTTGTTTGTTTGTGATCTTACGCTTGACAAAGGCCAGTTTGCCGAAAGTTTGCGCCTGTCTTGTCTTGTTGTATTCAGTACGCGTTCTTATTCTTCTTTCGTGTTTTTTCTGGTTCCTGTTTGCTTGAACGCGGGCAGTCACACTTGTTTTGGATTATGCTATGTAAATTGGCATGTCCATTTATTTGAACCAAAAACATAAAAGTTCACTTGATCGAAATAACGCATCTTAAAGCATGGAAAGTAATAAATGTGAAACTTCATTCTTTTAATCACTCGTTTTTTTTTAAATTTTCATAGGACCCGCAGAATGGCAGAGTACCAACGGAACAAAGCAATCTACCCAGGTACGTTCATATTTTCTTTTATAAGTTTGTGCCTGTGTTGTCGTTGCTGCCTTTAGAATATGCATGGTGTTTGGTGTGTTGTGAGCGTTCACCCGATTCATAATGGTGTGTGGGATAGCTTGGCTTTGGGGCAAATGGGTGCCGTTCTGCACTCGTTGCCCTTCAGGTGGACTTCACACCTTTCGGTCTCACTGCACAGATTTTAACGAAGTGGAATCTGGCCTCCAGTCCACCCAGCTGTGAAAGGGTACCTGACCCTGCTCATATTTGGGAAAGATGAAGCACTGAGAGAAAGGAGATGGGAACCACCGTCATAATGCTGGTCCCGCCAAAAGTTGAGATCTCTGCCGTCTCACTCCCCTATAAGCTCAGGCTTATAACAACAACAACAACAACAACAACAACAACAATGATACTACTATTACTATTACTACTACTAATAACAATGATAATAATAACAATAATATGATGATGATGATGGTGATGATAATGATAGTAATAATGATGATGATTACACTATTATCATTATCATTATTATTATTCTATTCATATAGCGCTAAGAGTTAGAGAATGCTAGTTGCACTTGACGTAGAGAAAAAGAGAATTGGGGAGTGGGGGGAGGGATTGCCATGTAAATATATTAATGCATTATGAACATAGTCGGATGCACATACCACTACAGTATGCCAGTGCAGCATAAAACGTGGTTTATCAATAATAACAACAGATCATAGCATGAAGGTAGAAATAGTCGGTAGTGATACTTATCCACAAGAAATATGTAAAGAAGAAAAATGCATAAATCACTTGATAAATACAGTCTTTCGGACACACTGGCGAAAGCAAACATAGGCACACATGAATATACACTCATGTACACACGCTCAATTATACAGCAGAAGAAGTTGGGGGGGGGGGGGGGTGCTGGGTCATTTCAGTAATGTAACAACATGGGTTCTAGATATTAGAGCCAAAATCTGTAAATAGATCTGCTGAATTATTTTTGTTACTGAAATTATGGCCTGACCATATAAGTTTATATCTGATTTGTTATCTTGTTGACATTTGGTGTTAAACAAGACGACAATTTGCGTAGCAAAGTGAATTTTTTCCTCATCGTGTGTGTGTGTGTGTGTGTCTGTGTGTCTGTATGTCTGTGTGTGTGTGTTGTGTGTGTGTGTGTGTGTGTGTGTGTGTGTGTGTGTGTGTTGTGTGTGTGTGTGTGTGTTGTGTGTGTGTGTGTGTGTGTGTGTGTTTACCAGGACGGTTTTTGACTGGTGGTCTTTGGAAGAGAAAATCCAGGTAGGTGTTTGATAAAAATGTGTGTGTGTGTGCGCGCACGTATGCATTGCACATGCATGTGAGCGCATGTGATATGAACATGGTTTAAAACAGTACTTGTAAATTTAACCGTCTTTGGTAAGGAAATATATAAATCGACAAAATGTACTTAAGTTCACATTTTTCTTTTCACATCTTAGATTTTGAGTGCGCGGGCGCGCACGTATGTGTGTGTTTATGTGTTGTGTTGTGTTGTGTATGTTATGTGTTACGTGTGTGTGTGTGTGGTGTGTGTGTGTGTTACGTGCGTGTGTCTGTGTGACTGTGTCTGTATTGCTGTGTGTCTGCAGTCTTAGAAACAAGTGCAGAATTACTATGTTCTTTCAGTTCTCTTCCGCTTCCCGGTAAAATCACGCTTCAGTTGGAAGCAATTTCCTGTTAGTTTTGATTCATGTGTGCACTTTTTCAATGTCCTTTTAAAAAAGAGGATAAAAAAAGAGGAGGAGATTTCTTATTGAGTGGAGAAAAGTGTGTGTGTGTGTGCGCGCGCGCGCACGTGTGTGTGTGCGCGTGCGCGAGCGCGTGTGTCTGTGTGTGCGTTTATTTTTCTCTGTTGTGTGTGTGTGTGTGTGTGTTGTCTGTCTGTCTGTGTGTGTGTGTGTGTGTTTCTATCTTTGACAAAAATATATGGACACAATTGTCTCAGCACTTAATGGGTGGATCCTTACACACTTTTAGTTTTAATTGTGGACAGGTAAGGATATAAACAGGCAGCAAAATTTGGTTTAGATAGGTATAATTTAAAACTACGAAAAATAGTTAATTAATTCTAATATTAAGTTAATCTGGTTTCTCGTATGATTATGTGTGGCATGATCCACGTTGTGTTATCAAGAGTTGAATCCAAGTTTCTTAGACCAAATCTGTGAGCACGCGCATTGTTTATATGATTTCTGCGTTTTAGCATCTTTAATATTGTTGCTGTTTTTCGTGCTGAGTGTTTGCTTTTGTATTTGCACTGATTTGAGTTTCATGATTCGTTACCTTCAACTCCCATGTACTCATTATTGCATTTGATTTAGCAAAACCATTGAGTCAGAGTTGATGTGTGGGTGATTGAAATGACTCTTACTCTTCTCTGTTGTAGCCAAAGATGACGTTTGGGTGATTGAAATGACTCTTACTCTTCTCTGTTGTAGCCAAAGATGACGTTTGGGTGATTGAAATGACTCTTACTCTTCTCTGTTGTAGCCAAAGATGACGTTTGGGTGATTGAAATGACTCTTACTCTTCTCTGTTGTAGCCAAAGATGACGTTTGGGTGATTGAAATGACTCTTACTCTTCTCTGTTGTAGCCAAAGATGACGTTTGGGTGATTGAAATGACTCTTACTCTTCTCTGTTGTAGCCAAAGATGACGTTTGGGTGATTGAAATGACTCTTACTCTTCTCTGTTGTAGCCAAAGATGACGTTTGGGTGATTGAAATGACTCTTACTCTTCTCTGTTGTAGCCAAAGATGACGTTTGGGTGATTGAAATGACTCTTACTCTTCTCTGTTGTAGCCAAAGATGACGTTTGGGTGATTGAAATGACTCTTACTCTTCTCTGTTGTAGCCAAAGATGACGTTTGGGTGATTGAAATGACTCTTACTCTTCTCTGTTGTAGCCAAAGATGACGTTTGGGTGATTGAAATGACTCTTACTCTTCTCTGTTGTAGCCAAAGATGACGTTTGGGTGATTGAAATGACTCTTACTCTTCTCTTTTGTAGCCAAAGATGACTTTTGGGTGATTGAAATGACTCTTCTCTTTTGTAGCCAAAGATGACGTTTGGGTGATTGAAATGACTCTTTCTTTTCTCTGTTGTAGCCAAAGATGACGTTTGGGTGATTGAAATGACTCTTACTCTTCTCTGTTGTAGCCAAAGATGACTTTTGGGTGATTGAAATGACTCTTACTCTTCTCTGTTGTAGCCAAAGATGACTTTTGGGTGATTGAAATTACTCTTCTCTGTTGTAGCCAAAGATGACGTTTGGGTGATTGAAATAGCTCTTACTTTTCTCTGTTGTAGCCAAAGATGACGTTTGGGTGATTGAAATAGCTCTTACTCTTCTCTGTTGTAGCCAAAGATGACGTTTGGGTGATTGAAATGAGACTTCTCTGTTGTAGGCAAAGATGACGTTTGGGTGATTGAAATGACTCTTAATCTTCTCTGTTGTAGCCAAAGATGACGTTTGGGTGATTGAAATGACTCTTAATCTTCTCTGTTGTAGCCAAAGATGACGTTTGGGTGATTGAAATGATTCTTCTCTGTTGTAGGCAAAGATGACATTTGGGTGATTGAAATGACTCTTCTCTGTTGTAGCCAAAGATGACGTTTGGGTGATTGAATTGACTCTTCTCTGTTGTAGCGAAAGATGATGTTTAGATGACTGAAATGACTCTTACTCTTCTGCAGGAAGCTAGTAGATAGGGTGAGGGTGTCAGATGTAAAGGTTTTGCTTTGCCAGTATTGTTGACGATGCAGAATGCTGGAGGACAGGCTGCGGGAGTCAGAGGGTTAACTTCGGTGATCTTCTTTTCCCAGGAATACAAAAGGGAGTTTATGGAAGCCTGGAAGAGCCAGAAATTGGATGCAGTCATCTGTCCAGGATTCCCCACCCCGGCTATTACATCTGGCTGTGAAAATAATGCATTTGGTAAGATCATGGACATGAAGGTTGAATGAGACCCTATCCACCAACTGCATAAAACTTAACCCTTTGACTCCCCCACCCTATCCACCAGCTTCCTGCAGGAAGCTGGTGGATAGGGTGGGGGAGTCACAGGGTTAAGTTTTTGCTTTGGTAGCATGGTTCACAATGCAGGACGCTGCTGGACAGGGCGTGGGAATCAAAGGGTTAACGTTTGGTAATGTTGTAGACATGACAGATGAACGAGACTGGCCATCAGCAGTTGGTAAGATCATAGACAGAAAGGATGAACGAGACTCGATTCAACGTTCAGCGAGGTCATAGACATGAAGGATGAAATCCCTACCTTCAGGATATGGTAAGATCATTGACATGACAGATGGACAAGATTAACTGCCAGTATTTGGTAAGATCATAGACATGACAGATGGACAAGATTAACCGCCAGTATTGGTAAGATCATAGACATGACAGATAGACGAGAATAAGCGTCAGTATTTGGTAAGATCATTGACATGACAGATGGAAAAGATGAACCGTCAGTATTTGGTAAGATCATTGACATGACAGATGGACAAGATTAACCGTCAGTATTTGATAAGATCATTGACATGACAGATGGACAAGATTAACCGTCAGTATTTGGTAAGATCATTGACATGACAGATGGACGAGATTAAGCGTCAGTATCTGGTAAGATCATTGACATGACAGATGGACAAGATTAACCGTCAGCATTTGGTAAGATCATTGACATGACAGATGGACGAGATTAAGCGTCAGTATTTGGTAAGATCATTGACATGACAGATGGACGAGATTAACCATCAGTATTTTGTAAGATCATAGACATGAGAGATGGACGAGATTAAGCGTCAGTGTTGGTAAGATCATTGACATGACAGATGGACGAGATTGAGCGTCAGTATTTGGTAAGTCATAGACATGACAGATGGACGAGATTAAGCCTCAGTATTTGGTAAGATCATAGACATGACAGATGGACAAGATTAACCATCAGTATTTGGTAAGATCATAGACATGACAGATGGACGAGATTAAGCGTCAGTGTTTGGTAAGATCATTGACATGACAGATGGACAAGATTAAGCGTCAGTATTTGGTAAGATCATAGACATGACAGATGGACGGGATTAAGCGTCAGTGTTTGGTAAGATCATTGACATGACAGATGGACGAGATTAAGCGTCAGTATTTGGTAAGATCATTGACATGACAGATGGACGAGATTAGGCGTCAGTATTTGGTAATATCATAGACATGACAGATGGACGTGATTAAGCGTCAGTATTTGGTAAGATCATAGACATGACAGATGGACAAGATTAACCGTCAGTATTTGGTAAGATCATTGATATGACAGATGGACTAGATTAACCATCAGTATTTGGTAAGATCATTGACATGACAGATGGACAAGATTAAACGTCAGTATTTGGTAAGGTCTTAGACATGACAGATGGACAAGATTAACCATCAGTACTTGGTAAGATCATTGACATGGCAGATGGACAAGATTAACGATCAGTATTTGGTAAGATCATACATGACAGATGGACGAGATTAACCATCAGTATTTGGTAAGATCATAAGACATGACAGATGGACGGGATTAAGCGTCAGTGTTTGGTAAGATCATTGACATGACAGATGGACAAGATTAAGCGTCAGTATTTGGTAAGATCATAGACATGACAGATGGACGAGATTAAGCGTCAGTATTTGGTAAGATCATAGACATGACAGATGGACGAGATTAAGCGTCAGTATTTGGTAAGATCATAGACATGACAGATGGACAAGATTAAGCGTCAGTGTTTGGTAAGATCATAGACATGACAGATGGACGAGATTAAGCGTCAGTATTTGGTAAAATCATAGACATGACAGATGGACGAGATTAACCATCAGTATTTGGTAAGATCATTGACATGACAGATGGACAAGATTAAGCGTCAGTATTTGGTAAGATCATAGACATGACAGATGGACAAGATTAATCATCAGTATTTGGTAAGATCATAGACATGACAGATGGACGAGATTAAGCGTCAGTATTTGGTAAGATCATAGACATGACAGATGGACGAGATTAACCATCAGTATTTGGTAAGATCATTGATATGACAGATGGACTAGATTAACCATCAGTATTTGGTAAGATCATTGACATGACAGATGGACAAGATTAACCGTCAGTATTTGGTAAGGTCTTAGACATGACAGATGGACAAGATTAACCATCAGTATTTGGTAAGATCATTGACATGACAGATGGACAAGATTAACGATCAGTATTTGGTAAGATCATACATGACAGATGGACGAGATTAACCATCAGTATTTGGTAAGATCATAGACATGACAGATGGACGGGATTAAGCGTCAGTGTTTGGTAAGATCATTGACATGACAGATGGACAAGATTAAGCGTCAGTATTTGGTAAGATCATTGACATGACAGATGGACAAGATTAACCATCAGTATTTGGTAAGATCATTGACATGACAGATGGACGAGATTAAGCGTCATTATTTGGTAAGATTATTGACATGACAGATGGACAAGATTGAGCGTCAGTATTTGGTAAGATCATTGACATGACAGATGGACGAGATTAAGCGTCATTATTTGGTAAGATCATTGACATGACAGATGGACAAGATTAAGCGTCAGTGTTTGGTAAGATCATTGACATGACAGATGGACGAGATTAACCATCAGTATTTGGTAAGATCATAGACATGACAGATGGACAAGATTAAGCGTCAGTATTTGGTAAGATCATTGACATGACAGATGAACAAGATTAACCGTCAGTGTTTGGTAAGATCATAGACATGACAGATGGACAAGATTAAGCGTAGTATTTTGTAAGATCATTGACATGACAGATGGACGAGATTAACCATCAGTATTTGGTAAGATCATAGACATGACAGATGGACAAGATTAACCGTCAGTATTTGGTAAGATCATAGACATGACAGATGGAGGAGATTAAGCGTCAGTATTTGGTAAGATCATAGACATGACAGATGGACGAGATTTTTAGCGTCAGTATTTGGTAAGATCATAGACATGACAGATGGACGAGATTAACCGTCAGTATTTGGTAAGATCTTTGACATGACAGATAGACAAGATTAACCATCAGTATTTGGTAAGATCATAGACATGACAGATGGACAAGATTAACCGTCAGTATTTGGTAAGGTCTTAGACATGACAGATGGACAAGATTAACCATCAGTATTTGGTAAGATCATTGACATGACAGATGGACAAGATAAACCATCAGTATTTTGTAAGGTCATTGACATGGCAGATTGACGAGATTAAGCGTCAGTATTTGGTAAGATCATAGAAATGACAGATGGACGAGATTGAGCGTCAGTATTTGGTAAGATCATAGACATGACAGATGGACGAGATTAAGCGTCAGTGTTTGGTAAGATCATTGACATGACAGATGGAAGAGATTGAGCGTCAGTATTTGGTAAGATCATAGACATGACAGATGGACGAGATTAAGCGTCAGTATTTGGTAAGATCATAGACATGACAGATGGACGAGATTGAGCGTCAGTATTTGGTAAGATCATAGACATGACAGATGGACGAGATTAAGCGTCAGTGTTTGGTAAGATCATTGACATGACAGATGGACGAGATTATGCGTCAGTATTTGGTAAGATCATTGACATGACAGATGGACAATTTTTATCGTCAGTATTTGGTAAGATCATAGACATGACAGATGGACGAGATTAACCATCAGTATTTGGTAAGGTCATAGACATGACAGATGGACAAGATTAACTGGCAGTATTTGGTAAGATCATAGACATGACAGATGGACAAGATTAACCATCAGTATTTGGTAAGATCATTGACATGACAGATGGAAGAGATTAACCATCAGTATTTGGTAAGATCATAGACATGACAGATGGACGAGATTAACAATCAGTATTTGCTAAGATCATTGACATGACAGATGGACAAGATTAACCGTCAGTGTTTGGTAAGATCATAGACATGACAGATGGACAAGATTAAGCGTCAGTATTTGGTAAGATCATAGACATGACAGATGGACGAGATTAAGCGTCAGTATTTGGTAAGATCATAGACATGACAGATGGACGAGATTAACCGTCAGTATTTGGTAAGATCATTGACATGACAGATGGACGAGATTAAGCGTCAGTATTTGGTAAGATCATTGACATGACAGATGGACAAGATTAAGCGTCAGTATTTGGTAAGATCATTGACATGACAGATGGACAAGATTAGGCGTCAGTATTTGGTAAGATCATAGACATGACAGATGGACGTGATTAAGCGTCAGTATTTGGTAAGATCATAGACATGACAGATGGACAAGATTAACCGTCAGTATTTGGTAAGATCATGGACATGACAGATGGACGAGATTAACCATCAGTATTTGGTAAGATCATTGACATGACAGATGGACAAGATTAAGCGTCAGTATTTGGTAAGATCATTAACATGACAGATGGACGAGATTGAGCGTCAGTATTTGGTAAGATCATAGACATGACAGATGGACGAGATTAAGCGTCAGTATTTTGTAAGATCATAGACATGACAGATGGACAAGATTAACCATCAGTATTTGATAAGATCATAGACATGACAGATGGACAAGATTAACCGTCAGTATTTGGTAAGATCATAGACATGACAGATGGACGAGATTAAGCGTCAGTATTTGGTAAGATCATTGACATGACAGATGGACAAGATTAACCATCAGTATTTGGTAAGATCATGGACATGACAGATGGACGGAATTAAGCGTCAGTGTTTGGTAAGATCATAGACATGACAGATGGACGAGATTGAGCGTCAGTATTTGGTAAGATCATAGACATGACAGATGGACGAGATTAACCATCAGTATTTGGTAAGATCATAGACATGACAGATGGACGAGATTAAGCGTCAGTATTTGGTAAGATCATTGACATGACAGATGGACGAGATTGAGCGTCAGTATTTGGTAAGATCATAGACATGACAGATGGAGGAGATTAAGCGTCAGTGTTTGGTAAGATCATTGACATGACAGATGGACACGATTAAGCGTCAGTATTTGGTAAGATCATAGACATGACAGATGGACAAGATTAACCGTCAGTATTTGGTAAGATCATTGACATGACAGATGGACGAGATTAAGCGTCAGTATTTGGTAAGATCATTGACATGACAGATGGACAAGATTAAGCGTCAGTATTTGGTAAGATCATTGACATGACAGATGGACGAGATTAAGCGTCAGTATTTGATAAGATCATTGACACGACAGATGGATGAGATTAACAATCAGTATTTGGTGAGATCATAGACATGACAGATGGACGAGATTAACCATCAGTATTTGGTAAGATCATTGACATGACAGATGGACGAGATTAACCATCAGTATTTGGTAAGATCATAGACATGACAGATGGACGAGATTAACCATCAGTATTTGGTAAAATCATTGACATGACAGATGGACAAGATTAACCGTCAGTGTTTGGTAAGATCATAGACATGACAGATGGACAAGATTAAACGTCAGTATTTGGTAAGATCATAGACATGACAGATGGACGAGATTAAGCGTCAGTATTTGGTAAGATCATGGACATGACAGATGGACGAGATTAAGCGTCAGTATTTGGTAAGATTATTGACATGACAGATGGACAAGATTAACCATCAGTATTTGGTAAGGTCATAGACATGACAGATGGACAAGATTAACCGTCAGTATTTGGTAAGGTCATAGACATGACAGATGGACAAGATTGACTGTCCATATTTGATAAGATCATAGACATGACAGATGGACGAGATTAACCATCAGTATTTGGTAAGATCATTGACATGACAGATGGACAAGATTAACCATCAGTATTTGGTAAGGTTATAGATATGACAGATGGACAAGATTAACCGTCAGTATTTGGTAAGATCATTGACATGACAGATGGACAAGATTAAGCGTCAGTATTTGGTAAGATCATAGACATGACAGATGGACGAGATTAAGCGTCAGTATTTGGTAAGATCATGGACATGACAGATGGACGAGATTAAGCGTCAGTATTTGGTAAGATCATAGACATGACAGATGGACAAGAGTAACCGTCAGTATTTGGTAAGGTCATAGACATGACAGATGGACAAGATTAACTGTCCATATTTGATAAGATCATAGACATGACAGATAGACGAGATTAACCATCAGTATTTGGTAAGATCATAGACATGACAGATGGACGAGATTAACCATCAGTATTTGGTAAGATCATAGACATGACAGATGGACGAGATTGAGCGTCAGTATTTGGTAAGATCATAGACATGACAGATGGACGAGATTAAGCGTCAGTGTTTGGTAAGATCATAGACATGACAGATGGACGAGATTAAGCGTCAGTATTTGGTAAGGTCAAAGACATGACAGATGGACAAGATTAACCGTCAGTATTTGGTAAGGTCATTGACATGACAGATGGACGAGATTAACCATCAGTATTTGGTAAGATCATAGACATGACAGATGGACAAGATTAACCATCAGTATTTGGTAAGATCATAGCATGACAGATGGACGAGATTAAGCGTCAGTATTTGGTAAGATCATAGACATGACAGATGGACGAGATTAAGCGTCAGTATTTGGTAAGATCATAGACATGACAGATGACGAGATTACTCTTCCTTCCATCGATTCCATCTACGAACAAAGAACTAGAAGAAAGGTTAATTCTATCATAGCTGACAAAGATCACCCAGCGAACAGTTGTTCTCTCCGTTCCTTCAGGAAAGCGCTTTGGTCCATTAAAGCAGAACATCTCGCTTTAAGATACTAGATAGTTTTTATGTAAGGGCTACCGTCACCCTGTTTGCCTGTAGACCTCTTTTGTTGGTGTGTATCTGCTAGATTACATCCTTACATAATTACATCCTTTGCTTTTACTGATGTGTTAGTGTTTTGCATTACTTTACACATTTTTCTCTACCCTGTGATGTACTTATTCCTAGCCAATTTTGTAAGAGCTATTTATCTTGTCTTTGAACTAATCCTCAGCTGTGTATCGAGGAATTTGGTGATAGTTTCCAGAAGGATGTTATATGTCTTTTATCTGTTTGTTATTACTGTTAATTGATAATATTGTTTAATTCCCAGGCTTGGATTATAGTAATGGATTTTTTTTTAGAATGTAATCTTTCAAAATATTTTGTTATGTATCAGAGCTCTTTCGCCTGTCTTTGGATTTTAGTCTTAACATGTGAGGAGGGGAGGGAAGTAAGACAATAATTTTTACCTTATGTTATTTAAGTCCTGTGGGCGTGTGTGCTTGTGTGTGTGTGTGTGTGTGTGTGTGTGTGTGTTGTGTGTAGTGTGTGTAGTGTGTGGTGTGTGTGAGGTGTGTGGTGGGTGTGGGTGTGGGTGGTGTGACATTCTGACACCCTCTAGTTGGTACATTCTAACAGTCAGCATCGCCTGCGAGTGCTATTTTTAGCCAGGCAGGTTTGACAGAGTCCATCACTGAAGCTCGCCTCTTGCCACAGCAGTGCTTTGAAACTGCTGCGTTCTCTCGGAGAGACTTGAGTGTAGGAGGTGACTGAGATTGGCACAGAGTAGGCTACTCGAATCTTGGTCAATTGTAGGCTATACTCTCCACTCGTGCCTGTGCCTCGCCACAGGACGGGCGAGGGTGGTGTGGAGAGTGGAAGGAAGGGAAAGATGCGCTCTATTAATAGCGGCAGGGCAGACCAAATAATGGCCAGCTAAGGTGTGTCAGATTTGTGCGCCGTGGCGTGTGTGTGTGTGTGTTGTGTGTGTGTGTGTGTGTGTGTGTGTGTGTGTGGTGTGTGTGTGTATTTTGTGGTGCGTGTGTTTCTTCAATCCGTGGATGAATTTGTCTTTTATGATGTTGAATATGTTACTGTTGTGAGGTGTGAGTGATTGTATGCGTGATTGTATGCATAGCCAAACATTTTCTTGTGTCTGTGCACTGGGCTAAAATAAAATCCGTTATCTTGTTAACCGTCAGTATTTGGTAAGATTATAGACGACAGATGGACGAGATTAACTGTCATATTTGGCATATCATAGACATGACAGATGGACGAGATTTGGTAAGATCATTGACGTAAAGTATGAAATACTCGACTTCAGCAGTTGGTAAGATCGTAGACATGACATATGGACAAGATTAAGCCTCAGCAGTCGGTAAGTCATAAACTAAAGGATGAATGAGACTCGATTCAAAATTGAGTAAGATCATAGACATGACAGATAGACAAGACTGCCATCAGCATTTGGTAAGATCATAGACATAAAGGATGAAATCATTCGATTCAACGTTGAGTAAGATCATAGACATGAAGAATGAAATACTGACCTTCAGCATTTGGTGAGATCATAGACATGACAGACGGACGAGACTGGCCATCAGCAGTTGGTAAGATCATAGACATAAATGCTGAATGAGACTCAATTTAACGTCAGTAAGATCATAGACATGAAGGATGAAATACTCACCATCAGCATTTGTAAGGTCATAGACATAAAGGATGAAGATAGTCACCATCAGCATTTGGTAAGATCATAGACATAAAGGATGAACGATAGTCACCATCAGCATTTGGTAAGTCATAGACATAAAGGATGAAGATAGTCACCATCAGCATTTGGTAAGATCATAGACATAAAGGATGAATGATAGTCACCATCAGCATTTGGTAAGTCATAGACATAAAGGATGAACGATAGTCCCATCAGCATTTGGTAAGATCATAGACATAAAGGATGAATGATAGTCACCATCAGCATTTGGTAAGTCATAGACATAAAGGATGAATGATAGTCGCCATCAGCATTTGGTAAGATCATAGACATAAAGGATGAATGATAGTCACCATCAGCATTTGGTAAGTCATAGACATAAAGGATGAATGATAGTCACCATCAGCATTTGGTAAGGTCATAGACATAAAGGATGAATCGATAGTCACCATCAGCATTTGTAAGATCATAGACATAAAGGATGAATGATATCACATCAGCATTTGGTAAGATCATAGACATAAAGGATGAACGATAGTCCCATCAGCATTTGGTAAGGTCATAGACATAAAGGATGAACGATAGTCACCATCAGCATTTGGTAAGATCATAGACATAAAGGATGAATGATAGTCACCATCAGCATTTGGTAAGATCATAGACATAAAGGATGAACGATAGTCACCATCAGCATTTGGTAAGATCATAGACATAAAGGATGAATGATAGTCCCATCAGCATTTGGTAAGATCATAGACATAAAGGATGAATGACACTCGCCATCAGCATTGGTAAGATCATAGACATAAAGGATGAACGATACTCGCCTTTAGCATTTGGTAAGATCATAGACATAGAGGACGAACGAGATTGGCCGTCTGTATTTGATAAGATCATAGACAGGAAAGATGGGACAAGACTCATTTTCAAAAAATGTTTTGGGAAGATCATAGATATGACAGGTGAACGATACTCACCATTAGCAGACTTTAAAAAAAATGACTACAAATGTCTTGAGTGTGACTGACTACTTTTTGCATAATAATCATTATAGTGATACTACTACTACTAGTACTACTTATAGCAATGATGATAATGATAATACTGTGTAACAAAATAATGATAATAATGATTAGTAACAATAATAATGATGATGATCATCATAATCATTATTGTCATAAGCATGGTAGCTAATTTAAAAACACTTCTATGATAGTACTGTTGAAGCGTTTTCAGCTTTTGATGCACATACTAAAAGGATTGCATGTTTTTCAGTTGCTATAATGTATACTGCCGTGTACAATCTCTTGAACTACCCTGCGGGCATTATGCGTGTGGGCGCTGTTAAGGAGCAGGACGTCCAGCGTCTGAAGGATCCTGCTGCTTATCCTCGCAATGGAGCCATTGAAAAGTTTGTGATTCAGGTCAGCCTGTATTACTTCTCATCTATTTCAGTTTGTGTAAAGAGTATTATTAGTCTTACAGTCTACTGCTGATTTCATTTTTATGTAATGAATTTTGTGATTGACATGAAAAGACGACGACGACGATAATGATGATGATGTTTATTATGATAGCGTAATAATGACAACAATACTGATGTAAAAAAAACGACAGTAATTAAGATAACAATAATAGTAATAATAATGATGATAACAACAACAGTAATGGTGATATTAATACTAATATTAACGATGGTGATGACAATATATATAATAAATATAATATTAATAATGATGATGGTAATGGTGGTGGTGATGATGATGATAAGGATGATGATGGTGATGATATTACTGATGATGATGATGATGATGATGATAATGGTGGTGGTGGTTATGATGATGATGATGATGATGATAACACGAACAATAATGGTTCTACTACTACTAGTCTTACTTGTATAGCTTTAATGTTTGTTTTATCTTATTGTGTATGTAATTGTGAACATTTTTTTATCATCTTTTGCCTTTCTTGCGAAATGTAAAGCGCTGGTGATCATGTTTTTATATGGAATATGCGCTATACAAACATTATTATTACTATACTACTACTGATGATGGTGATGATGATGATGGTGGTGGTGATAGTGATGATGATGGTGATGATGATGATGACATTGGGCATTCGTGTAACTCTTTCTGAAGCCAGAAAATGTGTATAAATGGTGTGTTGTACATAGTGATGTATATGAATGGTGTGTTATACATAGTGATGTGAATAAATGGCGTGTTGTACAGAGTGATAGGTATATAAATGGTGTGTTGTGTACAGGACAGTGAAGGTTTCAGTGGGGCTACCACTGGCAGTTCAGTGTGTCGCTCTTCCCTACCAGGAGGAAATGGTGCTGAGAGTGATGAAAGACATTGACACTGGCATCCGCAAGTAAACTGTTAGAAGCATGTTGAGACTTGCTTGCCAGACTGGTCTAGCACAAAAAGAATAAAGAAAGCAGATACTCCTGAATGAGCAATGTATCTTCAACTTTTACAAATGTGTATGACATTACTAGCACGTACTCTACCAGAGGTGAAGAAATGAAATGTGTTTTCGAAAATATTTCATGTAAATGAAGTATCTATCCAGAACTGTTTGGAACATCTACATGGCACGATCAGCACGTACTGTAAGTGGTCAGAGGTATTGTGTTTTTGAAGTTCTTCTCTCTGAAAGAAACCTACCCGAGAATTGATTTGATTTTTGATAGCTCAGATTCAACAATAACTGAATTCTTGAAAATTCATTTGTGACGTAGAATGTCTTTTGGTTTCTTTCAGAGAGCATGCATATTTGTCACTGAATGAAACGTATATCCAAGAATTCTTTTTACTTAGGTTCTACCGTAAGGTTTGTAAAATGGACACAAAACGGACACAGGTACCTTGTACTCTTGTCTCATGACGACAATGTGTGCACTTTGTATGAATAATTCGAAATCCTAGGAGCAAAGAAAAATAATCTCACGTCAAGTACATGTACTGACAGTTCTGTGTCTGTGTGCATATATGGACCACATGCACAACTGCACCGCTTCATTTGAGGTTACTTGTACAAAATGAGAAAGATTGCTGTGAATGTCTTTTTTCGGCTTGTTTGTCCTATTTTTTGCTAGTCTGAATATTTCAGTACATATATAAAATATATGTGACCATCATTTTTCCTTTTATATGTTACGTATCTTTTGTATCATCATTCAGCTTGAGAAGTGTGGCGAACTGAAGGTCATGCATTGGATGACAGTATTGTCTGGTTTGATCTTTGATGGCTCAGATTCTACAATAACTATGTGTTGACCATGCACTCTAACCAACCAGCTGAACTAAATCTAAATGGCTAAGCAAAACCAAACCAAAACAAAACAAAAACACACACACAAACAAAACAAACAAACAAACAAGCAAACAAACAAAAAACAAACAAACAAAAAAGGCCTCTAGGAGGGTCAAACCAACTGCCCCTGCGTTATCAGACCGGTGGTCTCACCAGCTGGGCTCACAGGGCCATTGAAGACTGTTGCTCAGTCCAGGATCAGGCCCACAACGCCATGCTGATAAAAGGGAAACTCTAGAGAACTGAACAAACTGGCCGCATTCGCTCTGTTCGTTTGAGCACCAAGTTGATAAACCAGGGATCATGATTTCGAACCCTTAGGTTGACTACAGTTCTACAGTGACAGCCGTAAAATCTATATGTTAAAAAAGGACCTCCAGCTCACAGGCTATGATTTATGCCATGATCGTTTTGGATCTTCTCCGTTACATGATATGTGTGGCGTCAGTGCGTATGGAATTTGCTCTGAACGCAGATACCCTGAAACTTATTTTTGATTGATTTAGATCGGATTCTGTAACAAATTTAAGTCGATGTAGGCCATTTTCTTTCAAAAAGTGCTCTAACATTTTCATTCTTTTACTTGGTCTATCTGCTCTGGAGTCTATACTTTGAAGTATGTAACTATGATTTATTATTGCATTTTTCGATGTGTATAGTTCATACATAGTGGTTTGTGTGCAGATTGTGGGTGGATGTCAGGTGCAGCATTTTTTTTTGATTTGTGCTATGGTACAGTCTGCAATTTCCTTGTTTGACTGTTGAACGGGGAGGTCTAAAACAATTATCTTGACTACTCAAAACAAGTCTTCCCAGAGATTTTTTGTGGATGATTTTCATGTTATATAATTTTCTATAAATTTTCCTATCATTGATCATATCGAACACGTCTTGTGGATATATCGTACGTTTTGGATGTTTCGTTGTTTTCAAAACAAACCTATTGCCAGGTGCAGGAATAGATAGATTGTTGCAAATTCCCATGCATTTGATAATTTTAAGTGTTGTCTTTGTGAAAAAAATACATTGATAGTTTAACCTTTGTTGTTATTCTAAATCTTGCACAGATGTCACGATTACAAATGGTTTTTCTTAAAGGGTTTTATTCAACATACTCCATGAAAATCATATTATGTATAATGCGCTAAGTCTTGATACATAAATCAGATCAAAGCGCGCACACTTGTCATTACTAAAATATTCACTCACAATGACGACGACAAACTCACAAAAATTAGGGGTATAAAGCACATGCAGACTGGGAAGGGGAGGTCAGTGGGACAAAGGGATAGATGTGTGCGCTTAGATTTGATTTGTCAGATTTGCGCTATATAAATAAAATATATTATTATTATTATTATTATAAATCGCTGCTGGGCAAAAAGGCACGTCTTCTAGTTGAAGGAAGACAGAGCACGTGTCTGTTGAAGAAAAGGGAGAAGCTTATTCCAGTTGTATGGACCAGACACAGAAAAGATTGGCAACAGACTATTGATACCCCTGCAGCATAATGTAATGGTTTCATATGACATTCTTTGAGAAATAGGAAACCAGTCGAGGAACTGAATCGAGGGGATGATAGAATCTCGCCTCTTTTCTTACAAAAGGCAAGGCAGGCCAAAGAATTCTGAATATGCAGGAGGTATGTGCAAGCCAGAGCTAGAGAGCAGTGAGTACAACAATCAGTACACGACGAGATAAGAAAAGTTGTGAGTTTAGATGTGGCAAAAGTTGAAGGATACTGGCGAATAGAACTAAAATGGCAAAATGTCGAAATTGACAGTAACAAGACTGACGGGGATGGATGATGAACTAATGCACAGAGAGTTGAGGATCTAAAATTACGCCAAGGTTTTTCACAGAAACAGAAAATACAATATTTTTGTCGCTTAGTTGGATAGATCAAACCGTTATAGGGTAACAGTGAGCATTGCTTTAGTCATATCTTCATTCAGTTGTAGCTTATTCTGTGTTGTCTTGTTCTGGATTTCATTGTAACAGTCACCTTTATGACTCAAAGAAAACGTATTAGAAGCATTTTTGTCACTAGATAGCAGCGGGTGTTATCTATGAGTAAAAGAACATGCTTAAGCACTTTTGGAATGGTTACTATGTCAGTTCATGATTTTTGATTACTTTGAGGGAGTGGGAAAAACATTTAACAATTTTTTTTGAGAGAGGGGCGAAGAATTATGTTCATTATTTGGAATATTTAACAAGTTGAGTGAATAGACAAAACGCTTTCAAAGTTTGGCGCATCTGACATCAAGATGCAAATAAATGCAGAAGTTGTTATAAACTGTGACAGCGGAGTAATGTGTACATTATCATTTCTTTCTTGTTATTATCGTCTTTTCCTTGTAAGAAGAAAAAAAATATATTCATAAATTATGAGATATTTCATTTTGTCTTCATTGCAGTGTCAACGTGTTGGGGAATGGGGGTTGATGTTTTTGATGATTGTTGGTGATATATGTGGTAATGTGTTGATGTTTTGTGAACATGACTTTGTCGAGAGTGTAAGTTGCCAACGATACAAGACTACACCCCCCCACTTCTCCCCCCCCCCCCCCCACACACTGTGTAGACGGCAACCTTGCTGCCAACGCAGAATGTATTGCAGACTAACAGACCCCAGTGTTAGGTTTATACCACCACTGTACGGTCTTTATAGTGTCTGCTCCGTGTGCTAGCATCGTGTCTTATCCCCAAATACACTGTCCGTGTTTTCGTACATTAAAACTCGATTGTCATATTATGACCGCCTCCTGTGGAATGTGTATGTGACCACCACATCATCAACACACACACAGCCATACTCAGCAGACTCCCCAGAGCAGACTGTGACTTGTCTTTCATTGGACACTGTGACAGTTAATTTAATAACGTATCATGAATATGTAAGTGGATCACAATGGCAAAGCTTAACAAAAATGATAACGAAAATTACAAAGAAAAAAAACTGTGCCGTGAATCGGCAATAACTATATTTATTGGTGTCTGTTGTGCTTTTGCGTTAGTGTGTGATGATTTTGTATGTTCGGAAGATGTGGTGCAGCACCATGATATAAAGGTTAAGAAGAATAGGGAACGTTTCTGCTTGTTTGTTGTTGTGATAGTCTGACCGAAAGTCTCGACAGTATGGTTTAATGACATTTATCAATATCAGAGAGAATGTCATTCATTATTATGTTCTGTGTTATTATTGCTGTTCAGTGGTTGCATTTCACTGTAGTGTTTGCTCTGGAACAAGTCGAATCACTAAAACAATGTCTGACTTTGTGTTGGCAGATACATACAACGTGGTGATGCGCTTGTCTCTGTCTGTCTGTCTGTCTGCCTGTCTGTCTCTCTCTCTCTCTCTCGTCTCTCTCCCTCTGTCTGTCTGTCTGTCCCTCTGTCTTGTCTGTCTCTCTGTCCCTCTGTCTTGTCTGTCTCTCTGCCTGCCTTTCTCTCTGTCTGTGAGGTAGAGAGGTATGTGCATATGTAGGTGCGTGTGCGTGTGTGTGTGTGTATGTGTGTGTGAGTGAAATTTCAAGATACATGGAACCACAAGGCGAAGACGTACCCTCCGCCTCTATACACACACACACACGACACACACGCACGCACATACGCACACGCACGCACATACGCACACACACACACACACACACACACACACACACACACCACACACACACACAATGCGGATGGTATACATATTTATGACTCGAAAACATTTACAGTCACACGTTGTTTACAAATGGATGCCTACATGGTAAATTTCAGAGCGACTTAGTTACTTTCTCTCATAATGTACACATGAAGACAAGCATTTTAAATGTTTCCATATGTATGATGTACATATAAACAATTCTAGAAGCGTTAGCAATTTATAAAAACAGTTCTCCAAACTAACACGTATCAGACCAACCCTAAATCACCAATGCACGAAGTCCAGTCAAAATGCTCTACACACTCATATCACCAGACCTCGATTGTGTGTATAACACATCATTCATGGCACGTATGGAATTTAAAAAAAGCATTAGCAGGTGTCTGTGCTGACACAAACATTCTGTTTGTCTATAACAGAAATCATGACCCAAACGAGTCAATTACGGGCATGCGTACCAACGTGTATTGTTAAACTGCAACACAAGCCAAACGAACGCAGGACACTCAAGAAAGTGTGAGCACAATAACAGCACTACAATGTAAGCACACATCAAAACATAAAATGTACAAAGAGACTTTCGAATGTACATATGAAGACAGACTAAAACGCAGATATTAATATACTGAAGCCAGACTAAAACACAGATGTAAACATTAACTACATAATTAAAAAGTGCAGCCAAATGAAATCACAGTTCAAGACATTTTAACAATATTTTTACTAGTGTACAACTGTTAACAATGCATCGAAATTTGCGAACATGTGTAAAATGAAACAAACCATTTCTCGTGATCACCACAATTCCGCTACTGACAACTGCTTAGTTCTTTCTACCCGTCTAACTTCAGCCCTTCCATCTGACCACTCTGCAATTCTCTGTTCTCTCGACATTTCTCCTCCTTCCCGTACCATGCGCACAGTGACTCGACGCAATCTCAAATCTATCGACCTCTCCACATTTTCATCTGATGCCTCCCGTCTCCTTTCTGAAAAGTCACATAACCTTGCCGATGAATTCTATACTACTCTCCACCATCTTCTGGACACTCATGCTCCAGCCACAACCCGTCTTTTACCTGACCGCCCCCCTACCCCCTGGCTCACTCATGAGATCGCCTGTGCAAAACGTGCCCGCCGCAGAGCAGAGCGCCGCTGGCGCAAATCCAAACTCACTGTACACAGGCAACTTTTCCAAGCCTCTAAAACAAAAGTATCCACCCTCATTGCATCAGCAAAAACAAGCTATTTCCAAACCAAAATCCTGAATGCCTCTTCTTCAAAAGAACTCTTTACAACCATGAATCATCTCCTTGGCACACGAAAAGATTTACCTCTCCCAACAAAACATACAAATGAAGAACTCCCATCTGTATTCTCCAACTATTTCACCACCAAAATACAAACTCTTCGTGACAGGCTTGAAGGACACCCTGTCAACCATGCCCACCTGACCCTTCCTTCTCTGGCACACCTCTTACTACTTTTATCCCAGTCTCACAAGAAGAAATTCTCAACACAATCAGATCCATGTCGTTCAAAACCTGCGAACTGGATCCTCTTCCAGGTTCTCTCTACGCCGACTGTCTCCCTACTCTCCTCCCATTCATCACTGACATCATCAATACTTCTCTTCAAACTGGAACTGTCCCAGATTCTTTCAAGTCTGCTATTGTTCACCCTCTCCTCAAGAAACACAATTTAGATCCAAATGAACTGAAAAATTACCGGCCTATCTCTAATCTCTCTTTCTTGTCAAAACTCCTTGAAAAAGTCGTCCTCAACCAGCTGAACTCTCACCTGTCTGCCAACAATCTCCTCAATCCTTTCCAGTCAGCCTACCGCCAGTGCCATAGCACTGAAACTGCCCTACTACACATTCTCAACAATCTCCTCCTTGCAACTGATACTGGCAAAGTCTCTCTCCTCACACTCCTTGATCTGTCTGCAGCCTTTGATACCATTGATCATGGTATTCTCCTTTCTAGACTTCATCATACTTTTGGCATCTCTGACATTGCTCTGTCTTGGTTCACTTCATACCTATCAAACAGAAAACAAACCGTTCTCATCAATGGCACTTACTCTCAACCTGCATACCTGACCTGTGGTTTTCCACAAGGATCTGTCCTTGGCCCTGTTCTTTTCACTCTTTACACCTCCCCCCTGTCCACCATCATCAACTCCCATTCTATAAAACACCACTTCTATGCTGATGACACCCAACTTCAAGACAGTGACTCACCTGATAATATACAGCGCCTGTTGACTCGCACCACTGAGTGTTACTCGGACACTAAGAACTGGATGACACACAATAGACTTCAGCTTAATGACGACAAAACAGAAGCTATCCTCAATGGCACCCGTCAGAAACTTTCTCAGCTGCCTCCTCTTTCTCTCCCATTATGTAACACATCAGTCCCAATTTCTGATTCAGCTAAAAACCTTGGTGTCTGCATTGACTCTACCCTCTCCATGAACAACTTTGTTTCTCAAACTGCCAGATCCTGCTACTATCATTTCCATCGTATAAGGCTGATCAGGAAGTATCTCTCTGTCGAAACAACTGCAAAACTCGTTCTCTCCTTCATAATGTCTCGCATTGACTATTGCAATTCACTCCTGTCTGGTCTTCCTGCCTCCACCATTCACATCCTACAGCGCATTCAAAACAATGCTGCACGCCTTGTACTCAAAAAGAAAAAAGCTGACCACATATCTCCTCTCCTGGCACAACTTCACTGGCTCCCTGTATCAAAGCGCATACAGTACAAACTAGAGACCATGTGCTACAAAAGCCTCAGTAACGCAGCCCCTGATTACCTGTCAAGCCTACTTGAGATCTATGTTCCCTCACGTACCCTTCGCTCTGCCTCTGATCCTCTGACTTTTCGCTTTCCACGCACTAAGCTCAATACCTATGGTCCACGAGCCTTCTCTGTTTCTGGTCCACTCTCCTGGAACAAACTTCCTCTCTCAGTCCGTCAGCAACCTACTTTTGTCTTCTTCAAGTCCGCTCTCAAAACTCACCTTTTCTCCTCCGCATAAAATCCTAACCTCACTCAACCCCCCCCCCCCTCTGCAGCCTGTCTCCGCTCGGAGGGAATCACATGGTTATAATATATAATTGTATATGCTATGCTCTCTATAATTTTCCATTGCTTTTATTCTTGCTTTTATTGCTTTTATTCTTTCTCCCCATTTATAGCCATGCGTGTGTGTGTGTGTGTGTGTGTGTGTGTGTGTGTGTGTGTGTGTGTGTGTGTGCGTGCGTGCGTGTGTGTGCGTGCGTGTGTGTGCGTGCGTGCGTGCGTGCTTGCGTGTGTGTCTGCTTCAGCGCTTAGATTTGATTTTATCAAGATTTTGCGCTATATAAATATTGTAATTAAATTAAATTAAAATAAATAAACATAATTGACAAGAAATAGATTACTATATAAAGAATTAATATAATGATAATCAACACTGATTTGACATCATGATTTTTCCATATTTGCTGATAACATATTTAACACATTAAATAGTTAACACATACAACGATAATCAACAGTGATACGAATACGTCATAATTTTGCCATATTTATTAAAAACGCACAACAGTTGCGCTTGATGGGAAACATGCTTTCCCTCTCTCTTAACCATTTGACTCCCGCACCCTATCCACCACCAACAAAAATTTAACCCTTTGATTCCCTCACCCTATCCACCAGCTTCCTGCAGGGAGCTGATGAATAAGGTGAGGGAATCAAAAGGTTAAATGTTTGCTTTTTTATGGTTGACAAAGCAGGATGCTTATGGATAGGCTGTGGGAGTCAAAGGGTTAACAGACAATAACAAACAAACAATAACAAGCAAACAAAAACCTGACCAAACGATAAAAACAAAACAAAAACAAATCCTGTCAAGCTGTCTCAACACAAGTTTCAAGCAAAGGAATTTATGTCTGAAGTTCAAGATTGATACCTTTTATTCCTACAGCTTTTGAGTCTTGTTTATGGAAGAGAAAATGAATACACATATCCACACACAAACATATGTTGCATACCTTACGCACGTGCACGGACGCAAACACGTGCACGGACTCGGTGATTGGAAGATCAATCTGGTTAGAACATGAACAGGTGTGTTACCAATGTGTGCCAACTCCAATGAAGTTGACTTTTGATACTGCAGCGTGGTACATTCTATGTAAAATGTGACACTCTACATATGATGTCGCACGTGGCATATTCTATGTAAGATGTGGTATCTTCTATGTAAAATATATATTTTATTTAAAATGTGGTATATGTCAAATGTGGTATGTTCGGTGTACAACGTAGCCTACATGTAATGTGGCATATTCTTTGTTAAATGTGATATGTTCTTTGTAAGATGTACATTTTATGTAAAATAGGGGATATGTCAAATGTGGTATGTTCTATGTACAATGTGGCCTACATATAATGTGGCATATTCTACGTAAAATGTGGTATGTTCTGTGTAAGATGTATATTTTATGTAAGATGTGTTAACTATCAAATGTATCTTCTGCGTAAAATGTGGCCTACATATAATGTGGCGTGTGGCATATTTTATGTAAAATGTGGTATGTTCTATGTAAGATGTATGTATTACGTAAAATGCAGTATATCACATGTCAAATGTAGTACACCCCATGTAAAACAAGCGACTTCGCACGAGTTGCGCAACTCAGATTAGTGCATATCTAAACATTTTTTGGATGTAAAGGGAAGGTCTTTTGTATTTTCCCCTGTTGCATGAGATAAGCTTTTGGCCCCATCATGTGACATTCCTCAGACCAAATGAGAAAGACAATATGAAGGCAGTCCAAAACTAACCAGAAGCTAGTGGAACATATTCTAATCAATCCTTTGACTCCCGCACCCTGTCCACCAACTGCAAAGACTGAACCCTTTGACCCCCTTACTCAATCCACCAGCTTCCTGCAGGAAACTGATGGATTGGATGAAGGAGTCAAAGGGTTCAGGTTTTACTTTACTAGCATGGTGCAGGATGCTGGTGGACAGGGTGCAGGAGTCAAAAGGTTAATCAGTGACTTCCAATAATCAACTATGGCAGACGTAGGTATCAGTCTGTTCTCCCATCGTTTTAATCAAAAGGAATTACTCCAAGTGAACATTTTTCTCTTAAAACTGGATATAGTATTTACTCAATATTACTGGGAGGGATGTGCGTCTGGCTGTCTCGACGTATGTCTGTTTGACCGTCTCCAAATGTTTAAATAAGATTTTCTCGACTGTTTTTGGATGATTCTTTAACAAAGTTTGGTTAAAGATATGGATCATCAAGCAATCGCAAATGCCCACGTATGGGACACAAACCTTTAAGATCAAGGTCACACCGACCAGAACACAGCACTAAAATCACACTTTGAGGAAAATGGATGAACTGCACTTTCTCATGACTTTCTCACAATATCTAAAATCTGTTTGCATTGTTATGACAATCTACCACTGTCCTCTGTGCCTATCAAATTTTGTTTCAGCTGAAGCTTTTTCAAATTCAGAATACCCTGAGAAGTACCAAATCTGGTTTTTGTATAAGAAGAGACAGTGTCAGAATTGTTCGAATATCTTGTTTTTGTATCGTATTGTTGGTACAGTGTCATTCATTCCACATAAACATTTGTGGATCTATGCATTTCATCATGCATTCAACAAGAATAGTTCCATGTACCTTTTTGTCACAGCTGGTTCAAGGGCAGTCAAAATTATTTCCGGATGACAGTTTCTATGTCCTTCATCACTCTCAGCACCATTTCCTCCTGATAGGGAAGAGCGACACACTGTACTGCCAATGGAAGTCCCACTGTACCATCACTGTCCTGTACACAACACACCATTTATACATGTCACTTTATACAACACACCTTTTTAGGCCTACAACACACCATTTATACTTATCACTATAGGAAAGAGAGACACACTAAACTGCCAGTGGTAGTCCCACTGTACTCTGACTGTCACAAGACTGCAGTAAATAATAATGACTGCATATCATTTGGCTTTATATTGGCTTTTCCGAACGAGATAAATCACCCCCTCTACCCCTAAAAATTCACATCCTGTCTTTTGCCACCGTGATCTACAGGCAAGAAAAAAACATTTAAAAAAAGAATGAAGAAAGATCAGTTTCATTTTTCTCAAAATACCACTGCAGCGCTTGAATACCTTCATAGTTACGCATCAACACAACAAATGCTGTGTAATGGAAGGGTCGCAACTGACCTAGACACATGTCATAAGCATGTGCAGGAAACTCCACATATTGCTGCGGTCTTCATTTCTACCTGAAGAGAAAAAATATGAAACTGACTGAGCATCTGATCAATTTACACTCGTTGTTGGTCCCACAAGCTGCTGAGGTCCTCAAATCTTTCCGAAGAGGAAAAAATATGAAACTGACAGAGAATCTGATCAATTTACACTCGCTGTTGGTCATTTCTAATCACGACTAAGCTAGCAAGGAAACGTCCGGGTCATGACATCCTGTCTAAGCCCCCTGGGTGGAGGTCTTTGCCGAGATCAACAGAAGAAGAACTTGGTGAAAAATATCAAAAGATGGAACCAATCTTCATATGCCTGACTTGCTTGCTGCTGTAGCCCACAAACAGAGATGCAGGATCTAGTCTACTGATACACCGCCAACAGACCATCTAGTTATGGGATTAAATGGGGAGGAGGAGGAAGTTTTAAATGACGTTTCAGACACACTTAACTGCCTCAGAATTTCAATATTCCCAATTGCAACAAGTAGACGCTTGGCCCAGCGCAAGAAATGTTCAAAATCTATGAAATACAAGCGTTTTGTTTCTTTCTTACTTAGACATTACCCTATATGTCCTATGATAGCGACGAAAGGCAGTTCAGGGCTACCTAAAGACCCAGACACTTCCGCTCCCATGGTAAGCCTTTTGGTCTTAGCTCAGGGCGGGGGCGATAACCTTTACAGAAAACCTACAGGGCTCAAATCAGAAGTACCAGGCCAGTAGACGCCTTCTAACAAACCATGCAATACAAAACAAATGTTTACATAGTCAATTACATAGACGAGAATGGCGCAGTGAAGAGCAGCGCCGGGTCCAACGCCTCAGCAGGATTTAGCAGAGCAACAGGAGACATGGCCAATTACAATTCCTCTGACCACAAGCTCTATGGCAGACCGCAGGAACTAGAAAAAAATCTGGTCACTTACATCACCATGGCTAAGAAAAGGTTTCGCGTTATTACTGGTAGTGGTAGTAGTAGTAGTAGTCGTAGGAGGTGGTGGTGGTGATAATGATAGCAGTAGTAGTAGTAGGTAATGGTGGTGGTGGTGGTGGTAATAGTAGTAGTAGTAGACATCCTCTCAGCCCATTCCGGACCATCACACACACACACACAAAAAGAATGTTAGCCTCTCCATTGTCAGGTTCCACATCGCACCAGGGACTACGGCATTCGGTCCTTCTCTCTGTCTGTCTGTCCGTCTGTCTGTCTGTCTGTCTGTCTCTGTTCGTCTGTCTGTCAGTCTATCTCTTTGTCTGTCTGTCCGTCTGTCTATCTCTCTGTCTGTCTGTCTCTCTCGCTGAAAGACTAACAAAAGGAGTAACAAACACTAACCTTGATAATAAGCTTCTCGATGACCCCAGAAGGAGGATAGACGGAGAGATCGTTCAGACGCTGTACGTCTCGCTCTGTGACAGTGGTCACAGGCATCATGCCCGCAGGATAGTTTAGCACATTGTACAGGGCAATGTACACTATCGATGCTGAAGACAAACAAAGTTTGTATCGTCGTCATCATCATCATCATCCTATCATCACCACCATCACGATAGTCATCATCATCATCATCATCATGATTACATGATGATGATGATGATGATGATGATGATGACAATTACTATTATTTATTATTATTGTTGTTGTTGTATTGAGCAATTTTCCTGAAACATTTGTACTCACTGCGCATTATACATAATCAGACTTGTCTTTTTAGTAGAACACAGAGAACTAAAGCAGTCAGGCGAGCTGGCTGACCACATTTCACTACGTTGTTGCATTGTCTGAATCATCGGTGAACGTGCATGCTGGTGTTTTCGTCTACTGTTTGCTGAATACAGATTTTTTTTTAAATTCATGGCGTGGGGGCTGTTATATCTATGATTGCTTTTGGTGTGTGTGTGTGTGTGTGTGTGTGTGTGTGTGTGTGTGTGTGTGGTGTGCTGTGCGTGCGTGCGTGGTGTGTGTGTGTGTGTGTGTGTGTGTGTGTGTGTGTGTGTGTGCGGCGTATAGATGCACCTGTTTGCTGTCCATCTTAATGTTTCTATTTTTCTGGTGGTGTCGACTTAGTG
Source organism: Monoplex corrugatus (assembly GCA_030674185.1). Lineage (NCBI taxonomy): Eukaryota > Metazoa > Mollusca > Gastropoda > Littorinimorpha > Ranellidae > Monoplex > Monoplex corrugatus. Next base: position 69,307,207 of record CM060315.1, on the reverse strand, counting down.
TTTCAAAGGTCTTCCCTTTCCCCCTCCTCCCCATTCCCGCTCCCCAGTTCAAGACCTTGGAAGCACATGGGATTTTGCAAGGACTCAGAGAGTCTGCCAGATAATTGCTGGCAGAATAGGGTAGAACGCATAAGGTTTTGCGAGGGCTCAGAGAGTCTGCCAGATAATTACTGGCGGAATAAGGTAGAACGCATAAGATTTTGCGAGGGCTCAGAGAGTCTGCCGGATAATTACTGGCAGAATAAGGTAGAACGCATATGGTTTTGCGAGGGCTCATAGAGTCTGCCAGATAATTGCTGGCAGAATAGGGTAGAACGGATATGGTTTTGTGGGGGCTGAGTCTGCCAGATAATTACTTGCAGAATAGGGTAGAACGCATTTGGAATTATCCGAGGTGATGAATTCCTCGTAAACAAACTCCAAACTCAACCAAATACATTTAAATAGCTTCAGTGCAGTGTTACAATCCTTTCAGTCCTGGCAAATGAAATGTCATGACACGGTTGTGTTAACGTAAATATGCCATGTGCGAACAACGTTTGTCACATGTACTGAATAAATTCTTGACAGGTATGTATACATGCATGTATATATGCAGTGAAGATCTGCAGTGCACGCAGAGCATGCTCGGTATGCATGATGATAAAACACATGCATTATGTATCAGTGAACGTGTTAATCAATACATGGATTTTGTGAGCGGAGCTGATTGAAGGCATGCGAGTGTTGACTGAGGCAAGCGCGCGTATCGGTGTTTGCATGTGCCTGAAAACGTGCGCACACGTTTTACATACGTGTGCCTGTGTATGTGCTATATCAGAGGAAAAAAAAACCTCTACTGAACCTGTGGCACTTCCTTCAATGCCGGCAGTCAGAGCTGGAAAGGGCTGTCCTGGGCAGATAACGGCATCCAAGTCCAGGCTCTTCCATGCCTGGTAAAACTCTGCTTTATAGTCCTGGAAAATCAGAACACATGAAGTAGCTGCAGTGACGCTTTGAACTGTCAAGGTGCATGCTAACTCTCGCTCTCTCTCTCTAACACACACACACACACACATACACACACACACACACACACACACACACACACACACACACACACACACACACACAGATTCTCACTCATTCGTTCCTACTCGCATACAGGCAGACTAACACACTGATGAATCACTCGTATCAACATGATGGCTCTGTTGAAGACTAAGTTGGGTGTGGAACAGCTTCAACTGGTTGAACAAGCCGGTTCTTGAGTGCCAGTCGCTGGCATAGCGGCCGCAAATGAAGGCTGATGGTTATGGCTGGGTGGTCGCTGTCATGCTTTCCTTCTCTCTCTTTGGTCAAAGCACAGTCGAGTTCGTTTATCTTCTGCAATGGCGATGCCTGCACGTAAAGCCTGTCGTCAGGCACAGCGATTTGTAGCTGTCTCTTCTAAATTCTCTTCCGATATCAGCGGACCTCAGGTCACGTTTGCAGACGTCTTGATTCGCAGCAGTGGGCGTCCTGTGGGTTGAGATCCCACGGCAAGCTCTGCGAACAGGATGTTTTTGGAATGTGGCTGTACTGATAGCGGTGGGCAAGGCCAAGCTAGAACAGTTGTCTTGTGTAAAGACAGCGTACATACCTGGCATGCTGGCCTGTCCAGAACGACCTTGTTTGACACACAGTCCGTCTAGCAAATGCCCAGAATCTGGTGGAGCTCTTGACACACGCAGGTTGACCAGCTCTTGCTGCTGTAGAAATAGGTCCTCCGTATGCACGCTCTGTACATTCTGATCTTGGTAGCTGTGGTGAGCTTGTTGATTTCCAACAATCTCTTGCGTAGCTTGGTCATGGCAAGGGCAGCTTTAAGCCTCTATATGTACTCGTTGAGCTCTGGTTCGAGGGATAGGTTTCTGCAGTCTTTCGATCCGAAGAAGAAGGACTCATTACCATTTGCAGGGTTTGATCGCTGAATCTGATGCTGGGTCTTCGCTGACATTCTGCCCCATGATCTCAGTCTTCTTCAGACTGATGATGAGGCCAGACACCTGGCAAGCACGCTCTATGGAGCCTTCATAGACTAGGATGTGCGTGACATGGCAAGGTAATATATCAGCAAACAATATCTTTCAGACGCACTTTGGCCATTGCTCTGAAACGTGCAAGGTTGAAGAGCTTGCTGTCGGACCCAGTGTTTACACACACTCTGTCATCAGATGCTCTGAAAGCGTATGACAGTACGACATAGAAGAAGATACTGAAAAGTGTTGGGGCAAGGACAGATCTGCTTCACTCTGCTTTGAATGAGGGGAATGGCTCTAAGGATGATCTATCCAATTGCACTGTCCCTTGCATGCCGTCATGGAAAGAGACGACGACATTCAGCAGCTTTCGGTGGGCATGCGATCTTCTCCAGGAGTGCAAAGAGGACTCTTCTTCTAATCAAATCAAACGCTTTGATCAGATCGTGAAGGCAACGTATACAGGCTACCTCTATTCCTGGCTCTGCTCCTGTAACAGCCTAAGTGAGAAGATAATGCACTGAAACTATACAGGGACTCAGGATACATGTGATCTACTGGTGTCTGCAGCCTCTTCAGAACTGCTTGGGCAAAAGCCTTGCTGTGATGCCAAGCAGTGATATATTGATGTAATTATACAGTCGCTGCAGTCTCCCTTATTCATATATAGTGTGACAATGTTTGCATCTCAAATATCTTGGGGAACTAAACCCTCCTTCCAACACTGGCAGAGTAACTCGTGAAGATGGCTTAAAAGCACTGGTTTCCTGCACTGAATCACTTCAGCGGGGATACAGTCTCTGGTGCATTGCTGTAAGCAAGTGAGTCGATGGCCTTGCTGACTTTGTCCTCTGCTGGGCTTAAGTCCATCTCCTCAGTGACAGTCAAAGCGGGGATGCTCGTAAGGGCTGATTTAGTGACCATGTTCTCTGTGAAGTACAGATTATGGTAGTGTTTTGCCCATATTTCCATCAGCTTGGCACTGTCTTTGATAACTTCACCGTCTTTGGACATCAGTGGAGCGATGTTTCAAGCGGTGGGCCCAAAAGCTTTCTCCATCTCCTCAAGCATGCCGTGTACGGTGTCACTTTCCGTACAGGGCTGGATGTCCTGATACAAGGTCTGCAAGTAGAAGTTTGCACAGTGCCTAGCCGTCCGTGGACCGTTGTTTCTGGCTGCTGTCTGTTCTCGGTGCAGCGAGGTTCTTTTCTGATGGGTCTATTTTGTAGTTGCAGAGCTACTCTCTTGGCATTGATGACTGGTGCTATCTCAGACAGGTGAACCTCAAACCACACACACACACACACACACACACACACACACACACACACACACACACACACACACACACACACACACACACACACACAAACACACATACATATACACACAAACACACATAAACATATATATATTTATATACATATACATAAATGCTTACAGACATTCATACCCACACGCTCACAGACAGAGTGAGTTCCACGTGGGAAAGAAAAATACCAACCTCCATTCTCGCTGCGAAATCACACCAATCCTTCACCGTCCTGGCAACACAAACACAACACACACACACACACACACACCACACAACACACACACACACACACACACACACACACATACACACACACGCACACACACACACACACACATACACATAGTTACACAAGAGATGGCAATATTCGCACACAAGTGTTCACATTATCACGATTATGCGATACTACACAATCTGAATCAAAGGTAACTCAGCGTAAAACAAACAAGAGACCAGAAACACATGGTAAGAGAAAAAGAACACATATTCAAACGGCAAAAGTAATCCAGTCGCCAAAATTTTGGCCAACTGACTTGTCAAACGCAGAGGAAGACGGGTGTGATAACCAAATAGTTTGGATATGAGACCAAGTCAGGAAGTTTGAGTTCTATTCGGAATGGTGACGCCGGGTGGGTAAAGGCTGGACATTTTTCTGATCTTCCGGGGTAACGTACTTTTTGTGCAAAACTGCGAGTGCCCGGACCGCCTACGTGTGTATATGCACACTGAAGATCAAACGAGCACGTTAAAGATCCTGTAAGCCATGCCAGTGTTGGGTGACTTATAGAAACACGAAAAAGAAAAAAAGAGATCCTGTAAGCCATGCCAGTGTTGGGTGACTTATAGAAACACGAAAAGAAAAAAAGAGATCCTGTAAGCCATGCCAGTGTTGGGTGACTTATAGAAACACGAAAAAGAAAAAAAGAGATCCTGTAAGCCATGCCAGTGTTGGGTGACTTATAGAAACACGAAAAAAAAAAAAGAGATCCTGTAAGCCATGCCAGTGTTGGGTGACTTATAGAAACACGAAAAAGAAAAAAAGAGATCCTGTAAGCCATGCCAGTGTTGGGTGACTTATAGAAACACGAAAAAGAAAAAAAGAGATCCTGTAAGCCATGCCAGTGTTGGGTGACTTATAGAAACACGAAAAAGAAAAAAAGAGATCCTGTAAGCCATGCCAGTGTTGGGTGACTTATAGAAACACGAAAAAGAAAAAAAGAGAAAGAAAAAAAAAAAGAAAAAGTCTAACAAAAACGCCAACAAAACAAAGCAACAAACAAATAAAAAGACACAACAGGTTTCCATTAGCCATCAGACACCACCCTGACTTACAGGATCTTAAACGTGCATGTTCGATGTTCTATATGTATGTACCCGGGTACCGCAAAAGAGGTTTTAGGCATTAACAGGTCTGTACACATCCTGATGGGAGATATAAAAAAATCTCCACTCCTTACTACCATGCAGGAGGTACGGAGACAGGATCGTACCCAGACGTCTGAAACTCCGTTTTACCCACTTGACCATCGAGCTCACCAGTAAATCAGTAATCAATTTTGAATGCGATGCGATGCAAATGACATTTGACTGGTACATGTACAGACGGATGAGGAGTAAATGGCTGTTGTTAGATAGTGTGCCTCTTCTCTCTCATTCTGTTCATGTATGTCTGATTGCCTGACTTGGCCATTGTGTTTTCTGTCAACTTTTATAAAAGCACGCTTGACAAAGCACACTTGGCGGAACACTTGTATCAATTCAGTTTTGTCAATCAATCCCTTCTTTGCTAATGCTTTTGGCTACAAATTAAGGCAGCCGAGATGTGGTTTCTAAGAAGAATGTTGAGAGTTCCGTGGACAGCAAAGAAAACAAACGAGACAGTCTTGATGGAGGCAGATACAAGAAGACCATTTATAAGGAAGATTATGAAAAGACAGGCAACGTTTATAGGACATTTTATGAGGAAAGGTGAATTAGACACCAGGTCACAACAGGAAAGCTGGAGGGAAAGAGAGCACCAGGTAGACCCAGAAAAAAATATTGGACGGACTTGCAGAGTGGCTGAGGACAGAGAGGGTGGAAGATGTGCTTGCGGGAACAAGGGAGAGATGCATATGGAGGGCCATGATAGCCAACACCATGTGGCAGGGCACTTGATGATGATAATGATGATTTGCTACAGTGTATTGCTGAGAAATTTTCCAGACGAACTTAAAAAAACATACACGATTTCGTTCTTTCAAATCTCCAGAACTACATATGAATAAGAAACAAACAAAGATCCTTTTATGTAACAACAGAATTCAATATTACTGGATCAGACTGCACACAATCTTCCTAAAATGCCACGGTCCTTTTATCTTCTCTCTCTCTCTCTCACTCACACACACACAGACACACACACAGACACACACACACAACACCCCACACAAACACACACACACACACACACACACAACACAAAACACCATACACGAGAGTGACACGTACAGGAAAATGATGCAGAAAAAGAGCCTCGACAATACTCCCTTCACACGATGACATACCACCACACCACTGAGCTCACCGCACTCACCAATGAATGAACTGTTGGGGGGAGTTAACCCTTTGACTCCCGCACCCTGTCTACCAGCATCCTGCATTGTCAACCATGCTAGCAAAGCAAAAGCAGAACTCTTTAACTCCCTCATTCTATCAACCAGCTTCCTGCATGAAGCTGGTAGATGGGTGAGGGAGTCAGTTTTTGAATGGTGCATAGGATGCGGGACTCATCGGTTCAAGTCTAACACTTAGCGGTCGATAACTCTGCAGTAAGAAACGAAAGAGTATCATCACTGCTTTATACGATGTTATGTACTACCTCAAGAACGCAGTACCGAGCTTGAAATCGTTACGAGAGGCCTACGTCCACAGAGCAGCGATGACGTGAAATACACACGCTCTTGTTCCCTTGCCATGTGCTTCTGGATTTCACTACTATATAGCTGCAATTTCATATGTGAAAGTACATCTCTTAAAAGGACATGACCAAAACATTATTACATAATTTTCTTATTAATTTTCTTTTATTACAGTTGAAAATAATTCTTTTCTTTTACTGAATTAAAGTTTTCTTGTTTGATGTTTGAAAATTTGATACTTTTTTTAAATAGTTTGAATTTTACTTACAACACATTTGGTTAACATTATTCAAGTTGGGTTATTCTCTTTATTGAACATTTTACTTATTCAACGTCAGTACAACGATACTGTTGACCTGACGATACATAAGAGTATGATAATCATAATGACCATAATGTCTATAATTGTAAATGAAATAGGTACGTATCCTCTCTTCATTATTTTTGTTTGTTTGTTTGTTTGTTTGCTTGCTTGCTTGCTTTATCTTTTAATTTCTGTCCTTTTTTTCTTAATATTCCAGCAATCTGGACATGCCTTTTTTTTTTTACATGTTCATATAATGTGATATAGCTTGCTTGTATCCACCTGACTATGTTCACAAATCATAATACAGTCCCGCCAAATAATAACGGTATAATGTATGAATGCATAAACAGATCAATAACAAGTACATGTAAGCACAACAAATATGTAAAGTAGACAAGTAATGAACAGATGAATAACAAATGGACATACCTGGGAATTTTGAATACAACCATTGCATGTTTGCCATTTTCAGGGTCCTGTGGAAACAAGAAAAGATCATGTCATCAAAAAGATTACAATTCACTGTTATCACTTTGTCATGCAGTAACCAAAAGGTAACAATGGATACACACCACACACACACACACGCACACACCACACACACACACACACACACACACACGCGCGCGCGCGCACACACACACACACACACACACACACACGCGCACACACACACACACACACATACACATACACTAGCATAAATTAAATTGCATAGGGCATGCGCACACCACCACACAACCCCCACCCAACTCATCTTCCCTTACACACTAGAACAAATTGTATACAGTGGGAAGAACAAAATGCGTACTTACCAAAAAGTTACCCAGCAATGCTAGGGGCTTTGCCAGAAATGATGGAATTTTCATCATGTAGTACATAGGCTTAATACAACCGTCCACTTTGTCATCGTCGCTGAAAAGATAAAGATAATAATCATAATAGTAATAATACAACCACCGATAACACAAAATGCGACTTTTACTACAATCACTACCAAAGGGCATGTCTCACGGACATCAAGCCCCAGGAGGAGTAGATAAACAGAAGTATCGGGCTCAATGGCAACCATTTTAGTCCTCACATCGCATCTCTGCAGTGTTTTCTCAAGTTACTGGAGGCAACAGACGTCAGACGACTTAAGATTTAGTAAAATATTAGCTGTCTTTATCTTCTAATCCCTCTCCAAAGACAATAAACGAGTTTTTCCCCAAAACGTTTTAAAAATTCATTTTAAACAGAATAATATAAATACAAAACGAAATGGCAAAGCATAAGGACGATAGTAATTTTTTTTAAACGTTTTGGCCAGTCAAACTGTTATTTCAAGTTCTTTTGTGATCTTACGTTAGTGCTTGACAAAGGCCAGTTGGCCGAAAATTTGCACCTGTCTTGTCTGGTTCGATTAAATACGCATTCTGATTCTATTTTCGTGTTTTTCTGGTTCCTGTTTGCTTGAACACGGGCGGTCGAACTTATTTTTGGATTTAAATGTAAGCAGTCAGTGTTATTTTGCACTTTCTGAGGTCTAGTCAAAACATATTTCGAGTACCCGCTCAGTTCTTGAAATCTGGAGTTTGTTCGAGAGGAATTCGCCAAAATTGGACAACAATCATCTGGTAGATTCCTTAGGCTTGCACAAAACCCTATGCGCTGACAAAATCTTGCTAGGGGGAGGATGGGGAAGGACCCACGAAACACTAAGATGACGACACCGGAATGATTAAAGCAATAAATGGGATAGCAAACCAACCAGTTTTTACAGTGCCAGTAGGGAATTGCAATAATCAGTCCTTAACAGGACAAATGAACAGACAAGGACTTCAGTTGCTCCTTGATAACGACAGACAGAAATGATTATCTAAAGGCTGAAAGGTAACAGATAACGGCGAATTGAAGCGCTTTTTCACAGGTTGGAGGAAGATAAATCAAAGAGAGAGAGGTACAGAACTCGCTCACAAACAGCAGCCCCAAGTGTAAGTGAGATCTGTACCCACCTCAAGATCCACGTTTATATTTTCTCCATCATCACTTGATAGTCCATGGACTCAAGATCTCATGTACTGAGTTCAGTCTGCCCCCCCCCCCCCCCACATCTTCTCCATCCCCAGCAACCTAAAAGACGGCTTTTTGCTGCCCATTTTAAATAATGCTTCGACCAATCTGGTGGTGCATCTCATAGGTCCCATACCCATTCCCATTTCAAGACCTTGTCAGCGCATAGTGTTCCATGCAGGATCCAGGATTCTGCCACTAACTGCTGGAAAATTTAGGACCGCATGTGGTGGAACTGTCTGATTGTTATGAATCCCTTAAACAGTAAACTCTGAACTCCATGATCTTTACAGCAAACAGACATACTCACAGATATTCCAGGATGCTTTTACCGCCGGACGCAGAGCAGGCGATGCTATGCAGCTCTGCCACAGCTTCTAAGACTCTTGGCGGAGCGAACTGGACAACCTGTTTCACACAGACACATGCACACAAACATACACACACATACACACACGCGCGCGCACACACACACCGCGCGCGCGCGCACTCACAACCACACAAGCATGCACACACACACACACATATACACACATGCATGCACACACATACGCAGGCACGCAGTCACATACATACATACATGAACACGTGCACAAGCACGTATATATACACATACACCACATGCTCTTTCACGTAAATACACATGTACATACGCGCACGCATACATGCATATTCGCATGTGTTCACACATGCACATACACACACACGCCATAACCACCATCATCACCACCACCACCACCATCATTATCATAATTCATCATCATCATCATCATCATTCATCATCTATTTATTTTCCTGACAGGCCGCACATACATGCACACACCCCACACATCATGATAATTATCCAGTATTCACTGTCAAATATCATGATACAAATTCTTAAACTCAAATCACCATCGTCATCATCATCATCATCATTATCATATGATATATATAGATCATATAATTTATATGTTTATATTAGGGCTCACGATCATCACCATCAGCATCACGTAAATGTACGAATGTGTATATAGTTGTAAATAATGTACAACCGTCTTTATAATATATATATATATATATACATATATATATATATATATATATATATATATATATATATATATATATATATGTGTGTGTGTGTGTGTGTGTGTGTGTGTGTGTGTGTACACATATATAATGGACTAATTACCATATTAAAATTATCTATTATTGTCACGTGCCTAAAGCCACCGACAAGGATTTCAGTATAACATGGTGTGTATGACCATGGACGGTATTACCAAAAGTGGATAAAATTCAATTCATGAAAAAGAAGCCCAGTACGTTTCCAGTGCATAGGATTTATATGCAGGCATATGGTATTTGCCATAATTATTTCAGACAAACACACTATAACAATGTCACCGCTGTCAAGTGGAGCGTCAGGAGACTTGGTCAATTACAACTCTTCTGACTACCAAGTTCCATGGCAAACAATTATATTCATCACTAGATATGGCCTGACTATGTAGACAGTGAAGATGAAGAAGATTTGGACATTCCTATCACATGGTTTCTACAGTGTTAACTCTTACAGAATCAATCCCAGCGCTATAACATCGGCCTTGAGAACAATTCAGTTTCAGTTTCAGTTTCTCAAGACGACGTCTCCGCGCTGGGAACGAATTCCAAATGCACTAACGTCACAGGTAGCATGTGTATGGTGACCATGTCACAAGCCTTAAGCCTGAGAACAATGAAACAGAAACTATTGGAATTATATTCAATCAATCTACAATAACGGCAAAGTTGCTTTGTACTGAACATAAAACCAATGAATACATACACAACACGATCAATACACTGGTGAGCCTGCAGCAACTGATTCTGGCAACTGGTTTGGTCATGTCAACCGCCATGACACACTACTTACTTTTACCCACCAGGGTAATCTGCAAGAAAGCCGTCGGCGCGGTTGACAGAGGAAGAGCTGGGTGGCAAATACCGAAGTCTGGATCAACCTCAATACACCTGATCTGCTTGTTGCTGCATCCAAAAGATGGAATTGAAGATCTTGTCTATTATTGCGTCCCTTGAATCTCCCCACTGACAACGCTGGTTATGGAATTAGAAGATGAGAATGATGACGATGAAGACAATAACGTATAATAACAGTATATCATACCTTGTGACCTTTCCGTTCGAGAGCAGCCTTGGCTTCCATAATTGCTCGCACACACCCTGGGTGTGTGTGTATTTCCTCGATGCCCGTGTAGTATCCAATACGAAGCGGTCCTTTCTTCTCAAACAGCTGTTGATCACACACACATACACACACACACACACACACACACACACACACACACACACACACACACACACACACACACACACACACACACACACACAACACACACAGAGAGACAGAGAGACAGAGACAGAGAGACAGAGACACACACACACACACCACAAATGAAAGTTCCCTTTCATGACATGCCTCCCGTCAAATAACCTATCATCATCATAGTGTCGTCGGCTCTTCTTTATTCTTCTTTATTGACAAACGAAGAAGCTGATTTTTTAAAAACTACTGACCATATCTTTAAAGAACTACTGACCATATCTTTGTACTGCAAAGCTTAATTCATAATGTCATAAAAAAATCCCACACTAAAAACACGCGGGCAGATAACTGCTTGCCCTTGATGCCTCCATGTTTGTGTGTCCTCATGACACCTTCGGGAGCTTGAGTTTAGCTCTTTGATGAAGGTGACGGTGCATTACAGCGGGTCACTTCCTTCCGGCTTACCTCCTGAAGGATCTACCTTCTGTGGGACTCCGTGGAAACCCCTCTTAACTAGACGGATATGCCATGGAGGCAAATGTGCAACTCATGAGGGAGATGTTTCTCCCACGTCTGTCAACAGTGTTGCAGCGATTGTGTGTGTAGTACAGAGATCCACAGCTGCAGCGTGAAACGACAGAGCGCTCTGTGAAAATGTGTACATTTCAGTGACTGACATTTATAGCCAGTGCCTTGAAGTAATGGACACCACCTAGTGTGGCGTATGAAGAATGACTGGTAGACAGGTAATGCAGGATAGTTTCTGGGTTTGAATCGATTTTCAAGGCGATACATTAAAATATATATATATATATATAATATATATGTGTGTGTGTGTGTGTGTGTGTGTGTGTGTGTGTGTGTGTGTGTGTGTGTGTGTATATATATATATGTGTGTGTGTGTGTGTGTGTGTGTATATATACGTATATACAATATATATATGTACATTTACATATGCATATATATATATACGTATGGACATATATGTATATGGATATATACATATATTGATAATGTAGGGGAGTTTGTGGACTTGAATCACTCTTTATGTTGATGCATCTATATACAGAGAGACATATAGGTGAGAGATACATATATATATATATATATATATATATATATTAGCAAGACACTCCACGTCTTCAGAGAAGCTTTCCTTCAAGCTAGTGTTTCGGTCCTAAATATTTTTCTGTACCTAAACAGGGCCGGACCGCATCCAGGTCATGTATCCCTGGATGCTCGTCTACTGCCATTGATTTTGTGTTATCTGTCTGGTTTCGAACCAGCGCCTCCAAGGTGGCCGGGCGCCTCAACTAAGTCATCTTTGTGATGGCTGTCGTAACCACTTAGCTATCTGACTCCTGCTTTAAGCAGGGAAACTTTAAGCCTTGTAAACTTCACTTTTATTCCTCTTCCACCGGATCTAGTTGGAATTTTTAAGTACTTCTGTCATTGTCTCTAGGACTCTGGTCTTTTCCTTCTCAGAAACAGACATCTGTTTCATGAGGTCATAGGCTGACGTACTTATTACCTCCTTGCTCCATCCTGTTAGGCAAGGACTTTGACTTGGACACCGGACCTCCTCAAGCTTTCTGGCTTGACTGGCATATTTTTCAGTCTTGTATTTTTCACTCTATAATGTACAGTGTATTTAATCAGAATCATTTCTTTTGATGAATGAGAGTAGAGTATTATAGCCGGTCTCACGCCACTCCTGTTGATGATTTCTGGGTGATTTTCTCCATCCTGGATGATCTGCTGTGACTACCAGTCATATCGAACATCCAGCAGACGTGTTTCCATTTCCGGATGTCACAGCATTTTCAGGCCACAGTTTGCTACTTCCTGCCATTTAGAACGTTGGCCTTGCTTCTGGTGGTGTGCTATTTTTCCTGGTAGTACTGATCGCTTGTGCAATTCCTTTAGACACTGTGCCTCCATGTGTCCCTTCCCTGGATCTAACGCTGCTTTGCATGGGCACTGTTTCGTTTCCCTTGGCAATCGGGCTCGCAGGGTCATCTGAATTTCCTCATTTCTCCAGATTTGCATTCTATGGCACAAGATCCTATACAGATATCTGAGGATGAAACTGATCCTCAGAGGGACACATGGAATGGTTGCTGTTGTTGTTATCAGTGCAATCATATTAAGTCTGCGGCCGTTTTAGCGATATCAAAGGCGCAGAATTAACTGAGAATGGGACTGTAATCATATTCTCGGCTCGTAGCTATCGTGTGACGCGTCGGTAGAGTTGCTACTCCAGACATCTTTTCGTTGTTGTTGTTACAGTTGTAATTGTTGTTGTTTATAATCACTAAACTGATTAGAGTGTGGGGCGCGAGCCTTAAAGTATAGTTGTTCCTTTGTATACAAGAGTTCTTCTCTCTCTCTCTCTCTCTCTCTCTCTCTCTCTCTCTCTCTCTCTCTCTCTCTCTCTCTCTCTGTATGTGTGTGAGTGTTGGTGAAATGAAATATTTTCTTTTGCATCTTAATTCTGTGTGGGAATTTTCGTTTTTGAAACCGTCTGTTCGTGTGGGAGATGATTTTAGTAGACTCACGCCTTACAGCGTATGATAGAGTCTGAGAAACACACACACACACACCGCGCGCGCGCGTACATACACACTAACACACGTACACACACACACGCACGCAACGCACACACCTCATCGTTGAAAGGAAGCGGTGGAATGAAAGGGCTGTAACTGTGGTTTCTGGGATTCAACAGTTCCCGTGACAGCATTATCAGACCGTCCATGTCCCGGGTCATTGGCCCCAAAGTTCCACAGCACTGAAGACACAAAATATCAGACCAGTAAAATCCATATTGATGACATACACACTGCCTTCTTTTATAGGTAAAAATGCTTTACTTTGTTGTATGTACGTTAAGAGGCATTCTCTTTTGTACATAAATGTTATAAGGCCATACCGTCAATCTTCTTTTTTGCGGAAATTTGACACATTTTATTCATATTTAACAATTATAAGGAAGTGTTTTTTGTCCCATCGCCTTCACCACATCGTGGCCACTGAATCTGGAACTATTTTTGACAATGCTGTAATGATAATGACAACGGGGATAATAACCATAATGCTACGGAATTTCACTCTGCATTGAGATTGCGTGACAGGTCTCCACTCGATGCTGGCTTTCATAAAATAGCCCGACATCAAACAGGCCCGAGAGATACAGACACCACTGTGTTGGCAGGAAATCTGAGTGACACCGAAAACACATTTGTTAGGACTGACAGGGTCCTGTGGCTGCACTTACATACATACCTTGCTAGCCATTTGGACTGAAAAACAAGGGATCCCTAAAATTGGTAAACCAAACACAATGCGCTTTTGTACACAATCCAGATTTCAAACACCAATTACTACCACCCTAGGGAAGAAACCCAAATTGATAATTCTGTTAAAAAAAAGCGTGTTTTTCTGAACTTTGTCACAGCGCTTGTCAGTAGCGTCAAAAAGAATTACACATTCAACAATTAGAATCGCAGTTTTCTTTGTCTCTAACTGCAATGTCCGGTCTACGTGTTTGTTCTGTGAATTAATCAGGGATAAGAAACATATCTTTCAAGATGTATTTGGTACGGAGGTTCAGTTTTGCTCATGCAGAATAATTATTCAATACTACTGTGCCTGGTTTTGGTTCATTTGTTAGTATTTTGGTACAGCCATTAAGAACGAGAGAAGCAGTATCTATCTCTGTTGTGTGGTTACAAAGTGAGCACTGTTTCTGATAAACTGTTGGGTTGCAAAATGAAAGCAGACTATTGCAAATGATTATATATATATATACATACATACATATATATAGAGAGAGATATAGATAGATATATATATATATATACATATATATATCATAATTAGAATTTTAGGTGAGCATGGAGAACTCAAGCTGTTAGGTGAGCTAACCACATTTCACTATAATTACAACTTTGGTGTGCATGCATGCTGGGTGTTTTATGTTCCCATAAGCCAGCCACTGAAATGATTGACAATATTTTCAGTATATATTTGATATTCTGCATGCATGTACACACGAAGGGCTTTTATGCAGGTCTGTATGCATGCTGACCTGGAAGATCGGAGAAATCTCCACCCTTTACGTACCAGACCGAGATGTCTAGATATTCTACAGGAATCCAAACACCTATGGACCTTTCTGTGTTGTAAAAACCAAATAATCTTCCACATTACAAAAACCAGGAGTCTGATACTTGAAAAAGTAGATAACAACATGTTTCATGAAAACAAGACTGTGTTTCCCATTAATTTGCAGAAGGAATCAAACGAGGGTAGAAAAATCAATAGATAAGAGTCAGAGGTGTCCAGAGAGGATGTGTTCCAGACGGCATTATAGACCGTTCGCTTTCTTCGTCTGTTATTCTTAATGGAATAAACAAAATAAATATGCAAACATATCTCACCAAAAATGAATCAGCTCTAATGGCCAGTACCCTTTATTTCTAAAAATACAACCACTCTCTTAACCATGTCAAGCAATCATAGCAATGCCTTACATAATGTCTGTCCTGTGCTCAACGGCATGTGTCCCTTGTTCCTGAAAGCAAAAAAAGTCACTTATAACATCAAAATATTCAGACCACCACAACACCTGGACTAGGAGTACAATCAACATTTTAATGAGTGGACACTCTTTTTCTTTCCAGTCCAAAGTTCTGCCACACCTCTGTAGCACTGATCCCACTTCGCTCATTCTGGCTCCACAACAAACCACTAAACCCAAGTTCATTCAGTTGAAGTCCCAGTGCCTGGAAGCCCGTGGAAGCCAGAAATGTCAAACCGGCATGGGGCCATACACCAGACGAGACCCTGCACTATGGCTGGGTCACTTTGATGGAGTTCAACAGTACGTGTTCTGACCCTACTAACTAAGAACACTGACCATCGAATCCCCTATCAACGACAGTAATCGCTCAGTCGCAGAGCAAGACCGAGTGAGAGAATCCCCATCATTTGTGAACTGCCGCATAGCGTTGGCGATCATGGCCATCCATACGAATCTATCCTTTGTCGCTGCAAGTATATCCCCTACCCTTGTTGTTCCCATCCACTTTGTAAAACTGTCTAATAATAATGTAAACATTATACAAAAAAAAAAAAAAAAAGAAAAGAAAATACCTCAGCATTTCCATGGGGGTGGCCCATCTCTTGTCATGTTTATATTACATAAATAAACAAATGAGTAAATAAAACTGCATTTCCAAACGGAACTGGCACGTCCACTGTTGCAGGTCTGGTTATGTATGTTACGTGGATACTCAAGACTTCGCATGAGTGCTCTAGTTCAGAGTTTGGATTTCAGAGTTTGTTCAAATGTGTTTCATTGCAATCGGACAATTCCAATTTTAAAAAAAAAAACATACTCAGACGTAAAATCATATCAGGTGAAATGTATTGATCTGTTGTAAAAACTGGACCTACAAAAAATTAGACTGATATCACCAGAATGACTGGAGCATTAAGACGGGCAGGAAACAGCCCAAAAGTTGTGTTGCGGGCTGAAACTGAACTCGAGACATCAACTCTTTAATCTATAGCGCTATCAACACAGCCAGGCAGCCCGCAGGGTGGTTTCCCCTGTGAATTAACGAACGTGAACAAACGCTGTTCATCACAATTTTTGGTCAAAATGAGAGCATTCATGGTGGATTTTGTGGGCTTGCTGGAGGTTTACGGATGGAGAGAGAAATGACTTTCACTAAAATATAGCCTAATTCTGTTTCAGTGATAGATTGGTACAATGACAGACAACTTGCTGGGGATTTACGGATGGAGAGAGAAATGACTTCCACTAAATATAGCCTAACTCTGTTTCAGTGATAGATTGGTACAAGGATAGACAACAGTATACACAACCCATCAATAAATTAGATAGAACCTTAAAATTATACCAGTACGCAGGCTTATGGATTCTGGCATGGCTGGTTTGGATCCTTTTATATCACATGAATTTACAGTGTTGGTGCATACGAAATTTTCCGGCCGCGCTGACGCTTTCACAAGAAACTAAAAAGAAAGCTAATAACTGATGAGTTCACTTGTGACAACCATGAGATCTCATATTGTCAAAGACTTCTCCAAAGCTGAGAACTTTTACCTGTGAATTATCCTCCACAAGACAAGAGTATCAACAATCTTATCCTCCACAAGAGAAGAGTATCAACAATCTTCAAAAAATGATAGCATTTCTGTGTTTGGTTTGATAACGTTCTGCGATATCATTCATGGAAAGAGGCCAGTAACAATGCACTTATGACAGGAAATGACTAAAAACAAAAATGACACAATAGTTGTTCACATGTATCGGACTGAAGATATAATGATAAAAAAGAGGAGTAGGAGGACAGTGAGCACGATAAAAAGTGACAATAAAGATGGGGAGATAGTAAAAGTCATGATTACAGTAATAAAAGACCAACTCACACAATTCTTTCCACAGTCGGTTTTATGGTGTATATTCCGCACATTTGAGCAGGAATACGAACACTGCCACCATATGTCTGACCCAATGCCAATGATAGATCCACCCGCTCCAATCAGAGCTCCCTCACCCCCAGATGAACCGCCGGGGCCACGACGAACATTGTGCGGGTTGTGTGTTCGACCAAAATTGGATTGGAGCAGGCATCCCTGTAAAATGGAAAGGATAGGTTAGGTGTCAGTTCATAAACTGGACTTAACTATGTAAACCTGTTCAAATTAAGAGAACACGGTACAGAAGGCATTCGTTGCGTGACTATCACACAGAAACAGGTTTTGTCGGCCAGAAGCACTGATAACTGTCACTTACCCAAACTAAAAAATCAAATTTATTTGAGAAGAGTATAAAATAAGAATCTCTAATTTACACTTTATGACACGTAAGTGTAACAAATGTACAATTCTTTGGCAATGATCAAAAACGTCAGTTACCATGACTCAAAATTCACAACAATTCAGAACTTGTAACTTACTCTAAGATTCACAAATGATTCATTCAATTTTAAGTAACTTGAAATTCACAATACAAAACAGTCGCGTTAGTCTGGACTTGAAATGCACAATCCAATTTAGTTGCATTCAAAACGGCTTTAATGTCAGACGTCAAATTCAGAAACAGTTAATCAAAACAATAACAGGTTTAATTCCAGTGCTTATTGTAAGCGGTCTGAGTATAAAATGGTTTAATGTAAAATGAGGTACTGGGGACTCTACTGAATATTTTCTATGGAACTACAGGTACATGTATGTTCAAACTGTTTGAACTCTGTCGAACCATTGTTCAATAAAGATAGTGAAAATGTCTTTAGTGTAAAAATATCAGTTAGCGTGGTAATTTCTAGCGTATACAAAATCTTAAACTGATAAAGATTTCATTGCATTATAATACTGGCAAAATCATATGTACCTTTTAATGCAAAAGTGACAAGTGTTATATCAATATATCCGATTTTCAAAAGCAATTAGATGTGAGATTCAAAATTGAACATTTTAATGCCAAGTTAAATCTTTGACTGTTCAAGCTTAACATAGATTCATAGATTAGCAAAGTTATAAACCAGTGTTTACGGTAGAGATCAGCTGAACGTTTTTGACATGAACGTAAACAAATAGTATAACCATATTGTTTATGTTACTATGCCATACGTGATAATCATCAAGTTCTATATTGCCCAAATAGTGGGTTTTGCTCAAGATTTTATGTTACTATTACATAATTTTCACTGTTATTTTGTGATATTCAATATTTAAAAACAAAACAACAACTAAAAACAAGATTTAAAAAATTCAGAAATAATAAATCAAAACAACAACAAAAGTAATGTCAAGAAACGTTGAAGTATACATTAGAACCCTCTTCCGGGAGGATGGGGCAGAGGTTGCCATGTGTACACTCGTAATGCCAAAACCACACAGAATTCCGTTTCCATATTCACAGTTTTTAAGATTCCCAGCAAATCTGAAAAGCTCCCCCCCCCCCCTACCCCCCGATTACTGCTTTGCCACCATGTTTTTGTTTGCTGGTTTTGATTAATTGAAAAAAATGGGAGTGGAGACTGGTGAAGGAAAGTGCTATGCTGCATTTTTGCCAATCTGTTGTGATTACCCAATTGCAAAAATGTATTGCTTAAGTACAGACAGTGTCAGTCTGCATACTATCATACATAAATTCTTGTAATAAGAAGTAACACTGTACATGTACATTACTACATGTTATGTAGTAATGGGAAATATAGTATATGCCTTCCTGTCCTCCCCCTCCATTATTATTACTATTATTATTACCAATATTTCTTTTATTATTATTATTATTAGTAGTAGTAGTAGTAGTAGCAGCAGCATAGTAGTAGTAGTAGTAGTAGTAACAGTGGTAGTGATAATGATAGTAGTGGTAGTGGTGGTAGTAGCAGCAGTAGCAGTAGCAATAGTGGTGGTGGTAGTGTATCTGTCACACTGCACATGAAAACATACAAATCCTATTGTTTCATAGAAAAGAGAGTCATTGTTTTTTCTCAATTCCTGGGCTGTAACTCGACTATACGGCAGATGAACAAAGACAGGACAAAGTCACTTTGTATTCGTTAAATCGATTACCTTTAGCTTCCTTCAGAAATTTACAGTATGATTCAGTCGCATTAGTTTTAACCAGCGTTCCTCTATCTGCTATACAAACAATTATTGAAATAAGCAAAGGAATAAACCAATACAGCTTAAAATGCCCATTGTTCTGATCATTTTAAAACACATGTCCCTGAAAACAAACCAGCCAGGGTGAGTTAACATCATGCAGTGTAAGTGCTGAAATCCCCTCATGCAAAATAACAGCAAATGGCACAACCTTGACACTGGTTGAGAAATTCAAATACCTGGGAACGATCATTTCATCAGACTGCAGATGCACATCAGAAATAGCCGGCAGAATCGGCCAAGCCAAAACAGCATTCAAGAAGATGACAAGCATTCTTACCAACAAATGCCTATCAATTAACATCAGGAAGAGAGTTCTTGAATGTTATATAGAATCAATACTGTTGTACGGATGCGAGGCGTGGACAGTCAACAAACAAAGCCAGAACAGGATTGAGGCAGCCGAGATGTGGTTTCTAAGAAGAATATTGAGGGTTCCATGGACGGCAAAGAAAACAAACGAGACAGTCTTGATGGAGGCAGACACAAGTAGATCACTCATAAGGAAGATTAGGAAAAAACAGGCAACATTTATAGACCATTTTATGAGGAAGAGGGATTTGGAGCACCTGGTCACAACGGGAAAGCTGGAGGGAAAGAGAGCACCGGTAGACCCAGGGAGAAAATGCTGGACGGACTTGCAGAGTGGCTGGGGATGGGGAGGGTGGGGGAGATGCTAGGGGCAACGAGAGATAGAGGCAGATGGAAGTCCATGATCGCCAACGCCATGCGGCAGGGCACCTGATGATGATGATGAGTGTAAGTGCCAGCTTTCCTTTCATGTTAACAAAATTTCACCTAAGTGACTGAAACTTTTAAACAACATTGACAGAAACACTGAACAGAAGTCATTATTAGTATCAGTTCATAGTCATTACATAGTTAACAGAAGCTTGCTTGTTTATCTGTAGTGTCTACTAAAGTCCATAAACTTACGACATCAACAGCTGAGGTTCGTTCGTGCGAACAAATGGCACTGCGCCGAGACTCTTCAAAAGCTGGAGGGGGAAACAAACAAAAACGTGGCAAATAATTTTCATCCTTTTATTATAAGTGGCAAATAATAAACACGCCAATGTTTATTGACACTTTCACACACACACACACACACACACACACACACACACACACACACACAAAACACACACACACACACACACACACACACACACACACACACACACACACACACACACACACACACACACACACACACACACACACACACACACACACACACACATATATATATATCTCTTACCCACTGACGAGGCGGCAGGGAAGTTTTTAGTCCCGTTTTTATTATCCATTGTTTGGTGTCTGTGATTTGTCTGTGACCGTGCGTTCGCGCTTGACAAAGGCTAGTTGGCCGAAATTTGCGCTTGTTTTGTTTTGTCTTGTTGGAGACGCGCTTACATTGGTTTTCTTGTTCTTCTGGTTTGTGTTTGCTTGGGCGGGGCAGTCACTCTTGTTTTGGATCTTATATATATATATACATACATACATACATACATACATATATACATGCATATATGTACATGTATATACACACACAAACACACACACACTTGTTTAATAGCACTCATGCGAACAGACGTTAAAGAAGTAACAAACACAAACAGAGAGAGAGAGAAAAGGAGAGAGAGAGAAATAGAGAGAGAGGAGAGAGAGCAATAACAATAGCAATAGCAATAGCAACAGCAACAGCAACAGCAACAGCAACAGCAACAGCAACAGCAACAGCAACAGCAACAACTACACTGTACAAGCAGACTGAGAAAGTAAGCGAAACTTGCAGATATAGAGTTAGTTCAAAAATGCACATTTCCTTTAAATTTGTTTGAATACTATCATCAAACAGCCGCTAGAATGTTTATGCAAAAATACATTCAGTCTTGTATCACCACTTATGCATTCACGACTACTTATCAAAACTGATGTGTGGCTTACTGAAAAAGAATACCCAGCATGCATACCCCCAAACATCAAGTTGTGTGTGTGTGTGTGGTGTGCGTGTGTGTGTGTGTATTGTGTGTGTGTGTGTGTGGTGTGTGTGGTGTGTGTGTGGTGTGTGTGTGTGTGGTGTGTGTGTTGTGTGTGTGTGTGTGTCCAGTGTGTATGTATGTGTGTGTGTCCAGTGTGTATGTGTGTCTGTCCAGTATGTATGTGTGTGTGTGTGTGCGTGTGTGTGCATATGTGTGTGCGTGCGTGCGTGCGTGTGTGTGTTACAGAGAAAGAGATACAGGATGACATCTTGGGTTAAGTGTTACACATCTTGGGTCAAGGGTTACACATCTAGTGTACCCTAGCTCAATATCCTCTGTGTGTGTGTGTGTGTGTGTGTGTGTGTGTGTGTGTGTGTGTGTGGTGTGTGTGTGTGTGTGTGTGTGTGTGTGTGTGTGTGTGTGTGTGTGTGTGTGCAAGCGTGCTGTTTGTTCTGTTCCTGTAAAGTGCAACGAGCATACTTTTGATGTGAACTGCGTGTGCTATTTAAATAAAACTATTAAAACCATTATTATTATGACGGGATAAGCCAGGGAAAAAGCAATACGCAAACTGCATAGCAAAATAAGCCCGCACAACATGGGCCAAACATTAGAAAAAAATGACTAACCGTTACAATATCGGCATCCGTGTCCACTGGCTTGTTGGCAAAGAAGGCCAAACCACAATGACAGTCATAGCCCTGTGAACAATACACATCCCATGTCATGACAAACAATTCCTAACTAATAGATCACATATCACTAATGACATCAATAACTTACGTTACATTTCGATGCTCAAGCACGTATCAGCCCTTTTGTTCCCTGACACCATCCACCAGCTTTCTGCAGGAGGCCGGTGGAAGCTGGCTGATATATGGTAGAGAGTGAAAGGTTTGAAGTTACCGTTTTTCGTTTTGCTTTTTGATGCTTGAAATCTACACACACACTTTAAAGTTACTGATTTTTAACTTGGTTTTCGATGCTTAAAAATGTGCCCTAAACTCTTTGACTGTTGGCACATGAGGTCTGGTTGCCGTGGCAGCAGAGCTTCTGTCTTCCAATCTAACTTCAATGGCACGGGTCTGTCTCTACAAAAACATTTTCAAGCAGCCTAAGTTCCACTCAGTTGAGTCTGACCCTGTTCAGGGTTGGGGAAGATAAATCAGCACAGCAGAGGAGTTGGACACCGCCCTCATGATGCTCGTAGGAGGTCTCTACAGCATCACTTGATTACAGAGTTATAGGATTGCTTGATGTTTGGTCTTGGCTTCATAAATTACCGCCAGGTAAATGATAAAGTCATGAAAGAAAGATACAATGGTCTGACAGATGGGTTTCTATATCTTCAGACCTGAATAGAACTGGCGCCACGTAGAACTAACGAGGTAAAGGATATGCCATAGTTTTGAGATCATAGGGGAGTGAAGTAGTGAGACTAAATGCGTTTGGAAAATAGCATTATTTGAGAATGATTTATCATTATTACCAACTTTTTTTCGGGGCCAGCGTAATGATGCCGATGCCCATATCTTCTCCCTCACTGCTTTGTCTCCCTCAGCCCTAAACATGATCAGGTAGAGTTGGGTGAACCGGAGGCAGGTGGGACAAAATTTTCTGGATCCAGAAGGTTGGCAGGTTTGTAAACAGCAGTATGTCTTGACTATTAACACTATGGAAACTCTTGTACAATTTAAAGGATTCCACTGTCACCCTTCATCTCTTGTGATCTTTAGTTAGTTGTTTGGCAGTGTCCCGTGCATGGGGTACGCAAACAACATATGGTAGAATTGCCAGAGACAGATAGAGAAATTCATTGTGGTGATGTTTTGGGCTCTTTCAGTATAACAGTATTATTTCATTTTTTTTCATTATTTTATTTTATTTTATTTCTATTTTATTTTATTTTATTTTATTTTACTTTATTTTTTATTTTGTATTGTTTATTTTATTTTATTTTATTTTATTTTACTTCATTTCATTAAACAGTGTTATGTTTCGGTATTACTCCACTGAGGAGTGTCCAATGTCTGGCATATGTTCAACTATCGATTGTCCAGGGCAACGTCAAGTTTTGTCATGTGCCGTTTTCAGTTTCAAGTCGTTCAGCGCAGGAAGTAATGGCATGGATCGTTCAAGGGAAGTAAGTCTATCAAGTCTATGTATAGGACAGGCGTCGTTGTTGCTTTTTGATGCTTGAAATCTACACACACACTTTAAAGTTACTGATTTTTAACTTGACGTTTGAATCGGGTTTTTGATACCAGTTGATCCTTACAAATAGTGTTCCCCACCTTACGGAAACGTTGTCTTGAAATGTCCTCTTTTCTATCACCGTCTTTGCTTCTGCCACTTTATTTATTTATTTATTTATTTATTTATTTATTTATTTAGTTTACCTCTCTCCTCAAAATCAATATTCCAATGTTTCTCAGAGCTCTGTCTAACGCATTTCTTATGCTGTCTGTCTCGTCTTCTTTCCCTTCCACTGTTCCTTGCATAAGTCCAGAGAAGGCTACTGGACCATGTGACGTTGCCATACTGTCTGAGTTTTCTTGTCTCCAATGTTGTGTAGGGGCCTATGTGCTGTTAAACGGTCTTGTGGAATTTACTGATGGCAAGATCAGTGCAGGAGATGCCCAGCAGAACGAATGTAATGTTGTATCTCACCTTTATATTGAAGCTTTCCTTGATGCTGACAGGAACTCCATGCAGTGGTCCACGCTGGTCGGGCGGTATTAAGTCCAGCTGCTTGGCTCTCTCCTGCCATGACGAACACAAACAGCACGTGAGTACAGAATACGTTTGGACGAATAGGAGAGGCGTAAGCAAACTTAACTGAGATGGATCCAATGTTTAGAACCTGCCTCAGACTACGCTGATGATGATAAACATAAACCCCATAAACAGGTCTCAGCACTCGGCTGAAAACAGAAAAGGTTAAAATTTGCCCTAGCATAAGGCGTTTCATGTCTAAATTTGAAATAAATATGTAAGATTGGAATATGACTGGCTATTGATGATCACAAAATGCTGTTATGAATCTGAACTGAATGTGCAAGAATTCTACAAAGTCTGTTGTATGTGTATACGTGATATGTTGTTGTTTCTGTACGTACTGCAATGAGTTTGGGAGAATGGCGCGAAACAAGAATGATTTATTGTTATAAGAGTTTGGTTCACGTGTGATCAATTGAAATGGAATTCGTCCTAGCATTGGACACATGCATGTCTCAGTATGAAACAGTGAGTAAGTTTGGAATTTGTTAGCACCCTGATGAATGAGATATGTTGGACGTATAAATTGCGACGTTGCAAGGTCACATTTGGTAAACGTTCATCAAAACAGATTTCTCAGCTCATTGCGGACGGAGGTATATTCACTTAAGACTCATGTCTTTGCCCATAATGGCTCAAGGACTGTACAAATTCTAATATGCCTCACACTTTTTTTTCAAGATAATGACAGGGTAAAAATCCGTCTATATGTACTAAAAAACACATTATTGCTTGGCAATTGCACTTTTTCATTTATTATTTTTGAGTTATTGTCACTGTTTTGAATGCTTTGCATCTGTTCAATTCTATAACTAACAAGTGTTTATGGACACAAAGAGAATTGGTATTTGCCTTTTTATATGCTTTTCTTTTTAATTAACAATTCTGATACACACACATATTTACAATTATCTATTGTGCCAGATTTTTTGGGGATTATTCCGTCTATGTATTCCTTTTTTATTTTTGCTTATCCTGTCAATTTCTTTAAACTGGGGCTATGTTAAAATCGTACACAATAAACCAGTTTACACCAGATAGCGCACCATGGTAGCATCTACATGACTTCACCTAAGACTATACTGAGCTGTAACATCAAATCTCTTCACAACACTTGTTTCGATGAATATAGTTTAGTTGAAATGTACAGAGTAGTTATCCGTATCACTAGGCCCAAGCTTCTGCCATGGAAACATTTATCCTGTGGCACAGTTCCACAGTCCTGATACATTCTGGACACTGGAAAGTCGGGGTTCAAAACTGTAGAACATTACCTGCATAGTGACAGCTGAAGAACGTGCATGCATGCATCCGAGGAAACAATGCTCGGAATGTAAAAACACAAAACGAAACAAAATCATAACAGAAAACATGAACACAAAGCGAGGCCTGGGGAAAATATTCTCAAATCATAGATTTCCTTTTTATGTCACTGTTTCTTCTTTTTCTTCATTTTTTTTCTCATTTTCATACTGTCATTCCAGATGATTTTCTAAACAAGACTATCAATATTCTTTTGTCTCCATGATTTCAACTTTTTCTTATGATGCCTATATTATCATCATAGAAGGCAGACTCACTTCAGCTTCCAGTATAGGTTCTGTGACGCAGTTCAGTTTATCGTTGACTTCCATAGCCTGTAAAACAGATGTACAAGAAAATGAGACATGTACAGGCACATAAATATATAAAAACAAATACATACAGAAGACCCTCACACAGATGTATGTACATGTAAATGACATAAAAGTGCGGTTGCAGTATTTTCATTCACACAAACAATATTCCAGGAAACACACAATGCATACTAACACAAATATACCATTTCAGAAACTCACACAATGCTGGCTAACACAAATGTATTATTTCAGAATCTCACACGTAGTATATCTGAAACTGAACTGTTACGCATGATGTGACCAAGTCTTATTGTAATACATCCGAAACTAAATTTCTGCACATCATGTGACAGTCTCTTTATGAACTCAACTAATATATTTCACTTTTCGATCTGTATTCCTCTCTCTCTTTCTCCTCCCAGCCTCTCCCTTTCCACACACACACACACGCACGCACGACGCACGCACGCACGCACGCACGCACACACACACACACACACACACACACACATATATATATGTATATATACATATGTATATGTAAAAATACAGACACACATTCATACACACACAACACACACACAAACACACACACCACATATATATATCGATATATACATACATAAAATTATATATATATATATATGTATATGTGTATATATATATATATATGTACGTGTGTGTGGGTATATGTGTGTCTATGTGTGTTTGTGTGTGTGTGAGTGAGTGAGTGTGTGTATGTGTGTGTGTGTGTGTGTGTGTGTGTGTGTGTGTGTGTGTGTGTGTGTGTGTGTGTGTGTGTGTGTGTGTGTGTGTATGTGAGTGTGTGTGTTGAACAATTAAGACAAGCTGCAAGACATGTCCAGTGGGAACTAATGCTGCTACTCTACTAAGTTTCACATTTCTCTCTCTCTCCGATGGAAAATGACACACACACACACACACACACACACACACACACACACACACACACACACACACACACACACACACACACACAACACTCACTCAAACACACATACACACAAACACACACACACACACAACACACACACACTCACTCATGCATACACATATATTTTACCTTTCTCTGGTAAGCTCTCAACACTTCCACGGCCTTTAGCTCCCCTTTCCTCAGTTTCTCAGTCAGTTCTTGCAGGTCAAGTTTCATGATCATGGCCTCTTTCTGCTTGTTCACCTGCCACAGGTCAGTTCAATTCAATTCAAGTCAGGACTGCTGAATTCGAGTCAATTCAATCATGGTCATTTCAATTCAGCTTAATCTGAATCAATTCTGGTCAGCGTAATGTAAGTCAGACCTGTTCAGTTCCAATAGCTTCAAATCGATTCAATTCAGCTGAATTCAATTAAATCCCATTCAATTCAGCTCTGTTCCATTTGATTCGTTTCAATTCATTTTAATCCTTTATCAATCAGTCCACTTCAATTTGATTCAATGCTGTCCAGTTTAATTCAGTTCAGTTTAATTCAACTCTTTTCAATGCAGTTCACTTCCATTTAAAACAACCGCATTGTTCCAGTCAGGACTTCAGCAATGTACAGACAGTTCATTTCAGTTCATATTGCTTATAGCCCAGCCGACCACTAAAGCCACATCAGGGCTAACACCACGTCAAAAAGAAGAGAACAACCCGCTAAGATAAAAGACAACAATTAAAAACCATGCTCACCGTCAACCTTGCAAATCTCAAATGCGATTAAAGAAAAACACGTAAAATCACATCAGGTGAAATCGATTGATCTCTTGTAAAAACTGGAAAATTGCATCAGGAGGGACGCCTAATATACAGACAAGAAGAATGTGAGATCGCCAAGTCATAAAAACCAAAACACACACACACACACACACACACACACACACACCACACACACACACACACACACACACACACCACACACACACACACACACACACCACGCACGCACGCGACACACACACACACACACACACATACACACACACACACACACAACACACACACACGCACGCACACACACACACACACAAACACACACACACACAAAGCAAGATGGGCCATTCCATTATTGTCCATACATACACACACAACACACACACACACACACACACACACACACACACACACACACACACACACACACACACCACGCACCACCGCACACACACACACACACACATACATACACACACACACACACACACACACACCACGCACACACCACCACCACACAAACACCACGCCATAGCAGTGGTGGGCCATTCCATTATTGTCCCTTTCACGTTTTTATCACACGCATCATATAATATTCACTTTAAAAGGCAATTGATCTCAGTGGCTATTTTTTAGCGATTAGTATCTCAGTAAAATCAAACTTTTGACTTAATTTTCAATGAAATCAGTTAATACCCTCTTTTTTGAGACTGGGTTGGTTTTTTTTTTCATACAGTCATGAACTGAAGATCTGAAATCTAGAGTTCATTCCCGGCCCACAACGCCCACAACGTTAAAAATTGGTCTGCACGCTTCCATCTCAATGTTTCTATCATTCTGGTGGTGTCAGCTTAGTCTTTTATAGGTCCCATCTTCTCCCCATCCCCATTTCAAGACCTTGCCAGTACATAGGGTTTTGCGTAGATTCAGGGAGTCAGACATATAATACTGGCAGATTTAGGTGGAGCGCATATGGAATTGTCCAAGTACAACGACTTCCTCTTGAACAAACAAATTCCAAACTCTAGACAGCTTCGGTCATCATTAGATAAACACATTCCATTTGTTTTTCATGTAAAGACTAAAGTTTTTGTTTTGTTTTGCTATTTTTTCAATGGTCATTCTCTCTCTATGCACTAAAACAATGGAATGCGCTTCCTTCAGATATTCGTCATTGGCAATCTGTCTTCATTTAAAAGAGCACTAAAAACTTCTGTCTTCAAACAATCCTATTAGTAGTATCAGTCTCACCTCTTTCTACTCTCTACCCTACTGTACGTATTGTACTCGTGTGATTAGCTAAGTGAGATAATGGTGTTTGCGAATGTTTTCACTGATTTGTTTGCAAGTCTGCGACATTGTATATACCTTCGCCAATACAGGTATTTATCTGTTCACGTGCATGCGTACAGCCTGCGTATGTGTGTGTGTGTGTGGTGTGTGTGTGTGTGTGTGTGTGTGTGTGTGTGTGTGTGTGTGTGTGTGTGTGTGTGTGTGTGTGTGTGTGTGTGTGTGTGTGTGTGTGTGTGTGTTGGTTGGTGATCCATGTGCATTGATATGGAATAGTATTTTCATATCATATATGTACAATACTGTTGTTTTCTTTTTTTTTTTTTTTGTCTGTTGTATCAAACCTCTTGTAAAACGTTTTTGTGTAAATGCCCTTAGGAGCTTGCTTCCCAGGATATTGCACAACATAAATCTTCATCATTATTATATTTTAGACTTTTAAAAATTGCTGCGGTTTGAATACAGGAACGCATTTATTTGGATCTCGAACAACTGATACTGTGCATCATACCAGATACGTTTTGAAAGTTGTCAAAATCTGTCAATGAACGACCAGGAAATTCTTGGTGACACTTGTAAACATGATCTGCATATTTGTGAGCTTAACCATTGGCCTCTCTTAATGAAACGTATGCTGAAAAAAATTTTGCCAGTGATGTATGTCCAAGATCTGCACTATCATGAGGCAAAATTAGAGTATCCAATTTTCGGTTTGTAGAAGTGTGGCTTTCTGAGTACAGTGTCTACTAATCAAAAGCCAGTTTTGTTGGACAACACGCTTTGTCCAAATGGAAAACAAGGGCATCCCCAAAAATGCTTCTGTATAGAGAGCTGAAGAAAGGACACCGCAACCAGGGGAGACCACTAAAGCACTACAAGGATACTCTGAAGGCCAACCTCATCAACTGTGGCATCAACACCACCAACTGGGAGGACACCAGCCACAACAGTAAGATGGCGACAGCAATGCGCACAGTGCATAATCACTTTTAAACAGGACAGAACAGCTGTAATTTAACACACATGGGATAGGCAGAAGCAGAACCCAAGGCAGCAGGACACTTTCCAAAGAAATTTTCCCAACATCCTATCGAGGATAAAATAAGGCAGAGAAAAATCGTCGGTAAATCATCAGTGGTTCCCCGAACAACACATCCTGGGTCAAGGAACAGATGAAGGTTAAAGACTACTTATGTGTTTACGTTGGGGTTAAAATCTGTACACAGACTGCCATGATATCTTTCAGAAAATAGTTTCACGTTTCGAACAACCCTTATCCAAATGTGGGACAGCTACTGTCAACACTTATGCATTCCATCACTGAAAGGGAGTACCAACCACGTTTGGTAACAACATCATTTCACAAACAGTTAAGAAATCTTACCTGATATACTGTATTTTCTTCACAGAGTCATACAAAGTCATAGGCAGCAATGCAAACCTTAAGATATACAGCCACCTGTTTTTAAGCAGATGAACTAAAGCTGTAGTCATACGCAGTGATACTCACCGGTCCATACTCTGCTTCCTGTTGGTTCAGATATCTCTTCAGGTTCTCGCATGCTTGTTTACCAGCCTGGCCTCTCTCCCTCACGATTTGACAAGACCGGTGGTAGCGGTAACCTCGAACAGTCACGTAGGATAAGGCAGCACTTGTCACCAGCCCTCCAATCAGCTGTCCATGTCACGATTACAGACATAATAAAACATAATAAAAAGGTTAATATGTAAATTATAGCGGAGATGGTATCAATTTCCATTTCCAAATGATAGATATGTTTAGCAGCACTTTTTTCCCCTCAATATGTCAAACATTATCAGTGGCATTACCTTGTGTCACTTATTTCTTTCGTTTTCTTCTTTTATCTTTCTGCTTGTAGTAATATCATGGGTGTCGCAGGGAACAAGACCTGACGGTTAGCAGCAAGCTGGAAAACCTGGAGCTGAAAAGAATCAGCGTCATGTGACAACAAGGTCTTCTTCACGCCCTCCATCCAGGTCTTTTTGGTCTGTCTCTTGACCAGCTTAGCCTGCAGCATTCAAACTGGCCTGTTTGCTGTCCATAGTAATGTGCCAGTCATTTTAATGGTTTCATCTTAGAGATTCGTGGATCTCGCCCTCCTCTTCTATGTCAGGGTCAGGTCCCTGCTAACATAAAAGGTTTGAGCAGGCTTAACGAGTCTATCAGAAAATTCATCAGACTGATGCAAGACTGGAAGAGAGCGCATATGGAACCGCCAATTGCAATGACTTTCTCTTAAAAAGATTGAAGCTCCAATTGCAGATTCAACGTTCAATTCAAATTCCAATGCATAATCAGAGAAACTAATGTTGTACTAACATTTTTTTGCGTGCACGCACACACACACACACACACACACACACACCACACACACACACACACACACACACACACACACACACACACACACACACACACACACACACACACACACACAAAACACACACACACACACACAAAAACACACTCGCACACACACACCACCACACGCATACCCGTACGCACACACTCACACATGCGCACGTTCATACCATTACACACACATTCTCACACACAGGCCCCTGCCCGGGTAATAAAAAAAACCTCCAAATGAATCAAATAAAATAATATGATTAGTAAGAACAATCGAATTAAGATCCAAAATTATCAGTTTAAAAAAACGTAAGAATGAAGATTAATAGTCTATGCCATACATTCATTCCGTACAGTAATTTACACTCCCTGTATACCTGTGTAGGCATCTATACATTCAGAAAAAGATATATTCACCCCACCCCCCACCCGACATCTATACATGCACATACATATGTACACAAGGCAACAAACAGTAGGCTTCAAAGCACAGGCAAACTGACAACAAAGAGGTCAGCCACGCCGCAAAAATCACATCGACCACATTAGAATTTAGGATGGATGGTATTAAAGCCATTTGGAGAGACTGTTTTCATCTTCGTTATCCAAAAATGTTCTCTGTTTAAACTAACCAGCAAACTCAGGCCAGGTTGAATATCTTCCAAATAGTCGTTGATCTGATCAACAAACTCATGCCCAGGAATGTGCGTCCACATCGTCTTTCTTTTTGTATGCTACACTGGCAACGTCTGTCAAGAGAAAAACACAAAAATACAATCAGAACGTGTATTTAATATCATGTATAAAAAAAAAAATAAATAAGAAGAAGAAGAAGAAGAAGACAGGCGCAAATTTTCGACCAACTGGCCTTTGTCAAACATATCCAAAAGACAACAAGGAATAAATGAACAAAACGTGACAAGAAATCGAAAGAACAACTTTTCAAAAGCAGTGCTGAGCTGGAGAAAATGGCATTTGTGTGTGGGGGTGGGGGAGAGTGTGGGGTGGAAGTGGGTGGGTGGGGAGGTGGGAGGAGGAATGGAGAGAGAGAACGTTCGCATGTAGGACGCAGTGAGTGAGGGAGGGAGAGGGAGAGGGAAAGAGAGAGAGAGAGAGCGAGAGAGAGAGAGAGAGAGAGAGAGAGAGAGAGAGAGAGAGAGAGAGAGAGAAAAAAATATAAAAGCTTTCTATTACAGCCATCATGCATTATTAACATGAAGAGCAAGGTACACAAGTAAGCAAATCACAGATTGACAAATGCTATCAACTGAGATCAGTGTGAAACGACTCGACTTAAGGTACTACAAGCATTAATTTCATTCCTTGTGATAAAACTCGTGCTGGTGCAAATATCAGCAAGGCTCATCATCGTATGATAAACAGACTTCATACACTTTGACAATTTTTGTAATAATCGTTGAATAAAAAAGCCCTGTTCATATGCACAAAATATAACATCACAAATGCACTATCACGCCAATGTATCCAGTTTTGCGTTCATTTATCTTCGAGCAGAGCAATGATCGTTGTAATAAGCTACTCCCCATTAAACATGGCAAACAGTCAGCAATAATGTACATATATGTGACACTCACCAATTAGTGGAGTATGAAGTACTGAACACGACCTCCTGCAAAATCCGATTGGGAAACAACAATCTCACCTCTTGGGTTTATAGTCGGGTGTCTAAATAACCCCTACACTGAGTGTCCCTACTTTTTCGTGTTTTGAGACTGCGTATAGGGCACTATTCGAGTCTAGTTTCAGCTTCAAAATTGTGATTGTTAAAAAAAATTAGGTACACAGCACAACTTGCTCTGATAATGCGATATCCAGGCCTGAAACTGGGATTTTTTAATTTAATTCAGCCAGGACGATTGCCTAGATAACTCGTGATTACTCTCTCACTCTCTCTGTGCGTGCGTGCGTGCGTGCGTGTGTGTGTGTGTGTGTGTGGTTTGTGTGTGATTTCTGTGTGTGTATATGTGTTTCCTTGTGTGTGTGTGTGTTTGTGTGGATTTCTGTGTGTGTGTGTGTGTGTTGTGTGTGTGTGTGTGTGTTTCTTCTGTGTGTGTGTGTGTTTGTGTGTTGTGTGTGTTGTGTGTGTGTGTGTTGTGTTGTGTGTGTGTGTGTTTGTGTGTGTGTGTGTGTGTGTGTGTGTGTGTGTGTGTGTGTGTGTGTGTGTGTGTGTGTGTGTGTGTGTGTGTGTGTGAAAAAGTCGACACAGAGACTGAGGCACAGAATAACTGAACCTTATCTGTCACACTGACGCCAGGTTCACACCGTATAACAAGGTGACGGTGAGTAAAAGAAAACTCTTGCAGTAAGCTGCAATATAACGTCTGTCACACAGGACACAATGACTACGCACATCACACATGGTACCATGGCCCTCGTAAAAGTGCATTTTTCCAGTGTGCGTGCGTGTGTGCGTGCGTGTGTGTGTGTGTGTACGCGCGCCCGTATGCTGTGTGTGTGTGTGTATGTGGCGCGCGTACGCTATGTGTAGGCTGTGTCTGTGTGTTGGCTGTGTGTGTGAGTGCGTGCGTGTGTGTGTGTGTGTGTGTGTGAGTGCGCGCGCGCGCACGCTATATGTGTGTAAGCTCTGTGTGTGTGTGTGATGTGGGTTTTTTTGTGTTTGTAAATTATGTGTGTGTGTGTAGGTTATGTATATGCGAGTGTGTGTGTGTGTGTGTGTGTGTGTGTATGCGCACGCGCGCACGTGTGTGAAGGCTATGTGTGTGTGTGTGTAGGCTATAGGCTATGTGTGTGTGCGTGCGCGCGCGCGTGTGTGTGTGGCTATAAATGTAGGCTATGTGTGAATGTGAGTGCACGTGCGCGCGCGTGTGTATATACATATATGTGTGTGTGTGTGTGTGTGTGTAGGTGTGTGTGTAGGCTATGTGTGTGCGTATGTGCGTGTGTGCGTGCACGCACGCGTGTGTACGCGTGCGTCACAGTGTGTTGAACGAAAAGAAAAAAAAAGACATACCTTCCCAGCCTGGAGACCAGCCCCAGAACGTAGCCAGTGCTAGTTGTGATGTCCTGCAGGATGCTCAAACCTGAGAGTGTCTGGGCTCCTTTCATGTCAATGCACACGTAGAACATCTTCCAGGTCATGACAGTGCTCGTTGACCTAGTTGTTATTGAATCACACAAATGTCGAGCATGCACAGGCGTATCCCTGCAAAGTGTGTATGAATCACTACATGGCGCGCGCGCACACACACACACACACACACACACACACACACACACACACACACACACACACACACACACACACACACACCACACACACACACACGTGTGTGTGTGTGTGTATATATATATATATATATATATATATATATATATATATATATAATATGCGCGCACACGAACAAACAATCAAAAGATTGTCAAACCATTGTAGCAATCAATCTCTCGTTTCCTCACAATCGAAGCCCTAGTACATTTGAGTACGGTATAAATTCACTCTTAAGAAATCGAGGAATCATTTTCGTTTGTTTGTTTGTTTATTTTTGTTTGTTTTTGTTTTGTTTTGTTTGCTTGTTGTTGCTATTGTTTTGGAGGGTGGGGATTCGGATATAAATGTAGGACCTAAAGTTGTTCAGGGCAGAATTTCTTAACGTTTTTCCTTCATTGTCTCTCTGTTCATTAGTTAAAATTCAGTTTCTGTAGGCCTACTGCGGAAGCGGAAGGCGTCCAAAACTTTTTTTAAATTTT
Organism: Monoplex corrugatus; assembly: GCA_030674185.1. Taxonomy (NCBI): domain Eukaryota; kingdom Metazoa; phylum Mollusca; class Gastropoda; order Littorinimorpha; family Ranellidae; genus Monoplex; species Monoplex corrugatus. The sequence goes on along the minus strand of CM060315.1, from coordinate 69,272,128 downwards.
TTTATTTTATTTGTGGCCACTGAGATCTAATGTTTGAACACATGGCTATGGCTTTCTGGGTGTACAATGTGTTGGTAGCGTAATATGTGTTTTGTGTGTTATATATCATGTTTGGTGAACAGTCGTGACCGTGTGGTGGCTATTTGTTTGTATCACATGGTTATGCAGGTATACTGATGTTCTTCAATGGTTGTAATTATATACTAAGATCCTAGGAAAGGTGTACGGATTCGAAGCCAGGTGTTAACGATTATAGGCCTACATATGTGCAGAAATGTTTACGCTCATAGAAGTCGAAATGCCAACTGTGTGCTGTTGTGTAGGTATCGATTTTGGGTTCGCGCTGTGTGTATATCTCATTATTAAAATTTACGCGAGGAATTGCAAACAAGACAT
>CM060315.1:69201732-69266732 GCA_030674185.1 Monoplex corrugatus | reverse complement strand
TAGGAAAAGACAAGCAACATTTATAGGCCATTTTATGAGGAAGGGGGATTTGGAGCACCTGGTCACAACGGGAAAGCTGGAGGGAAAGAGAGCACCAGGTAGACCCAGGGAGAGAATGCTGGACGGACTTGCAGAGTGGCTGGGGATGAAGAGGGTGGGGGAGATGCTGGGGGCAACGAGAGATAGAGATAGTTGGAAGTCCATGGTCGCCAACGCCATGCGGCAGGGCACCTGATGATGATGATATATATATATATATATACACACACATGTCTGGTTGTGTTTAGTATCTGCTGGTGTGTATTTTAGAGTTCATACCAATGTACAACAGCCTTGATATAAATGTTTGTGGGCTGAAATTTGTGTTCTTGACCAAGTGAGATTACAGTCATACAAACGAGTATAATTGTTAATGGCAACATTTGTGTTGGTGTGTGTGTTTGTGTGCACTGCATTACGTCAGTGTCAGTTTTTGCTCATGTGTGTTGTGTTTGTGTATTGTGTGTGTGTGTGTGTGTGGTGGTGCACGTGCGTGCGAAAAAATGGGAATAATTAAATATTTTGGCAAATATAGCATCTTGCACATCTTCATGAATTTTAAATTTTGTAAATAGTTCTCCTCTCCCTCTCTCTCTGTGTTATATAAATCACTAACATAGATATTACATAAATTACTAACACAGAAACATAGGAGTAAAAGAAAAGAAGAAACTAAAAGAAGCAATAAAAATGTGGGAGTGGGGGTGACATGTCAACTCTATTGTTATGATGAAAATAAGTGTAATATAACACATGCAAATTGTAAATGTACATATAATACTATCAAATTAAACAAAATCAGTAGGAAGGGAGCAATGAGAAGAGATAGAGAAAGTTAGTATTTTAGCACAGAAATATAGTAGCAGATATTAGATCAGTCTTTGATGGAGAAAACTAAAATTTCCTACTAGCCAGCCGGAATAGTGGATTTTAAGATCTACTAGCCCACAGAAATTTTCACTAATCGACATGTTGCCCTGAAAAATAGTAAAATTCTCTTTGTGATGATGATAAAAAATATTCAGCAGAATAAGCCATTGTTTCAACAAAGATGGTCAAATTTTCTTCTGGAGACTTTCATCAGGAGGGAGGGGGTGAACAGTGGGAGATCAAGCGATCAAGTGATAACATGAAGATGTAAAAGGCAGATGACTGATCTCAAAATTTACATGGATTCTCTGTGTAAGTCAGAGAGAATTCTTTAGTTCAATGTATTTATAATCATAAGTTGTTTGCTTACATAGCCAAAGTTTATTTTAGTCCAGCTGGTTGTTATGTTTTTCAAATTACATTATCGTCATCCTACAATATTCTTCCCCTTTCATAATTTTTATCACTTACTTTTACAGTGTGAATGTGTGTGCGGGAGAGAAAGAGTATGAAACCGTTGTTGTTGTTGTTGTTGTATTATGTCTCTTTAGTGTGAATGTGTGTGTGTTTGGGGGGGGGGGTTAGTGGGTGGATGGGTGGGGGGCTTTTTTTTTCTTTGACTTTAGCAGTTCAGTGAGAAGGGAAATCACTTTGAAAATATTTTATCCACCTTAACTGAAATGTATGTCATGAGAAACAAGTGAAGATGATGCAAAAAAATATCATGGAGCATCCATGCCTTTTAAACTAGTTAATTTCTCTGATGTATCACCTTATCAAGTGATGCATCAAATTTGCTCTTGTCTCTGAATTCCTTGCTAATACATTAATAGCATAAACATTCTCTTCCCCTTCCTATCATACCTTATAGTTATGTTGTGTTATTTTCTCTGGTTTCCATACTTAATTAGAAGCTTCTAACCATTCAACAATTGCAACTAAATCAATCGGCAGATCAGAAAGTTTGAAAAATCAGAATAAATTATAACTGCAGGACTAAGAATTGTCACTCACCCAACGGACTAGTAGTTTTTGATTTTGACTCGACCGACAGGCATTTTACTCGCCTTGGGCCGCGACCGAGGCGAGTGGATTTCACCCGCCCTGTATATATATATATTAATATATATATATAATATATATATAATAATATAATATATATATATTATATATATAGATAGATATATAATATTATATATATATATATATAGATAGATATATAATATATATATATATATGCCAGTTGTGATGGAAATCTTCGTCACCAAACTGTCAAAACACAACAAATGAGCATTCAAGATCTCTAACTGTAATTAATAAGAGCACCTCTGGTTAAGATTGAAGACTACCTCTGCCTTATACTAGTTATAGTTATACAAGATAGTTGGAGGGGATATATACACTAGCTACTCCTGCTCATTCTTTCTTCACACCAGCAGACAGGGACAAAAGAAGTATACAATCTCAATCTAAGGCATTTACCAATCATACAACTGACAATTTTATTGATATGATAAGCTCCCTAACACCCTACAGCCAAACTGAATACAGAAAATCATTTTGAAAGGGAGGCAGTCACAGTTCCACTAACTGACTGCTTTCCCATACAAATCAGTACCCAGACATGCTAATACACCAAATGCAGTTGTTTCCGTCGGATTTAGCCAATCGTTATCATGGTTTCTACTACTTGAAATTTTCTGTAAGAGTAAACAATTCCCCTGGACAGCTGCCATTGGTCCATCATATATATATATATATTTTTTTACATCTACTCATCTAGTATTTCACATGATGAATTGTTTTCTCGATCAACGTGTTATATCAACAACTATTCATAACTCTCCAAAATGACTGCTGGGAATACAATGCAAACTTCTTTTTTTCCAAAAACTTCCCAAGTCGAGTACGCACGGCAACGAAAATGTCGTCTGCTAACGGGTTCATATGATTTCATGAGTGATGTCCCATGCCTCCTCACAGGAAGTAGTGTAAGGAGAGCAGTGTGTGTGTGTGGTATCACTCCTAGCAACGCTGTCGTTGACGGCGGAAGACAGAAAAGAGTTGGATACTGGAAGCACTTCACTTCTCTTTTTGAGGTAATCTAGTCTTTCAAATGCTTATTGATATTTATATGCGATTAAGTAAAACTCATCTGTTGTGAATTTGATTCGTGTTTTGAAATTATTGTACCTTGTGAACACTGGTCCTTGACTAACTCAGGTGTGGAGATGTAGATAATCTGATCAGATCTAAGCATTTGTTATGTTGCTTTGATCCGCTCGGTATAAGGTTGTTTACCAGTGCTGGACATCGTTTGTGGTAATCATTCGGTGTTTAATGACTGTAAATACGTGTTTGTAAGTATCCATATTTAAAGCTTTGAAATTATGCTTGATCATTTATTAAATCATGCTAGTAGTGCATATTATTTTTGGCTGCAAGTGTTTCGTGGCTCATTTCAAGGCTCATGGTTGCCATTGATGCCTTTTGGAGACATACTTCCCATGGAAGCTGATGGCTGGTTGCTAGGTTAAAATGCAGTAAGTTTGTGAAAACTGAAAAAAAGGGGGAGGGGGAACAGAAAACAGAAAAAGAAGAGAGAAAATGGGTAGTATCCTATGTGGACACCATCATTGTTTAATCAATTAATGTCTCCAAAATATTGGTGGTTGTGGTGGTGGTAGTGGTGGAGTAAATTCTTGCAATATTATTCTCATTATTTTCTTGATTTTGTGACTATGCACAGTAAATATTTTTAATTTTGTGTTTTGCAGTCTTGAGTGAGAGAGAGAGAGAGAGAGAGAGAGAGAGAGAGAGAGGAGTGTGTGTGTGTGTGTGTGTGTGTGTGTGAATGAATGAATGCACACACACTCACACATGTGCAAGCATGCATACATTTGAAAAGAGGAAATTATACTATCATGATAACAACTCACACGGTCTGGTAATAGTGATATGGAAAGTGATTTCTTATTCAGTTAAGTTTGGAGTATTCAGTAAAGAAAAATAATGAAAAACATTTTAATCTACAGATCAGTGAAGTCATGTATCAACAGATAAGATATTTTGGTCTCCTGCTACATGTTGACCATTTATTTGTCAATTTTTGAACACATTTTATGATAGATTTGCTAAAATGTTTGACCCCTGAACAAACAAAATTTGACCACCCACCCCACAACAAGCAAACAGTTAAACAAAAAGCAAACAAACAGATAAATAAGCCCTTTCTCTCATTCTGTTTCATTTACCACTTCAGAAACATTCTTTCAGAATGATTGTTGTGTTATGGACCAGTGGGAAACAACCACCATCATCTCCATCCTCCACCCAAATCTCTGAGTTAATTAAAAACAAAAGGTTATTCTTGCAGTTACAATACCTCTGTATTAGTGTATATATATCAAAATCCATGAAGTTCAGCAAAATATATCTGTGAATGACAGGACTTTAGATTATTGTTACACCTGAAAGGTTCTGTTAGTTTTATTGAATAGGACATGCAATCTGTTATTGATTTTAAACTTTATTTCATTTTTTCCATCCTGCATAACTGTGTTCTTACAGAAGACCTGATAAATAAAAGCTTCTGTTAATTTTGTGAATAAACCATATAGTCTATTACTTATTTTAGATCATATTTATTTTTCCATCTTGCATAACTTTATTTTTACAAAAGACCTGATAAATAATTGTGCATGGCCCTGAAAGTAAAAAACATTTATAGAGATAAAATTCTTTCATGCTTATAACGCACACTGTCCCCCTCCCCCCCCAGTAGAAAACATTTCATGTGGTGATAAAATTCATTCATGCTTGCTTTGCAGGTGGACAATTTAAAGCCTCCAGGATGTCGATAGCCATCGCCCAGGCCAGGCACATCTTTGGCCTGAAGCCCGGAGTTTCCGGCAACATCTGCTACCATGATGAGCAAACCATTGTCTATCCAGCCGGTGCCAACTGCATCCTGTACAACATTGACCAGAAGGCACAAAAGTTCATCCCTGGTTCAGAGAAGAGTGACGGGATGACAGCAATTGCAGTCAGCCCCAACCGTCGTTATGTGGCCATTGCTGAGAAGGGAGAGAAGCCCACCATCACCATCTATGACCTTCACTCACTCAGGAAGAAAAAGGTGAGCTGCTTATGTTCATCATGTTTGTTGCTGTGTTAAATGTGTGTTATCATCACAGAATAGAAACCTGCCACTGTAGTGTTAGACAGCAAGGAATTACCAAGATATTCTGGAGATGTCAAAAAATAAATGGGCTAAATTAATTATTGATGTGAGAATGATTTGTATGCTTATACACTTAATTAGATACTTAATTATTGATCATTTAGAATAAAACATTAAATGGGCTTAACCAATCTATTGATTTGAGGTTTTATATGCTTGTTTGCTTAAGCGTTCATTGAAGTATTTACCAAGTAGTTATTATATACTATCGTTTTGTTTGAGATATCCTTGGTACATCCATGTCATTCATTAATGCAAATGTTGTAAATGACTGGGCTACTATAGTCAGCTTCCTTTGAATAAGTACTGTTATGATACGGGCAAAATTAACAGAAATGATGACACTTAGAAAAAGTATTCGAAATGGTTACTCTACAGGTCTTGAGCTCAACTGACGTTCCAACAGGAGAATATGTCAGTTTGGCATTTTCTCCTGACTCCAAGTACCTAGTGGCTCAAGGGGGCAAGCCTGACTGGACTTTGCTGTACTGGACATGGGAAAAATCCAAGGTCATGGCCACCACTAAGACATCCAACCCACAGAATCCATCAGGTGATGTCTACCAGGTCAGTATAGATGCAGGAACAGAAGAAAAAGCATTTTGACACATTTTGTTTTAAAATAATGTTCATACTTCCAGGTTAAAATAAATCTTTCTGTTGGCTCACTACTCAGTTTAAATTTGGTTTAAAAGATGTTATTCTTGATGAATATTGTTAAAACATTGCACTCTATATGCAAGCTATAATCAGACACCACAGAACATTTCTGCACACCTGCACCCAAACAGAGCTCAGGCAACACATCTCAACTGTCAAAACTGGTTTCACTGGCATTTAGACCTTGCGTAAGCAATGAAGAATGTGATTCTTGTAATTTGTAGTTTGTTCTATTGCATTTTTTCAGCAAGCCCAACAAAGGTGCACTGCCAAGCAAGCTCTTGAAGAGATGGATATTTAGTGAATTGTACAATGATTTTTGACCCAGAAAATAACAGACATTGTGAAAAATAAAAAGGAAACACTGGTAAAAATGAAACATGAAATCACATGAAAATAATTCTGACAATGAAAACAATTGACTTATGACAGACATTGTGAACAATAAAAGGAAACATCGGTAAAAATGAAACATGAGATTAAACAGAAGTAATTATGACAATGAAAACAACTGATTTTAAGATGAATGGGGGTTCGCACTCGCTTACCATGATTGGTTTTAATGCCATGTTAAAACTACATGAATATACCAAAATGACCAACATTTATACTGGTTATTAGACTACTACATTTCTGTAACTGTGTGAATTTTCATAAAATTGCTTGGATGGTTAATGAGTGATCAGAAGTTTAAAGATGCACACCTCCATTGCAAACAGCTTAGCCAGACACAACTTGTTTGCAGAGGGTGTCCAGGCTGTAAACCCAACAGGGCTAATAGAGTTCACACTTTTTGTAATTTCTTGGGGGGGGGGGGGGGGGATTGCTTGTTGGCTGGTTTGTAAATATGCATGGTTTGGTTAAACGACTTGGATGTTTATCATATTTCAAATGATAATGTATTCCACATCTCTCAGTACATATATTTTAAAGAAAAAATTGGGATAAAATATTTTTCCACTATGTTTATTTCATTCCCATCACTAAGCAAATCATTTTTTCCCACTATGTTTATTTCTTTCCCATCACTAAACAAATAATTTTTCCCCCACTAAGTTTATTTCATTCCCATTACTAAACAAATAATTTTTTCCACTATGTTTATGTCATTCCCATTACTAAACAAATCATATTTTTCCACCGTTTATTTCTTTCCCATCACTAAACAAATCATTTTTACCACTATGTTTATTTCATTCCCATCACTAAACAAATAAGTTTTTCACACTAATTTCTTTCCCATCACTAAACAAGTCAGTTTTTCCCACTATGTTGATTTCTTTCCCATCACTAAATAAATCATTTCCCCCTCTATGTTTATTTCTTTCCCATCACTAAACAAATCAGTTTTTCCCACTATGTTTACTTTTTTCCCATCACTAAACAGATCATTTTTCCCCACTATGTTTATTTCTTTCCCATCACTAAACAAATCATCTTTGTTGATAAATGTTAAAGAAGAAAAGGACAGTTAAAGAATAAATGAATTTTACTGCGCATCATATCTTTAAAACATGTATTCTACCTTACTGCCCAGGTGAGCTTCAATCCTCAAGACAATACACAGCTGTGTGTGATTGGCAACACTATCTTCCGTCACTTTCGCTACAGTGAGGGCAACCTCAAACCCTTCAACTTCCAAAAAATGGAACCACAGAACTATTTGTGTCATGCATGGGTTTCTGAGGAACGCATTGTAGTTGGTACCGACAATGGTCGTCTGCTTCTTTTTGAGGCTGGTGAGCTGAAGAATGAGATCAACCTGGGTAAAGATGACAAGTGAGTACTACAGCAGGAAAGGATTAACACACACACATACACACACACACACACACACACAAGACACAGACACACAGACACACACACAGACACACACAGACACAGACCACACACACACACACACGCACGCACGCACACACACACACACACACACACACACACACACACACACACCACACACACACACACACACACACACACACACAACACACACACACACACACACACACACACAGAGGGTTTTACAAGACTAGAAATAACTTTAGCTTACAGATTATATCTGAACTCACTTCGGACTACATATAAGTTCAGTAAAACCATCAAATGTATCTGTAGTGAGTCTATAACAGTTAATCACCTTTTGTGTTGTCAGCGAATGCGACCTTATTTCCCTGCATCATTTTCAAAATTAAAAACAGAAACACACTGATTTCACTTTGTATTTACACTTTGCTAGGCATTTACTGTACAGTCCCATAGGTTGTTTTCTTTGATTAAGACTGATTGTTTTATACCTGTAACTCCCATCTACCTGTAACTCCCATCTACCTCTTGTTTGTTTGCTTGTTGGTTTTATCATTACTCCTTGACTGTTACAATGCTTTTATTCGGTAAGATTATCCTCTTCTGCCCCTCTACCCCACCACATAATCACAGATGGTTTGTCTTAACCCAGCACAGGACACGCTCGTTGCATGCGTGTGCATATACGCACACACACACTCACATGCACGCACGCATGGACACGCACATGCGCTTACACGCACACATACAGCCCTGAGCAATCTGTTAAAGCCTGATCGTTCTAATGTTCTGATTGCTTTTCTCTCTTGTCCAATAATTTTTTGTAATGTTAATTAATATGTTAAACTGTCTTTATGATTTCGTAGATTCTTCCACCCCTCTTTATCTTATCTTGTCTATTTATTCTTTTTTTTTTCCCTCGTCTAAAAGCACATATGTGAATAGACGTTAAAAGAAATACTAACACATACACACACACACTCACACACACACACTTATACACACACACACACACTCACACACACACACTCATACACACACACACACACACACACACACACACACACATATACATACATACACACACACACATGCACACACATACAAACACATGCACCTTAACACACATACAAACACATTCACACACCCAGTTTCTCACTTTCTCTCACTCATACATACACTTACTTATAATACAAACACACACACACATACACACACACACACACACACACACACACACACACACACACACACACACACACACACACACACACACACACACACACACACACACACACACACACACACACACACACACACACACAAACACACTCACACACGTCTTAGTGAGTGAATATGATTAGATAGAAATAACGTGAAATAAAATGACAGATGACAGGAAAAGTAAGAAAGACAGAAAGCAAGAAAAAGAAAAGAAAGACAGACAAACAGAGTTGTCTCTGATTTTGTACTTTTGATATATCTTTTCTTTCCAGTGATTCTTTTACAACAGCGTAGAGTCAGGGATTGCTGAAACTGATAACTTGTGAACAATATTCTGTATTAAATATTATATATCTAGCAAACTTTAAATAATGTACAGTATTAAATACTCTATATCAAAGTAACCTGTGAATACTGTGCAGTATTAAATAGTATATATTGAGCAAACATGTCAGTAATGTACAATATTAAATATTGATTACTATATATCAAACAAACCTGTAAATATTGTACAGTAATTGATACAATACATGAAGCAAACCTGTAAATAATGCACAGTATGAAATATATACCAAGCAAACCTATGAATAATGTACATTATTATACACTCCATATCAAGCAACATCTCCTTTCACACAAACAGCGTTCTTCAGGGTTGCCCTACAAATCTCATTGCCCTCATGAAACTCTAGTTAATGACATGCAAATGTTTCTGGCTGTTTGTTTATTTTTTTTTTAATGTTTCTCATGTTGCAGTAACATACACACAATGAATAGCAAATGTAGATGTATAACAGATATCTATTATGTATGTATGTACATGTACATATATGACATACACACACATTTTTTCTTCAGAGCTGGAGAGGAGGGCTCTCAAACAGCAGTGCCCCAGATCACTGCCATCGTGGCCTACTCTAAAGGCTTTGCCTGTGCCTGTGGACCTGGCACTGTGTTCCTCTTTGAGAAGACTGATGACAAGGACTTTTTCAAGAAGTCAAGGGAAATCAAGGTACTGACGTTTGGACAAGGCAAATCTGACAGAGAGGGAGGAAAATGTAAACACAAGCAAAGGCTACATAAATATTGCTTACACCCACAGATGCGCATGTGCATGCTTACTCTCTGTCAGTGTGTGTGTGTGTGTTGTCTGTCTGTCTCTCTCTCTCTCTGTTTCTCTCTTTCTCTCTCTCTCTCTCTCACTGAATGTGAACAGATTCATTCAAAATGCATTGACTACATTTAGGTTCACAGCGCCAGATGTTGCCGTTCACTCACAATGATAAAAGTTTAGTGGTGCTGAAACATTGCAGTGTTGGTTGTGTAGATCTGCTGTAGAAGTCCAAGTCCACTTTGTCCTAGCTTGTCCAGTGCTTGATGACTTAAGAAGAAAATTCATTATTGCAAAGAAATTTAACTGATCATCTCACCTTAAGTCAATACACTTATGTCAGTCAAAAGTGATAATGTTATTCATAGCTTAGCATATCTTTATAGATCAGTTGAATGCCAAATATATTGACAAATAATGTTTGAAAGATGTAGATATTATATATGCATACATATACTTATGCAAATGGAAATATAAATAAATTTGTGTTTAGTAGACCGAATGTATTATGTAGTATGTAAATCAATCTTTTTCAGATGATATGATTGTCTTTCATAATAAATATATGTATTCATGTTCACACTTTCTCACTGTCTCTGTTTTTCTTCTCTCTCTCCTCTCTCTCACACACACACACACACACACACACAACACACACACACACACACACACACACAACACACACACCACACACACACACACACACACCACACACACACACACACACACACACACACACACACACACACCACACACACACACACACACACACACACACACACACAACACACACACAACACACACACACACACACACACACACACAACACACACACCACACCACCACACACACACACACACACACACACCACACACACACACACACACACACACACACACCACACACACACACACACACACACACACACACACACACACACACACACACACACACACACACACACACACACCACACACACACACACACACACACACACACACACACACACACACACACACACACACACACACACACACACACACACACACACACACACACACACACACACACACACACACACACACACACACACACACACACACACACACACACACACACACACACACACACACACACACCACACCACACACACACACACACACACACACACACACAACACACACACCACACACACAACACACACACACACACACACACACACACACACACACACACACACACACCACACAACACACCACACACACACACAACACACACACACACAAAGTGTCAGACTCGCACAGACAGGTTTAATGTCTTTTACATCTTCAGTGTAGACTACTCTGTCTGAAGTTCTGAAATGTAAAATGGCAGTCTGTGTATGCAGACTTGCTTCATTTGACATTGTCAGTACGTCCTGTCAGTACATCCCTGAAAAAAAAAAAATCATTAAATTAAGAGAATACATGTACTGAAGCATACACATTTCTGGTCCCACAGATTCCTACAGACTCTAGCAACAGTGCTGACCCAGCCAAACCCCAGCAGCAGACCATTAAGTGCCTGACCGTCAGTCCATCCGAAGAGACCTTGGTGGCCAGTACCGACCAGGCCCAGCTCTATTACCTCACTCTGTCCAGTGCTGACATTGGAAAGGTAATGGAAGTGGTTTGATAATTGCACAGTCGTCTAGCTTTTCCTGGCCCTTAGTTTCTTTTTGGATCAAAATGTGTGATCAGAAGGGTACATGTACGTTTTTGCTTTGTTTTGATTTTTAAAACATCACCACCACTCCTTTAACATAATTGATGTTTTCTTAATTTAATTTCAGGTTTTAAACATCAGATCTATAGATCTAGTGTATCCTAACGTGCATAAACGATTTTTACGGAAAGACGGATGGAGATGTTTATACTTTGATTTCTTTTTAATGTGCATGATTTTTGGGGAGAGAGGGATGGAAATATGTTTATAGTTTGGTTTGTTTTTAATTTGCATGTTTGTTTTTATTTTCAAATGGTTCATGCTGTGCAAATGGTTTGGACAGAGTGGGTTTTGGGCAGAGTAGGTAATGGGCAGCTGAGAGAGCTAAAAATGGAAATTTATATAAGTGTTTGAATTTTCTTTAGAAACATACGTATTGCATGTTTTTGAATATTCTTTAGAAACATATGTAATGCATGGTTTTCATAATGCCAAATAATGTTTTAATGCAAAGTACAATGTTTATGTTTGTAATATTTTAGCATTTGTCATCAGCTTCTCTTGATGAGGTAAAAAAGTTGTTCTTCTGTTCTCCTGTCCTCTCTTCTCTTCTCTTATCTTTAGTGCTAACACACAAATATTGATTTTATGTTGCCATATATTTTGAAGTTTCAGTTTGGGATGCATTTGACTCTGTTGCTGATAACATTAGTCAATTCATTTTTTTAGCATGAACAATATTGGGTGTTTCAATAGAAATAACAAACTGTAAAAGACTTTGTTCGTCCTTTTTCATGTTTTTGTATCTCTGTATACTGTAGGGATTTTGGTATTTTGCTTCTGCCATTTTGGTGATATTACGAAGGGATAAGCATCTGGATTTTATGTCATCATCAAACTCACCACTGTTCTTTTGCTGTATTCACAGGGAGATCAAGCAACATTTGAAGTGCTTGCTCAGGCTTTTCACAATGGACAGATTCAGGGGCTGGATGTATGCATTCGTAAGCCTCTCATTGCCACCTGCTCTCTGGATCGCTCTGTGCGTATCTGGAACAACGAAACCTGGTGAGTGTTGTGTATTGTGTTTGTGAGCAGTTGCCATCAAAAATTAATACTGAAATATCAGATAGCAAAATATATAGAAAGGACAAAATGTACTAATGATATAAATGAGTCACTCTCTGATATTACATGCAGTGAAATTTGTAACTGAAAGACAACTGTCTCTTGGTAAAATGTAATCAAAGGCTTTATAAGGATTTGTGTCATTTTGCCTTCTTCTCCTGTTGAGGTTGTGTACATGTATGAGTGTGTATGTGTGGTGGTGGTGGTGGTGGTGGTGGTGTGTGTGTGTGTGTGTGTGGTGTGTGTGTGTGTGTGTGTGTGTGTGTGTGTGTGTGTGTGTGTGGTGTGTGTGTGTGTGTGTGTATGTGTGTGTGTGTGTGTGTGCGTGGTGTGTGTGTGTGTGTGTGTGTGTGTGTGTGTGTGTATGTATGTGTTTTTGTGTGTGTGTGTGTGTGTATGTATGTGTTTTTGTGTGTGTGCGTGTGCGCGTGTATGTGTGTTGTATTGTGTGTGTGTGTGTGTGTTGTGTCGTGTGTGTGCGCGCGCGCGTGTGTGTGTGTGTGCAGGTGTGTGCATGCATGCGTGCATGTGTGTGTATGCATTTTGGATGTTGTATTTCATTCAGATCCTCAGTACACTGATATTACCATCTCGCTTATCTGTGTGTGTAGCAACCTGGAGCTGTACAAAGTGTTTGCAGAGGAAGCATATAGCATTGCCTTGCATCCATCCGGCCTGTACATTCTGGTGGGCTTCAGTGATAAACTGCGTCTCATGAATCTCCTGATAGATGACATCCGCACCTTCAAAGAGTTCACAGTGCGCGGTTGCAAAGAGGTGGGAACTGTTCACTGATGGTTTTCCTGTGTAAAAGACTGTGCACAGTTCCTGTTGTTAAAATCAGTAGAAACAGGCTGACTCAATATGCATAAAGAAAATAGCTATTGCTAAGTGGTAACTTTATGAAGTTGGTGGACATGTATGTGTCTGATGAATTTAAACATTGTAACAAATGAAATGACATATATGTTTTTGTCATTCTCTCTTTTTTTAAACAATAAATCTAAAAAAAAAAGTTCTTTATACTAGTTGAGTGAGAACCAAATCATTACTTGTATGATTATTTCTACAGTTTTCCATGATGGCAAAGAAATCAATCAACAGTTTTGATCTGTATATTTTATATATTGACTTGTACATGGGAAAAAGAGAATCCCTGCCAGCCTGTTCATTACGTATCATTCTTTAAAATCCAGTGCTGAAGGATGTCTTCTGTATTACAGTGTGCCTTCAGCAACGGGGGTCACATGTTCGCAGCAGTGCATGGCAACGTGATCCAGATTTATTCCACTACCACGTTTGAATGTGTCACCAACCTGAAGGGTCACAACGGCAAGGTTCGGTCCATTGTGTGGAGTGCTGATGACAGCAAGATCGTCTCCTGTGGCATGGATGGCGCTGTCTATGAGTGGGACTCCTTCACAGGCAAACGTGTTGGGGAGAGTGTGCTCAAATCATGCAGCTACACTGGTGTAGCTGTTACCCCAGATGGGAAGACCACTTTCGCTGCTGGTCTGACAAAACTCTCAAGGAAATTGCTGATTCACAGGTCAGTGTGTGTGTGTGTGTGTGTGTGGTGTGTGTGTGTGTGTGTGTGTGGGGGTGTGTGTGTTGTGTGTGTGTGTGTGTGTGTGTGTGTATATGTGTGTGTCTGTGTGCGTGTCTGTGTGTGTCTGTGTGTGTGTGTCTGTCTTTGTATGTGTGTGTGTCTTTGTATGTGTGTGTGTGTCTGCATGTGTGTGTGTCTGTCTGTAAGTATAAACACACATTCGATAGAATTTGGAGAAATTTAAGATTTCAGTCAAATAGAATGCTGCATCTCATAACCACATGTGCATTCACATTAACGTCAACAATGCTGTTAACTAACCACACACAAAGTACTTTGAATCATGAAGAAAATGCAAGTGCTGCTTGTTTCAGATTCTACGTGAGGTGCCAGCTGGAGACATGACACTAACAAGCGTGGCATTGTCCCACTCAGGACGTATGCTGTTTGCGGGTACGGCACGGGGCACAATGTGGTCGGTCAAGTTCCCCCTCACTATTCCTGGAGAATGGCAGGAACACCAAGGTCATGGATCTGCCATCACCAAGGTAAAGATCTTTCTTTCTTTTCAGATGTGCACAAGTGATGACTTGATTGTCTGGCACATAGAATATGTATGTTCAGCTTTAATGATTCTCACCAACAAAATGACAATTATACAAATGTACAGAATTAAGTTTGGTGGTTTTTGTGTTGATATTGAAAGGGCCACAGAGTCTGGCTTTTGTATTGATATTGGAAGAGTCAGATAATTAATCTCTTGGAAGAGTCATATAGTAAGTCTTTGTTTTACTCTAAGCTGTCTGTTATGAAAATGACAGGTGAGTATATTGCAGAGATGGTGAGGGACATATCCATGATCAAGTTACATTTGTCCCATATAAGTGGAGGTTTATTGCATGAAACAGTCCTTTGCCCTTTCTATTTCGACCTCCTGTCAAAAACATTTCCATGAATAAAGTTCTCTGCCTGCTTTACATACAACCGTGTTATGTGAAGGATGTAGGCCTATGAGTTTCCATGCAAATGTAGCGCAAACTAGAAGCATGATAACTTTAGATTGTGAACACACAAGAGATGATTTATACTGCCCAATACTCACCACTGTAAGGAGTCAAGAAGTTCATGGATTTTGCTATCACCATTGAGAATTAAATGTAACCTATAGATGTTTGCATTCCATCAACAGATGAAGATCACATATGATGACCAGTACCTGATCACAGTGGGTGAGGATGCCTCCATTATGCTGTGGAAGATCCAGGACAAAGAAGGAAGAGGTCTGAAGCGGGACAAGGAGGTGGGCTGGGCTGAGGAAATCCTCATCACCAAGAGTGACCTGGAAGAGAAGGTCAGTTGGAAATCTTTTCCCTCCCCCAGCTTTCTATCCAACAGCTTTCTGTAGTGCCTTTCCCTCTCCCACCCTATCCATCAGCTTTCTGTTGTATCTTTCACTCCCCACCCTATCCATCAGCTTTCTGTTGTATCTTTCACTCCCCACCCTATCCATCAGCTTTCTGTTGTATCTTTCACTCCCCACCCTATCCATCAGCTTTCTGTTGTATCTTTCACTCCCCACCCTATCCATCAGCTTTGTTGTATCTTTCACTCCCCACCCTATCCATCAGCTTTCTGTTGTATCTTTCACTCCCCACCCTATCCATCAGCTTTCTGTTGTATCTTTCACTCCCCACCCTATCCATCAGCTTGTCTGTTGTATCTTTCACTCCCCACCCTATCCATCAGCTTTCTGTTGTATCTTTCACTCCCCACCCTATCCATCAGCTTTCTGTTGTATCTTTCACTCCCCACCCTATCCATCAGCTTTCGGTTGTATCTTTCACTCCCCACCCTATCCATCAGCTTTCTGTTGTATCTTTCCCTCTCCCACCCTATCCATCAGCTTTCTGTTGTATCTTTCCTCCCCACCCTATCCATCAGCTTTCTGTTGTATCTTTCACTCCCCACCCTATCCATCAGCTTTCTGTTGTATCTTTCACTCCCCACCCTATCCATCAGCTTTCTGTTGTATCTTTCACTCCCCATCCTATCCATCAGCTTTCTGTTGTATCTTTCTCTCCACTCCCCACCACTACCTATCCATCAGCTTTCTGTTGTATCTTTCCCTCTCCCACCCTATCCATCAGCTTTCGGGTTGTATCTTTCACTCCCCACCCTATCCAACTATCTGTTGTATCTCACTCCCCACCCACCACAGCTTTCGTTATCTTTCCCTCCCCACCCTATCCACAGCTTTCGGGTTGTATCTTTCATTCCCACCCTATCCATCAGCTTCTGTTGTATCTTTCCTCTCCCACCCTATCCAACAGCTTTCGGGTTGTATCTTTCACTCCCCACCCTATCCAACAACTGTTTGTCATAAAAGTATATTTCCTCCCAATATCAACAGCTTGGGTTGTATCTTTACTCACCCTATCCACAGCTTTCTGTATACTTCATTCTTACTGTGAACAGCCTTTTATGAGAAACTAATGGATACAATGAAGAGGTGAATGGGTTAATTTCATTTATTTATTGATGTTACTGTGATGTATGTTTCTTTATGACAATGGTCAGATCACACATTAATTGTTTTAATGCCTTATCCACAGAAAGTTCGTTCAGTTACATGGAATGCCATAAACAACAACAACATTGGACACGCATACATTCATCATTCCTTTTTTCTTTGGGGGTGGGGGTGGGGAATCAGTTTATAATTATCAGTGGTGTGTGTGTGTGTGTGTGTGTGTGTGTGTGTGTGTGTGTGTGTGTGTGTGTGTGTGTGTGTACGTGTGTGTGTACGTGTGTGTGTGTGTGTGTGTGTGTGTGTGTGTGTTTGTGCGTGCGTGTGTGTGCGCGCGCGTGTGTGTGTGTGTGTGTGTGTGTGTGTGTGTGTGTGTGCGCGCGCGTGCGCGTGAGTGTGTGTGTGTGTGCACGCGTGTGATTGTGTGTGTGTTCGCACATTCATCATGTACATGTATTTTGATGTGTGCGGAGCAATGACAAGTATTCCACTGAAGACGATGAGTTTTTGTGCTCATTTGTAAAGGACTCATATTGAAGACTTGTTTGCACAGAATGCATCCATGGCTGACCTGAACTCTCGAGTGGAAGAACTGAAGATGGAGAATGAGTATCAGCTGCGACTGAAGGACATGAACTACAACGAGAAGATGAAGGAACTCACAGAGAAGTTCATCCAGGAGATGGAATCTCTCAAAACGAAGAACCAGGTCAGTGGGCATTTTCAGTTGTAGGCCTATTTGTTTATTTGTTCATGTGTTTTTGGACCACAGCTCCAATATGCACTCATATACACAAGTGAATTGTTACATGTACGCTGATTTTTTAAAAAAAATCCTGCCTTGTAGGCAGTCATGTTCCATTTACGGGGTTGTGCATGCTGGGTGTTTCATGTTCCCATAAGTTGCTGGACTCTCGATATGGTTTACATGGATCTGTGCTTGCTTGATATTCTGCATGTTTTTACACATGGAGGCTCAGGCAGATTTCCTATTATTTTGACCTAGGAGATTGAAATAAATCTCCACCGTTTATGAAAAAAAGCATTACCTTTTAAACACTTACCCTTTACATGCCTGGTGATACTTAGGCAGGTTCATACCTGGACTTACCCATTTGATGGTCATGTTTGTTGGTGGAGTCGTAAACAGGTAGAATATGATGAACTGGGGTGGGAGTGTTACCGGGCATGGATAGAATTCCAGGTGATGAAACAAGCTGTGTTTGTTTGTTGATAGAATTCCAGGTGATGAAACAAGCTGTTTTTGTTTGTTGATAGAATTCCAGGTGTTAAAACAAACTGTGTTTGCTTATGACAGGTCCTGAAAACAGACAAAGACAAGGACGAAGCAAAGCATGAAGAGGAAATGGCTGAATTGATGGAAAAACATGCCAAGGAGATGCAAGATCTGGGTAAGCCTGAGCTTTTCTTTTTGTTTGTTTTTGTGTGTGTGCGTGTGCATATGTGTGCGTGTGTGTACCATTCTAAATCTTACATGAACTTGTGTTTAAACCTGTACATGTAGAGATTTACCCAGTCAGCACTTAATGATGAAGAAAATATGATAACATTCAACTTGCATGCATATGCATGCATGAACACACACGCACACACACACACACACACACACACACACACACACACACACACACACACACACACACACACAACACACACACACACACACACACACACACACACACCACACTCACTCACACACACACACACACACACACACACACATGTATACATGCATGTACACACATATGCACACACAAAGATACACCCACACACACACACAAAGACACCCACACCCACACCACACACACACACACACACACACACACACACACACACACACAGGACAAATAAAAAGTTATTTAAGAAAATAGTTCACTTACAACAATTCTTTTCAAAGAAAACAAAGGTAAAATAGAAACCAAACCAAAACAAAACAAAAAAACATAAAACAAATTTATAATCATGGTGATTGCTGCACAGAATCCTTGACACAAATAAATTGTAAAGATTATAGGAAAAGAGTGTCCTACAGCCTTGAGATCATAGAAGAGTGAGGAGTAAAAATTTCAACTTTGCAAGGAAGGGGGGGGGGGGGGGACCACAGCATTATACATATGCTGTGCTCATGTCCTCTCTCTAGCTTCTTTGTTTTCCCTAACCCTGAACATGATCAGATACCCATTTATAACTGGATGGATTGGAGGCAGCATGTACAAAGAATTTCTCAAATCTGTGCGGTCAGATTGAACAGTGGGAGCTCTACCTGAGTACCAGTTAAACCTCTGATTTCAAAATATTATGAAAAAAATTAAGTTTGTTCTATAATCCTCAAGTTGTAGGGGAGTGAGATGGTAGAGACCTCAGCTTTTCTTGAGGCCAGAATTATGAGGGTGGTGCCTGTCTCCTCTCCCTTGTTGTTTTACCTTCTTTTCTTTAACGTTGAAGAAAGTCTTGTACCCATTCACAGCTGGGTAGACTGAAGTCTGCGCATACATATATATGAAATTCTCAGGTATGATTCGCATCCTCATAAACCAGGGTAGGCAGATTGAAAAACAAGAACTCGAAAAACAAGAACTCAACCTCTGCACTAGTCAGACCTAAAGTGTTATACTTGAGTTGTGAAAGTATCCCATTGATCAAACTCACCATCAGAAGAAAACAACATGTCCAAAAACAAAACCATCACGACTATCATGATGTGTCACAGAGTCGGCCAACAACCAGAAGCTGATGCTGGAGTACGAGAAGTTCCAGGAGCAGCAGGCTAAGATGATGAAGATGCAAGAGGACTATGACAGACAGCTGCAGGAGATGGAGGAGAGTAAGGAGAGAGCACTGGAGGAGCTTACTGAGTACTATGAGACCAAACTGCAGGAGATGACCACAAAACTTGAACAGGTGAGTTCATCAATTGTCCCAAGTATATATCTTGAGATCATCATCAAACTCAATCAGACTAGTTCCTCAGTCATCCAAATAAAGTACTTTGGGAGCTGAATGAGTAACTGACACCAAAAACAAACAAACAACGATGACAATTCACAACGAAAAACACATTGGAAAAACCATACACCTGCACACATGACAGCAGCTAAGTATTTTTTTGTTGACAAATTTTCTTTTATTTGTTTTGTTTGTATGTTTATTTCCTTCTTTGTTTCTTTTCCAGTGATTAGTGATGAAATCTTTTGTTTGTTTTTCAGTGATTAGTACTGAAATTTTATTTCATTTGTTTGTATTTAAGTGATTAATGCTGAAATTTTGTGTCTTTTGTTTGTCTATTATTTTTCAGTGATTGGTGCTAAAATATTAGTTTGTTTATTTTTCAGTGATTAGTGCTGACATCTAGAGTCTTGTGTTTGTTTTTCAGTGATTACTCCTGAGATCTTATGTCTTTTAGTTTGTATGTTTCTCAGTGACTAATGAAGAGATCTTGAATCTTTTATGCAGTCCAATGATGAGGCTCGGCAGCAAAGTCGGGAGTATGAGGAAACCAAGAAACAAATTGAGGAGGACGCTGACCGAGAGATCTTGGACATCAAGAACAAGTACGAGCGTCGACTGCGTGACGAGAAGGAAGCCAACATGAGGCTGAAGGGAGAGACTGGAATCATGAAGAAGAAGGTAACATTAACAACATCAGTTAATTGTTTTTTGGTTTGTGTTCCCCACCCCCACTCCTGCTCACGGCAGATAGAATAGCATCAAGTGAAGACTTCATGCACTGTAGTTTCATGTTGCTGCTTGGGCAAAAGAAGAACTTATTTATGAGGTCATTTATTTTGATGAACGAATGAATTAATGTGTGTGTGTGTGTGTGTGTGTGTGTGTGTGGGTGTGGGTGTGGGTGTGGGTGTGGGTGTGTGTGTGTGTGTGTGTGTGTGTGTGTGTGGTGTGTGTGTGTGTGGGTGTGGGGGTGTGTGTGTGTGTGTGTGTGTGTGTGTGTGTGGGTGTGTACACTTGTCTGTGTGTGTATACACTGTGCATGTATGTGTGTGTGTGTGTCTGTCTGTGTACACTGTGTGTATGTGTATGCACTGTGTTTGTGCATATATATGTGTGAGTGTGTGTGTGTGTGTGTGTGTGTGTGTGTGTGTGTGTGTGTGTGTGTGTGTGTGTGTGTGTGTGTGTGTGTGTGTGGAGAGAGAGAGAGTGTGTGTATGTATGATGGTGGTATAGGGTAGTATAATGATCACTGGTCAGTAAACTACATTCCTATGAATATGTGTTGTGCATGTTCCACATGTTCATTCACACTAATAGCTTTGCTGCATTTTAAAGTTCAGACAATTCATTCAAAACTTCAAACACTTCCATTCTTTTGTTATCAGCCTTGCATAATTCTGCATGGACTCTCACCATACTGATTTCATTCACCAGTTCACCAGTCTCCAAAAAGAGATTGATGACCACAAGGAGGAGATCAAGAAGCTGCAGGCAGAGACTGCCAAGCTGAACAACATCATCCGCAACCTGGAGAAGGACATCCAGGGTCTGAAGAAGGAGATCCAGGAGAGAGACGACACCATCCAGGACAAGGTGAGCACCATACGACGATAGGGAGGGTTACTGTTACTGTTATTGTTATTTTTATTGTTCAAAGCCCAGCCGACTGCGCAGAGCTATAACCATTTCAAAAAGTTCACCATACTTCACTGGAGAAAACAAAAACACAAAACACCTGGAAAAGAAAATTAAGCACACAGGTCAGTGTATTCATGCACATAATCGAAGAATATGCCCTTGGCGTTGGCTACTCTGTCCCATGTATCACCGGGGTATACAGAAAAACAAACCTGAATACAAATGTAAACATAACTTAGGACACTAAAACAATTATATAGAAACAGGCCTAAATTACTTAAAATGCTTCTGCATGCAACATTTCCTTAGAGCCCAGGAAGACTGTGTTATGAACATAGAAAAATGTTTTATGTCTCTATCAACAAGATGTTATAAAACTGACCCACTTGTTGTTTGATGATTTGCAGGAGAAGCGTATCTACGACCTGAAGAAGAAGAACCAGGAGCTGGAGAAGTTCAAGTTTGTGCTGGACTACAAGATCAAGGAACTCAAGAAACAGATCGAACCTCGAGAGAACGACATCAAGAATATGAAGGAACAGATCCAGGAGGTCAGTTTTTTTGTTATGTGTGGAAACACTTGTTTAATATTTTATCTGTGGCCTTTGGTTATTGATCTGTTCATAAACATGCAAGGCCTACCATTGTCTATCATTCTTGGGACTGCAGAAGAGCAACCTACAGTCCTAACTTTTGCAATACTTTAGAGTACTCCCCCGTCTGAAAGTCACACAGTCAGAGTCAACTCAACAACGATTCAACTGTATTTGGTACTCTGATGGAGACATGACATTCTGAAACACTGTCTTTGACGGATCTTGCATTAATGAAAATTTCTGTCCTGTTAACTTGTCCTTCAACAATTGAAATAACTGAAAGCCGCATACAACTAAGTCAGGATTGAAGGGTTGGTAGGGAAGAACCAGGATATCTTTCTTAACAAGGTAGGTCATGGTGACCTTGTCTGTGTCAGGTTAGCAATGTGATGAAATAGCAGGGATCTACTGGTGCTGCTCATGTGCAGATTTTATCACTTTGTGAAAAACGGTTCCCACATAGTAAAGAGGAGTGAGTGTGGACTTGTCAGACAAAATATCAAAATACCATTGGTGACAGGGTCTCTGTTTCTTTGAATGTAGCAGAATAAAATACTACTGTGGATTCTTTTGTCATTACCTGATTTATGGGCTTATTTCAATCCTTTCATTCTGTCATTGTATCCATCAGGTTCTGCAGCAAGTTTGTGGATTGTATATGGGGGTGAAAGATTTAACACAACGGCAAAAAATGTGAGTGGAAGATTTAACCCAACAGCAAAATAAAATCCATTCTATGTCTGTGTACAGATGGAGAGCGAGCTGGAGAGGTTCAACAAGCAGAACACTCAGCTGGAGCTGAACATCACAGAGCTGAGACAGAAGCTGAAGGCCACCGACAAGGAAATGCACCAGGAACGGCAGAGGGTACGTCATCGTAAGCTTCCTGATGTTGGACTACTAAATGCATGAATTTTTTTCCCCACACTTCCGTACTCCTTACGTCGTTCAGACATAGGATATTCATGTAGAGTGGTTCCAGAATGCATTGTTTGATATTTTCTTTGAGTTTTTGGTATATATTTAGTCATTTTTTGTGGCATGCAGGCAGCCTTAAAGGCATTATATATTATGTATGATAACAGATTCAATGCAAAAAATGAAAGACTGGGGTTAGAGTGGCATTTGGAAGTTTTGCCTTGGCATTGAGCTTTTAGAAAGAGGCAAAAACAAAAAAAAAATGTTTGGTACTGAGACAGAAAGAAAGAGACACAATGTGGGGGAGAAAAATTGAATACACTGTGATATAGCTTCTCATCTGCAGTTTATTATTCTTCTTGTCAGATGTGCATTAAGAATAGGGAGTTTTATGCAGATATTAGGTGGCAGTGCTAATAGCACGAGATAAGCTGTATCACAGCCGGTCTTTTTGTATCTTTTTACATCACTGAGTCAGGATGTATGAGAACTCATGGATGTAATGTAAGTATTGTGAATGTTATAGGTGCGTGATGTGGAAGCAGTGGTACGGAGGTTCAAGACAGATCTGCACAACTGTGTGGGTTACATCCAGGATCCCAAGATGCTCAAAGAAAGCATCAAGGCTCTGTATCAGAAACATGTCCAGGAGGATATTGTGAGTAACTTGTTTATATACGCTTACAGTTTACAAACGCGCACACACACACACACACACACACACACACACACACACCACACACATACACACACACACACACACACACACACACACACAATAACCACACCACATACACATAACCACACCACACACACACACCACACACACACACACACACACACACACACACACACACACAGAATGTAGCTATTTAGGAATACAGTAAATGAAGGCACTACATGTATTATAGGTTTTTTATCATTCAGTGTGAACAAAATAACTGTTGTCTGAAGAAAGAACAAGACTGGGCCATGTACCTCAATCATCACACAAGGTCCACAGCACACTTCACTATGGATAAATGCTGCTTAGTACTGAAACACTACAATAAGTGGGAATCAGAATTCCAGTACTGGGGCTTTTCAATCCAGACAATACGAGTCCATGACAGTTCCAGCAATCTTTCAGGGGAGAACAGGAAGAGAAAGATTTTGCAAGAAAGATATGAATATCATTTGAATGTTGTAAAATTCATTATCATTATGACTTTGTTCTACAAGGTATAAATAATGGGAATAATGTAAGAAGAAAAGCAATTTTGAAAGGTAAATGTAATGCAATCTTAAACTAAGTATGACATTGAAAAACTTATGAATGTAAGAGAAATACTTACATTTCTGTCTGTTAAACCCCCAGACGGAGTCTGCCAGTGTGGATGCCGATATCCAGAAAGAATTCAGCCGACAGAAGGAGCATTTGGAACGGTCTGTGGCCTCGCTGCGTAAAAAGCTGGAGAAAGATTCTGAGATCCACAAAGCTGACAATGTTAGGATCATGCAGGTGAGAAACTTAAGATACATTTTAAGACATGAGATGTTCATACCATGCTAACAGTCTCCCTTTTTGTACAAATATTATTACAGTGACCTTAAAGATGCTTATGTTGAAATAAAACTACATGTGCATCAAGGATAATTGTAGACTGACGCAACACTGAAAGCAAAGTTTAAGTATTTTCAGATGTTCCTGAGTAAAGACCATTCATTCTTCCTTGAAAAGTGCTAATTGTAGGCATTTTATTCATCCATATCACCTTTACTATAATGCCTTACCTTCCAGATTACTTAAATCCAGACTTACCCCGTTTGCAAGTCCTCAACGGTCCACACTTTTAACCAAAATTTGGTAAAGATCTACCTGGAAAGACCTGAGAAAATAAGTCTTGTCTACACCTTTTTCTCAAAGGCACACACAGCTGTCTGTCTGATATGAAATAATCACCCTTTTTGTTTAAAGAACGGGATGTAAAGTAAAATGCATTGCTGTAGATAATGGACAGCATTTGCATTTCAGTTTAAACATGAACACAACAGTCCCTTCCTTTGTACAATTCTTCTATGCAAAGAGTGAAGAGACTAACGAGTTCCAATTTTAAAAATTCTTCCTTTGTACAATTCTTCTATGCAAAGAGTGAACAGACTACTGAGCTCCAATTTTAAAAATT
Source organism: Monoplex corrugatus (assembly GCA_030674185.1). Classification (NCBI taxonomy): domain Eukaryota; kingdom Metazoa; phylum Mollusca; class Gastropoda; order Littorinimorpha; family Ranellidae; genus Monoplex; species Monoplex corrugatus. The sequence goes on along the minus strand of CM060315.1, from coordinate 69,241,587 downwards.
CTTCCTTTGCACAAGTCTTCTATGCAAAGAGTGAAGAGTTTACTTAGCTCCAATTTTCAAAATTAAATTCTGAAACTGCACACACAGAAGTAGCATTGTATAACAGCTACCTTTTATAGCTTTCTGTCCTTGAACAAGTAATTAGGACATTATCTGTGGTGCTGTTGTCTTTCTGAACTTAGATGTAGTTGAAGATGAATATTACAATGCATAAAAAGCAATATCATGTACCCGTTGTAGGAGAACGTGTCACTGATCAAGGAGATCAATGACCTGCGTCGTGAGTTGAAGATGAGTCGTACACACATACACGACATGGAGGCAGCACTGGGTCTGCACAGCAAGAAGAACAAAAAGGGCAGCGACACCACTGCTCTGGCTCAGCTTGCTGCTAAGCAACCTTCCGCCATCATGGAGCAGAAGTTAGATGAACAGGTCAGTCATTTTGTTACTTGTATTCTGAAGTTTGAGCTATCAGTTTGTAGTGTGTGTGTGTGTGTGTGTGTGTGTGTGTGTGTGTGTGTGTGTGTGTGTGGTGTGTGTGTGTGTGTGTGTGTATGTGTGTGTCTGTGTTTGTGTGTGTACATATGTGAAGTGTGTTTGTGTAGTGTGTGCATGTGTGTGTATGCACACATGAAGGTGTATATGTGTTTGTGAAGTATGTGAGTGTTTGCGTGCATGCATGTGTGTGTGCGTGCATGCGTGTGCGTGCATGTATGTGAAGTGTGTGTTATGTATGTGTACATAAAGAGTGAAAGAGAGATAGAGATGGGAGGCAAACACAATTAGACACTGACATTTATCTAACTCATTTCTGTGCTGTGAAACAGGTCAAGATCATTGACATGCAGCGCATGGAGATCAAGCGATTACGACAAGAGAATCAGGATCTGGAGAAGATTGGCTCCCGACCCCCATCAGGCCCCTCACTACCCCTATGCAGACCGTCATGTAGTGTTGTGAGCACATATCACAATAGCAACAGACACACTGTGCTCCAAATTCCCTTCTTCTGAATGTGTCACATTGTGAGGCCAGAGATGCTGTCCTGCATCGTTCTAATGTTCAAATCCATCATGTCAGCTCCTTTTTACAGACAGGTGAACATTTTCATCATGTTACTGATTTTGTCTTTGATAAATCAAGCATCAGAAATCCACAGAAGCTTCCTGAATGTATTTTGGAGGTATCAGTCGTTTGTAAGAAGTTGACAGGTGTATCTGATTAGTCCTGTGTAAGATGTGCATTTATTTTTTTGTTTCAGCCTGTGAATAAACATCAGATTCATTGTGACAGAAGTGTATTTTACAAAGGTGTGTGGGAAAAAGAGGTCAAATGCCTTGCAGAGAGAAAAAACAACTTGTCTCAGTGTGTCATTCCTGTTTATCTAAGTTAACGTTCCGTTATAAACAAGCTTATCCTACTGAAAACTCTTCACATACAAAACATTAAACTTTTCAACTCCATCTCCTTATCCGCCAGGTAAAAAAACTTAACCCTTGGACTCTTTCACCATATTCTCTAGCGTCCTGCAGGAATCTGGTGGAAGCGGTTGGATAGGATGAGGAGTGAAAGTGTTAAAAGCATGGAGAGTTAAGCATTAATCTTCATTTTCCACTTTATAACTGATGGCGCGCATGCAAAGATTGCGCTACTGAGCTTCTGTGGAACTGATACCCAAACATGATACATCACACAGCCATGTGATAAAACCAAGGAGAGTAAAAATAGAATATGGACATGACGGTGACATAAAAACAGAGGTCTGTGCTGTACAGTTCTGTGACCTGATTGTTTCTTTCTGCTTTTTTTTTTTTTTTCATTTCTATCAAAGTGTACTTGGTGATCTTGTGGTTGAATTTTCTCATGTAAGTTATGACTATTTGAATTTGAAATGTAAATGTTATAAAAATATCATGTGATTTTTATGTTGATGGCAAATTGCTGAACATTAGCATAGGAAGTCATCATCAGAACAAAATTCTCTTTTGAGTTTTATGGATTACACCCAGATTTTAATTTATTACGATGGATTTTTTTTTAATCATTTGTATCGATACTCCTCGGTGTATGTTGCCAAGAAAGCTTACAGCATCATGCAGTAATATTCCAGGGAGAGGGAAAGGAAAGGGAGGTTTCTGGTCTTGTAGATTTCTTTTCACAACTAATGTAAAAATGTCTTCGTTTTGATACACGGAGGCTGTACACACGGGCGCGCATGCACACACACACACATACACACAAACGCCCTCTTACACACAAACAATCATTAACTGCTATTCTTAAATATATCAACACATCAGCTGTTACAGTCACATAACCATGGCAATATAAGTATTTGTCAACTTTCTCACAAAGAAAACCTGCTGTTTACCATCATCAAAACAACAATCAAAAGGATTTAATAAAAAGCATTCTGCACAGCAGTCAGTTAACCTTATTTCTAAATTTTGGCAATATTTCAGACCATTTTCAATCTTGTATGGTTTTCAATATCAAACAAAAAATAGAATGCTGAAGATTCAGTTTAGCGGCTGAATGCATTCCAAGCCAATCAAGTGTGTGAAAACAGTTGTGTCTGGTTCGCAAACTGCTTTGTGTCATCCAGCCAGGTACTTGTACAATACATTTAGTATTACTTAAACTGTGATATTATACTGTACATACCCATTTGTTAAAAAGATGAATATATAAATAAACTTCAGATTCATATGTTGACAACTCTGTATGTTTTGGTGAATGTGGGAGCTCTAAACTTTTCATTATTATTTTTTGTGCATGTTCTTAATTGTTCTCACAATACTGCTTACATCCTCACTGCTTTGTCATAAGAATGTAAACCAAACAGATGGTTAAGCCATTCTAAACATTATCTCCACGGCTTTGCAGGCGCCTCTCTGCCTTAATCTATTTAGTTTCAGAGGCAGCAGCTGTTGTCTGCTAGCCTTATCAGTGCCATCCCCTGCTGCTACAAGGCCGCTGACCGGAAATTCCCTCTGTGTTATGTGTTGTGCCACGCTAGTGTGTACAGGATTTTACCAAAATGTACAGCGTCGTCTCTCCGTAACCGGACTTATTACAGTTGTGATTTTCATGTGTATGCTTGTAGGACTTCTTATTCATAAGATGTGAGTATTCTTTTTTGCTAGCGTTATTTCGTTGATGCTGTAGAGAGGGAGGAAAAAGGTGTATATTCTGCACTGACAGTGCCTCTGGATACGTGATACTAGGGCCTGATACTGTTAGTGTGTACGCCGTTACAGTCACAATGGAGGGAGAAAAACATTTAGAAAATGAGCATACTTTTAGACTTAATTCTTTGTGTAGAATTTGTGGTGAAAGATCAAGGAGGAATCGTGACATAGATCCCCCGAAGCTGTATACAAACTATGCTTTTGAGCTGGAGCGGTTTCACGGTATAGTTGTGTCTAATGACACTAGTAGTACACACTCCACAACACTGTGCATGAAATGTTACTCAAGGCTGATAAGACTGAGAAATTCATCATCTCCATCTGAGAAAACTTTGCAGACAGCTAAAGAAACCACGGAGAAATGTACTGCATTATGGGCGCAGTTTGTTCCTTCCAGCCGCCATGCACATCAACTCCTACAAAAGTGAAGACAGCCAGCTGTATTACATAATGAAAGAACGCCTCACAGGCACGTCACCAATGATACAGTCATCTCCTGCAAAGCGGCGAAGAGAAAGTCAGAAAAATGCAGAGAAAGAACAGAATTCATACACTTTTTTATTTTACTTTTTTTATATAGGGATAGGAAGAAACAAAGAACTACACACAAAATCAGTAATTAAAACAAATAGTAAAAAACATAATAAGACATGACTTGGCTTGAAACACACCGTAGAGACAACTAGGAATAGTGTACATTTCTCCCTCCCTTTGTGAACAGTGCCAGTTTCTCAATGACTATAAACACTCTCAGTCTGTGGAATTTGTGATAAGGCCATGTATATGGGCCGCCCTTCACTTGCTTCCCAGTGCCAGGAGGGTGGGGTAATTAATCACAGCCTGCCGCGCCCCAGACGAAACGCTAGGATAAACAGGTCAGTGCAGTGCATGGCTGACACATGTAGCTAGCCACACAGTGCGTGTTTAGTACTGAGAAAAGTCAGTTGTTACTTACAGCATGCTTGGAAGACTGGTCTTTTTGTCTGTGTTAATTCATGCTAGCCTGCCCTACCCTGAAGTGATGCAGAAAATTACCCACATTTTTGCATGTTTGGCTTCCACATTGTATGGCGTGTTTGGAGTCTTTGGAAAGTGCAGTTCAAGAACTATCTAAAGGCAATTAGCGCGTAATCCTGGTTCTGGTGAGGAATTTGTAGTAAATGGAAAGAGAAAGGTACTGTGTTTACAGAGCTGTTAGCGCCAGCCAGCCGCTCAGCAGAGAGGACTGGCCATCCGCCTTATCTCTGGCTCAGGGGACTAGGTTACTTCCCCTGCCACCTGCAACTAAACATCAGGCCCATAAAGCCGTGTCTCCCTTTTTATACTATTATTACAGAAAATCAAAATCTTGTACTTCTCAAGGTCACTGTGATTTTGAAGAAGATTCAGAAATGACATGGGATATTCATGAGGACTGGTAGACTGTCAGAACAGTGAAAACAGATTTTAAATGTTGTCAGAAGTTCCTCGTAAAATACTGTTCACACTTTCCTCAAAAAGACAGGGGTCCCAATTTTCTGATTTTTCTCCAAAATCCAAGAAAAGCCACATGCTGCTTCCAAGAAAAAAATGTGCTTTCCGAGAAAATAAAAGAAATTCGACTGATAATTTTTTTCTTCTGAGAAAGTCGGCTGTTTGTAGTCTGGTCTCTTGTAGCAGATGACAAAATTTTGGTAAGGAGGATAAATCCGGTATCATTTTCCGCTAAAGTCACCTCCAGTGTTTTCTGTGTGTCAGGCGATGCCTGTTTTCAGAACCGATTGCAAAACTTTTGAAGAGTGTGACCATGTCTCGAGCCTATATTCTGGAGAGTGGATCTGCCGCAATAAAACCGTTTGACAAAACTGCTAAAATTAGCGGTGTTAGGAGTGGATTTCACGAAAGATTGATGTCATGGAAATGAGCACATGGCTTTCACAGTTTCAAAATAAGAGGCTGGCATAGCCTACTGTGTCTTGTGCCATTGTGAAGTCAATTAAAATAACTATGGCTGAGCAGGCATCCACAAACTTTCAGACCATATTAAGTCAAAGAAGCACCAGATCAGACAGAAAACTGCAAAGAATCTTGAAGCTGTTCAGTCTGGGTTGTTGTTTAATGTTTGTTGGAGCATATATCAGAATAATACTCACCAAATTATTTTTCATAAATTATTTGCTTCAGTACAAAGGATCATAAACAGGCCTAAACCTGTGCTAGTTAGCTTCAGATTGCACTATTTTGCATCTATAGTCAAAAAATATTTCTGGGGGAGCATGTCCCCAGATGCCCCTAGATATTCAGACTCTTTTTCATTTGGCATTGAAAACCCTGAAAGGAGCCGAATTTAGGCACTTTTTTAAAATCCATGTGTCCTTGACCTTGAGACCTTATCTTCTGATCATATGCATTTGAGACTCCTCAATCCACAAACAGCTGAGAAAATCTTGTTAACACATTTTGGTAAAACAGTGTCCTGGGTAATATGAAGTAGTCTCCCTTTTCTTTTTAATGGACAATAAAACAAAATGGCCGAGCCATTCTAACAATCTCACATTTTCTTTGAACCCCACCTCTTCCATATAATTATTACTCTTGAACAGACAATTGTGAAAAGATATGTATGTGTGTGTGTGTGTGTATGTGCATACAAGCATGATATGAAAAAACGACAGAAAGCAGAGGAACAAGGCAGAAACAAAGAGTGACAAAAAAGAGGTTATTTCCAGAAGGTGGAGATACCATTTATACTAAAAGAACCTCCCGCATTCCCACTTGGAGAGGTGTGGGGGGGGGGGGGGACCCCAGGTTTCAGATATAATTTTAACCGCTATGTTGCAGTGATTAAATTGAGAGATTTCAGGCAAAGATTTTACAGATATTTCTACTATCATAGCGACAATGGGATCAAAACAAACTGATTTTACAGACAGGCAGTGAGTTGACAGGAAAAATGATGTCAATGACTCAAAGAAGAAAATGATGATGAAATAAAAGGAAAATAAGTAAAACTCACAATTTTCTTCTGTTTCTTTTATTTTCTTGTCTAGTCAGAATAAACAATAAAGCAATAATCCCATTTGTTCTGAAATATGACCAAAATGTCTCTTAACATGTCACCCTGAAACAAACAGAGAATGATCATTCGATCAGTCATCTGAAACTTGCACAATGAGCATAGCATCCACCAACATGAAAATCAAAATTATTTCAGTGTTCTAGAAACAAAGTAATTTTTCTCATAGTGAAACAATGACACAAGTGTCCATATCTCCCCCAAATACCAAGCAACATTAAACAGTGAGTGCTTTTAAAATACCCGGTAACACAACTGCTGTGTACTACAGCTACCACAAACATACTAAACCCAACATTTAACATCTAGTTGTGCAACCTCCTGTGAATTACCTCTGCATAATTTGAGAGTTTCCTGTTTCACAGAAGACTTAGACCAAAAACGTCCTGATATAGTTGTTTCAAGCAGAAAATGCTGCATTCCTCCTGAAACCTGTTTGTACGTGAACATGATGATGATGAAAAATGGAATCTAACCATGAATCCTACAGAGATCAATTGTGTTATTATCACGATGATAAGCTTCTAAAACACCACCACATCTGTCACATATATCAATTACACAATTATGCGGATGAAACTGCCAATAAAACTTCTCTTTGAAAACATAAAGCAATTTGAATTATGCAAACAAATTAAAACTCAGCCGTAAATTAAACATAACAAGCAAACTCTTCAACATGTGTCATAAGTAATGCACAAGAACAGGTGCGACCCTGTCAGAATGGAATACTATTGTGGCAGTGTTCTGCCTGGCTCACAAAAGGAAAGGAATAATGGCAGTACGACGACGAGGGTAGTTCTTGAATTCCTTTACGTAGTTGCGATGTTTGCCCTTGGCCCACACTGCCATCTGATAGAAGCCAGCAAATGTGAAGAGACCAGCTGAAAAAAAAACAGAACTTACTGTCAGTCATGAAATGTTCTCGTAGTTTATATATGTCTTCAATTCAAAGGAAGTTACTCAATGCTATTCTATGGCAACAAATGCATCATTTAAATCCTACATTGTCCCACCACATAGTTTTTCCAGACTGAATTGTGCTTAGTGTATGCCTCTGGCCTAGAGAATCTGTTTGTTATTCATCACATATGAAAAATTCCCCCTTCATTTTGTTTGACCCACAGGAAGCCACAGGTTGCTTCTGGAGGTCCTGTTAGCTTTTGTTTGACCCACAGGAAGCCACAAGTTGTTTTTGGAGGTCATGTTAGCTTTTGTTTGACCCACAGGAGGCCACAGGTTGATTTTGGAGGTCATGTTAGCTTTTGTTTGACCCACAGGAAGGCCACAAGTTGTTTTTGGAGGTCCTGTTAGCTTTTGTTTGACCCAAGGAGGCCACAGGTTGATTTTGGAGGTCAGTAGCTTGTTTGACCAAGGAGGCAAGGTTGATTTTGGAGGTATGTAGCTTTGTTGACCCACAGGAAGCCACAAGTTGTTTTTGGAGGTCCTGTTAGCTTTTGTTTGACCCACAGGAGGCCACAGGTTGATTTTGGAGGTCATGTTAGCACAGTTGGTTAGAGTGCCATGCTGGTAACATGGGGATCATGGGGTCAACCCTCAAGCAGGCCTCTGTGTGCATGCGCGCACGCATGTTGTGTGTGTGTGTGTGTGTGTGTGTGTGTGTGTGTGGTGTGTGTGTGTGTGATGTGTGTGTTGTGTGTGTGTGTGTGTGTGTGTGTGTGTCTGTGTGTGTCTGTGTGTGTGTGTGTGTCCGTGTGTGTGTATATTTGTATCTTTTTATACCAAGACCTTGCCAGAACACAGGGTGTTGCACAGGCTCAAGGATTTTGGCAGACAATAACTGGCTGATTGGGAGAAGCACATTAGGAATTGCCTGATTGTAATGAATCCCTCTTGAACAAACTCAAAAACTCCATACTCTACTCATTTCAATAAAATCATTTCAGATAAAGAGACATGACTGTTTTTTTGCTTAAAACAAACGCAAACTGCATTCCCTTGGTTGTGCAAGTTCTTCCCTTACAAAAGTGTGACCTGGCCATTTTGTTTGTTTGTTGATGTTTTGTGTTCTTTTGGGGGTACTGGTGTGGACAGTCCTTTCTTGACATGGCTGGCATGCCTTGTCATTCACACCAAGGAACTTACATAGCTTTGGAAGCAGCAAATAAATCATGAAAGAAACTGTGATGAAATTGTTTGATTTAAGAGGAGTTAAGGATGAGAAAGCTGGTTATAACTTTCTTTGATTTTGAGTGACATCTTGATATATACATTGCAAATACTAAACACTTAAAAAAAAAAGTCACAAATTATTCACTTGATTTGTTTACTTAGTTATTCTTTTACTAAGTAATGCTTTAATGTTTACTAGCAAAACTACAACATGATTAATCTGTATGTCACTGATGAGATAAATGGAAAAAAAAACCATTGAGGTGATAGATGTCTTTTTTCATCTCAATTTTTTCCCTCAGCATAAGGCATGTAGATTTTGGGGGCAGTAAAGGATTCAAATATAAAACTTGTCAACAGGACTCAAACAAATCATACAAAACTTGTGATAGGACTCGAACAATTCAATCTACAACTTTTGCTGAAATATTCTAAGAGGTTAGTTGAATCTACTTCTATGAAATACTATATCATTGTCTTATTAATCCAATCCACCTGTCAAACTAATCAAGTCAAAAACACTTGGTTATTACTCTAGATGTGTTATGTACACCAAAAGTAAAGACCATCACCAAATGCTGCCTATGTAAATGGGGAAAAAATTTCACACACAGATGTATAAGAACATGAAAGATGCAAAGGTGTGAGTGCATCTGCATACATGTAAGGCATAACAATAATCTAGGACTATGTAAAATATACGGTACAATAATACTTTATATAACATGTAAGGTATAATGTTAATCTAGGACTATGTAAAATGTATGGAACAATAATACTTTGCATAATATTACATAGTACTGATTTAGGACAATGTACGATATATGGCACAACATACTCATTCTAGGACTATGTTAAACATATTCACAACAGTGGTATCTTTCTTGTCATGCAATATACACTCTATCAAAAATAGTATACAAAATAGACAAAAAAATCCAGATAAAGGGCAAAGAGATTAGACCTGGCAAGCACTGAGTCATGACGGCGAAGGCAGTCCAGGCCATGACCTCGTAAGAGTAGTTGGGACAAGACACCAAGCCAAACAACCACGTCAAGGGGTTGGAGGTAGAGTAAGGGATTTTACGCTCTTTCGAACCTTCAAAACATCATCATAAGAAATAAATAAATTTTTTAAAAACATAAAATAAAAGATGGGGGTTCCAGTCAGGCATGTCAGTCTTGGCAAGTTTTGTATTCTTTCCTCTATTCTTGTACTGCAAGTTAACTATGATTTTAGTCATCAATACATATGGGACTATCAAAGGCGCCAGCAATAAAACCTATATTTCTTTACAAGTTATACTAAACATATGCCTACATATACTGATAAAGGAATATGTAACACTGAAGTATTATTCAGTGCAAATGATATCTTTATGCTTCTAACCAATCATGGAATTATTTCAGATGACAGTATATACACGCCAAAAAAAAATGATTTGGGCTCAAATCAATCACAACTGCAATCAGCAATCAATGAATTGGTCTTTAAGATTTTCACTGAGCTGATAAACTCTATAAGAAAGGACACATACATAAAATATGCTATACAACATGATACAGAACAATACATGTAACACTGATTGTGATACTGAACAGATTACATTTATCAAGAAAAACTAGAATGGTTTCAAGTCAGAATAATTTACAGAGCCACAGCTTCTGTAGAAGTATGAAGTATCAAAAACATCACACACAAAAAAGTTTAATTTGCACAGAAGAATGTGTAGATATATCACAAACAGTGGGTAGTGTATCATTTCATCAGACTGCTGACTGACAAAGAATTAAAAGAGCAGGTGTGGAAGATTACCTGCAGGCCTCAAATTACGCAGTGCAACGTGAATCGAGAAGTTTCCCAACTCCGCTAACTGCACAAACACAACAAATACACATATACACAGACGGAAAAAAAAAGACACAGATAAAATATGTGCTAGACAGTAAGAGTGTGCACCAAGAAAGCAAGGGATCAAGAATTAATCCTCAGAGCACGCAACAAAATAGAAATTTTGGATGTGATAGAAAGATATACTGACAGTAACACACTTGAACACATACTCCTCTCTTACTGTGCCCTTCTCTCTTTCACACACACACACACACACACACACACACACACACACACACACACACACACACACACACACACACACACACACAACACACACTCACACACACACACACACACACACACAGCCTGATCAACCGCAACATTATCATCAAGTAACCATAACAGTACAAATTTACAGGAAAAAAAATCATGATATACAGTGCTCCCTGCATTTCAGTACTGCTTAGATCTCTATATACGATTTTAAAATTAGAAAATGTCATGTAAAAAGAATGATTTGAATGCTCTCTCTCTCTCTCTCTCTCTCTCTCACACACACACACATATCTTTGACTATATGAATGCCAGATCAGAGAACACAAAAGTTATTTTGCATTTTCTACAATTCTACACCATATACTTACAGAAAATGCTGCCAGTCCCCCAAAGACCTGCACATCCCCATAAGCTGCAATGATAGAAAGGCATACATGTCAGTGAACATGCAGATAATCCTTAAATTTTGAGCAGCCGCTCAACAAGGCTATGGCAACAAATAATACCATGCCAATAAACATATTTCTTTTCATGTGTACTGGTGTAAAATGGACAGATAGAAGAACCAATGAAAATGTCCTGGAAGAACATGATACCACCAGAAAATTACCAGCAGACATCACCAAGAGAAGACTAAAATACATTGGCCATGTGTCATGTTACAAGAACACAGACCTCATGGCACCCAGTTTTCAAGGAAAAACAGAGGCAAAAAGGAAGAAAGGCATACCTCCAGTTTCATACATCGAGAACATAATCAACATCAGTGGCCTTAACTTTCAAGAAGTTGTCCAGAAAAGTCAAGACAAGAGCTATTTGGAGGCGAGCGGCTGTGTCACAGAGTGCATCGGCCAACAGTGAACCTGGTGACGCAGACTGGTGACAGTTGACTGGTACTCATATTCAGTTTCAAAAATAGCAAATACACACACATATGCACTCACCTGCACATACACACACACATGCATAAGCACACATATTCACACACAAAGATATACGTGCATGCACGCACGACACACGCCGTGCACACACAACACACACACACATACAGACACACAGACACAGAGGCATACATCTGTGGTCTTCATGATGGGTCCTGAGGGTTTCCTCTCTAACCTGTTGTAGTATCTTTGTTGACAGCAAACTCAGGATGAAACTGTTTGAGGCATGGTCTGCATGCTTTTTGTCTGTTAAAGACTAGCCAGTATCTGTTCACCCTGTGACATTTCAACACACTTTTCACTGTGATCAGGCCTGCAATGGATACTGCCCCCACTTTCTTCCACAAGCTTCTGGTAATCTGTCAAGATCTTCCAAAGTGAAAGTCTCTTATTGAGAGAAAGAGAGAGAGAGAGAGAGAGAGAGAGAGAGAGAGAGAGAGAGAGAGAGAGAGAGAGAGAGAGAGAGAGAGAGAGAGAGAGAGACGGATGGACGGACGGACAGGCAGGCAGGCAGACAGGCAGGCAGATGGACAGGCAGGCAGGCAGACAACAGACAGGTAATCAGACAAATATCAAACAGACAAAGAGAAAAAATACTCAAAAAACTGACCTGGTGGAGTGTACAGTGGATGGTTCACGAAGTAAGCTACGAAAGCAGCAAAGCCCCAGTAATACATGCTGTTCTGTAAAGACACACAAAACTAACACTGATGTTGCTTTCTCCAAAACACTGATGCTTAATACAGGAATGATGGAAACTCATAACAAGACACACACAATCACAGAAACAATATGCGGATGATTAAATATTTCAATGCCAACATGTACATTTGAAAAGAAGCTGATCACCCATGTCAAGGAGTTTTGAAAAAATTAAAAAATATCATATTTCATCATCCAACTAAGAAAATCCAATAAAACCATACTTTTTGGGTTTAGTATACTTTACTCTTTCATGTTAAAAAATGAAATGAAAATCATACAATTTTAGAAATAATTATGTGGCCACAAAATATATGTTACACAAATACACATGCAATTTTTTGTTTCCAACACTAGGTTTTAGCAGTTTGTCAGTTACCAAATGTGCACATCTGTATGCATATTAACATCATTTATATCAAATTGCTCATCCTTTTTTGCATAAAGTATGTGGTTTTCACAAAAAATAAACATATATAGTCAACTGATTCTCTGGTTCCCATGGTCTGTGATAAAATTGAAAGCAGGGAGCAACACATAGTCAAGACTTAATTGGGAAGTCACCACACTGGTATCTTGACACAGAGTCTGCCAGATGATTGCTGGAATTGTCCTAGTGCAAAGAATCCATCTTAAGCAAATTCCATTCTCTCTAGACACACATTCAGGTAAGTCCCCTTGCAATGGAAACATGTTAAAATGTATTTGTGCAAATTTCATTCTCTACAGGCCTACATATGTGCAAAGAAAGAGATAGAGAGAGAGAGAGAGAGAGAGAGAGAGAGAGAGAGAGAGAGAGAGAGAGAGTGTGTGTGTGTATGTGTGTGTGTCTGTGTGTGTTTCTTTTCTGTCAGTCTGTCTGTCTGTCCGTCCATCTGCCTGTCTGTCTGTTTTTCTGTGCCTGTGCATGTGCACATGAATGAGTGAATACTTTTTCAAACCCACCTCTCAATTTTCCTTTTTGCCACTGTCTGCTTAGCATAAAGATTAATCTGTTGAACTAAATGATACAGACAAAAATTAATAAGAAGAAAATCAAACTTTTGCCCGATATGTTTCCTAAAAGAAAAAACAATTTTTTGTTTGGATGGGTAGTTGGGAGGTGTCACCCCACCAAACAACACTAACCTTGAAGATGTTTTGGATGGGCATGGTGGCATGTGAAAACCGATGAATAAACACAGTCTCCAGCAAACGTTTAGCATAGTGGAAGGTCCAGCATCCTGCTGCAATTCTAAGAAAACACAAAAATGCAGACTTCACTTCTGCTCTTTACATTCATGAACCAACCAATAAAGCAAGCAACTATTGTTCATTAAACCTGAAACCCCAGGAACATACAAACATTAGGACAGAAACTATGAAAGAGAGGGAGGGGGGGACCAAAAAGATAAACCGACTATTAAAATCATATATATTATGACATAACCTGCTGCCATGTCAAGGATTATGGCATTGTTGAAATGGTCTTGGACTTTTCCATACTACAGATTCACATCAAAATCATGGAAAACAGTAAAACAGCAAACATGAAAACAGTAAAATAACAATCAAACAACTGAATAATGAATGAAATTCATTTATCAATCCTGATCTTAAAAAAAAAGCGCTATATATGAAATCAATAACTCACTTGACAACATCAGCATAGGGTAATTTGGCTGCCTCAACTCCATAGATGACAGCAGGTCGCATGAAGAATACAAGATAGATAACCAGCGGGCCTGCATATTCTGTCAGAAATACCTGACAAACAGTTCAGAATAACTAGCATTAAAGCAACCAGTGCAGAAGATCAGATCAACTGAGTGTACTAATACATCGACATTCATCCACTCATCTATCAGATCAACTGAGTGTACTAATACATCGACATTCATCTATCTCACTTATCTATCACCCATCCAGTCATCAATCCATCTATTCATTTATAAAGCTGTCAATATTTTTAGCAACAATGGCTTGCGTCCCACTAGTGAACTTATCTGGTTATGTCATTCATCAATGGATGACCAAAGAACTTTTATATGTTTTGCCCATTCAATACAACACACAATCTCTTCCTTCTCCTGCCTCCAGGTATATGTACCAGTTACTTCCCTTGTTCAAACTTCCCTCAATGACAGTTGCAAAAGTATTTGTATAAAATAAGCAAAAATTCCACTATGAAACTAATGTCAAGAAGAGCATAATGTTTTGTCCATGTGTGTGTGTGTCTGTATATATATATACTGACACAGACTTCAGAGGAGGCATTCCCGAGGAATTCAGTGCCAGGTGATCGGTCTGATGCTGATTTAGCTCTACTTAGCTGCATGCACCAATAAAAACTTAAAAGTTAACAAACTTTGAGATACGTATTGACAATGGTCTTCCAACTGGGAGGTCTGGGTTTGAGCCTCTTGGGTATCGCCTGGTGGACAAAGGGTGAAGATTTTTCTCATCTCCTTGGTCATCAAAAGCCCAGACCTGTTACTGCCTAAATTTCCTTATGTCTTCTCAGTGTTCATCATTACATTTGAAAGAAATTAATCCATCCACATTTATTAAAGCACTACAAAACATTACAAGCTAAAATCTTTGTTGCATGATATGTACAGCTTGTAACCCTGTAATCCAATAAAACACACAGACAGAACCAGGGATACCTACCGTAGTCCAACCCACTTGAGGACCCAGATCCTTGAAGTACAGACGACTGCCATTTTTCAAACCGAGGGAGCCCAGAGTCAAGTCGTCCTTCAGCATCTTTCCTCCTGAAACCACAGGAAAGAACAATGTGGTAAATCACTAGTTATATGTTTATATCCGTTACTTGCTGTGTATCATTAGTGTGCATGTGTGTGCACTCTGTCTGTGTGTGTGAGAGTGTGTGTGTCACTGTGTGCGTGTGTGTGACTTGTGAGTGTGTGTGTGTGTGTGTGTGTGTGTGTGTGTGTGTGTGTGTGTGTGCGAGTGCGTGAGTACATACAAGCATGTGTGTGTGTGAGCATGTATGTTGCCTTCTTACATTTCACAAAGTTCAAACAATGGTGGGGAGTCACCTTTCACAGCAAATGATCTTACTCTTATTGTGTTTGCATTCTAAGCTTTTCTGCTCTGCTGTGTAAGAGTTGTGAAATGTACTGTGCTATGCGATGCTGCATAGTACTAAACCAAAAATTTGAAAATGTTATCGTGTGGTCTGTACTGTGTTACAACTGAAATATGGTAAATGTGCTGGCTAATAACCTGAGTCCTGGGGCACAACGCAATTCAGTAGAAGCACTCTAAATGTAAAAGTTATTTCACATTTACACAGGTTACTGTGAAAACACTCAAACAACTCAACCATTCAGAATACTTCTGAAAGACAGAATTGTGTTGTGCATAGGGGCCTTGGTTTTCATTTTTGGAATTCTGGAATGACTTGACTGTAATACATAATAAATACTGACAGCTGACTCACTTGCATCCGTTCTGAAGGACTGCCTATCTGGGTAATACTTCGGCTCTGAAAAAGAAAAGTATTCTTCTGTTTTATAATCCTATTCCAAATTCCCAACATTAAAACAATCAAAAACAAGAATGGTATCTTGTTCTGTATTTGTTTTTGATAGTATCAATGTGAATTATAATAAAACACATGTGTTTCAGCAAGAAACATAAAAATCTAAATTTGAAACAGACATCAAAATAAGCAGAAGGAAACAATACAGTTTCTCTCTCTCTCTCTCTTTCTCTCTCTCACACACACACACACACACACACACACAAACACACACACACACACACACACACACACACACACACAGAAGGGTACAAGAAGTAACTACACTCACTTTCTTTGTAAAATGCCTTCTTGACATCATAAACAGTTGAACTAGGTTGCAGCTGAAACAGTAAAATTTATTCAACGTAATTTTACAGTCATGCAAGAAATCATTACATGTGACTGGAACACCACAATTGCTAAATTTACAATTTTACAAATCTTGAGTGATGTATAACAATTTCTGTAACATGTATATCAGTACTTCAAGTACTTACCACAGAATTACTCAATACTGACATCTTTGGAAAAAACAAATCTACAATTTAGTAAAATATAAGATCAGATGCTTGATGCACCTTGTAAAAAAAATTGATGAAGGAAATACAAATGTTTCATTGATTTCATGCATGTATAATCTTATAACATCACTTTCTGATTTTAAAACTTGAGCCAATTAAAGAAGTCAAAATAACTTACATCACCCAGTGAAGTGATGAGCTCCCCAGTTCTGGTTTGTACAATTTGGATCTGCACACAGACAACATGATTTACCCATTTACTTTGCCCTTTCACTCACTCATCACATCCATCAATTTGGAAACAGGCAGATGGGGTGAAGGAATCAAAGCTGAAACCAACTCATTGCAGTACTGCCGATCACTATATGGTCACAACTGAAGAAGCTTTTATACCCACCACATGCTGGCTGGCACTTTTGTTGGGAACTGAAGCAGTTTTGCTAATCTCATGCTGGTCAGGACTTTTCATGGAGCAGCACACAGCTGAAGGAAAATAACTGTTGCATGAATGAAAACTGCTCTGGCACTGGCCTAAAAACACATCACTTCCTATGATAATAATGCAGCATTTCTACATTTAGCCAAAACGGCATGTCCTTACTTATCTAAGCATGAGTTTGATGTCAGCTTCAAAGGAGAACACCTTCCAACTCCCAGTAACAAATAAAATGGTGATATTGAGGATCATTGGTAATATAGATCTACAAATATTGAAACTGACTCTCTAAATAGATATTCAATATGCAAAGTGTCATAAATCTGAATATGGATCTGCAAAGACAATCAAGCATGCTCATAAGGAATCTTTTTCTTTCCAGAAGCTGTTGTTTATCAAATTCAAGTGTGATGGTAAATACCTTGACTGCTCTTAACAGTTTTAATCTATCATTCATCTAAAAGTGCATATACAGACCTTTCCAAAACCACACTGTGTTAATTTGTTAGCTCTGTAGAAAATTCTATGATTTCCTGAAACAGGTCATCATACAGCTGACTTTGAAGTGTCTGTCAAAATGTTGCCTGTGTCGAGCTCTTGAAAATCAGTCAAAATGTTGTCTGATGTTATCTCAATGAAGTTTTGTTGGATATGGGTGTCCAACATTTCAAGTTCACTTGACAGCATGACAGGTGTATGCTTTCAGCTGATTTTTATTATTAATCGTGTATGTACCTATATCAATAAAAGGAAAATGAACCTGTTCCTGGGATCCTCGGACAGTTTTGTAGCAGTCCTTTCCCAGACCTCTGTCATATCATTGACTAGCATTTATCAAGATTTGATGCGCATGTGCGGAAAATGGCGGCGTTTTTCAGTTCAGCGTTAGGGAATTAGGGAAATTGAAGTCATATTATATATTATTATATATTATTTAACTTTGTGAAAGATTGTGCATATTTACTTGTATTAATGAAGGCTGTCAGTGCTGTTGATAGCTAGAACGTGCTTCCAGGACATTATTGGATAGCAACAGTGTTGTGTTGTTGGAGCACTAAGTTCACAGTTTCATTTTTCGTTTTTTCATTACTAACCAACGTTTTTGTCAGGCTGTAAGTATACTGCTCAATAGTTAGTACAATTGTAGTTTTATTACTTAGAAGGCTAAACTAAAATGTCCTGCAGGGGTCGTGGAGGTAGAGGTGGAAATCAGGGTCGCGTAGGGAAAGGGCAAAGAGGAAGGAGCAAAATAGAGGAATTAGGTACATGGCAATGTACGGTGTGCGACACCCCTAGCAAGGGACCTAGAGACCTTGAGTGTTTTGTATGTAAACAGTGGACACACCAGAAGTGCGCCCAAATGAAGGACGAAATGTATGATACACTGAACTGCCCGAATGTGCAGTATGTTTGTCTTAAATGCATGGACAGTCAGGACATACAATCGCGTTCGGGATGTCCGCCTAGACAAACTATTGCAAATGGTTTATGATCTGACCAAACAGGTGAAGGATCTAGACCAACGGCCAGGAGGAGAAAGCTTGGACAAAAAAATCGATGAGGCAGTGAGTAAGAAAGTTGAGGAGGCGATGGAGGAGAGAGAAGAGAAAGAAAAAGAAAGATGAATGTGATCATAGTGGATGTTAGAGAGAGCCCCGAAGATAGTGCAGAGGATAGGAAGAAAGACGACTTGAAGGCTGCCAAAATGATTCTGGGAAAACTGACAAAGATAGAAGACAATGATGTGAAAGAGCCTATCAGACTGGGAAAGGTGGGAGGAAATAGGCCCAGGATGTTGAAGGTAACCATGACAAATGAGGGAAAGAAGAAAGAAGTAGTGAGAAAGTCTCCTGAGCTGAATGCCGGAGTGACAGATCTGACAAAAAAAATATATGTCAACCATGACTACACTCCCAAACAGAGGCAAAAGTACAAAGAGCTGAGAGAAGAACTGATTAGAAGAAGGGATGAGGGCGAACAGAACATAGTAATCAGGAATGGACAGATTGTGACTGTGAGTTCCAGGCCAAGAGGAGCAGAGGGTGGGAAAGGGCCAACAGGAAGTGGGAGGGAGAAAGCTACATATTGAACCGACAAAGGAGATCATGTACATAATGTAAATAGAAGTGAACATGTAACTCAGGAAGAGTGCATTGTTGTATATTCAAATGTTGATAGTTTGTTAAACAAAAAAGATGAGTTTTTGGCCCTCATAGATGATTTAAAACCAAGTGTGATTGGGCTGACAGAAACCAAGCCGAAGAAGAACGTGAGAGATTTTATTGAGAATCAATATTCTTTTCCTAATTTTGATATGTTTGTGTCAAAAAATCCCCAAAGGGAAGTTGTATTATATACTGAAAAAAGGTTGAATGCAAGAGAGTGTGAAGAGTTAAATAATGAAGACCTTGAAGAAAGTGTGTGGTGCTCTTTTAGTGGTGCTAATGGTGAAGAAGTATTGTTAGGATGTATATATCGAAGTCCTAATACAAGCACAGTAGAAAATGACAAAAAGCTGTTTGATGTTTTAAAATCTGATAAACTTAATAAGTATGATAAGATTTGTATTGTTGGTGACTTTAACTTTCCAAATGTTGGTTGGGATGGAGAGTGGAGAGGTGATAAAAGTGACAAAATAATTGAGAATTTACGTGATGCATTTTTAATTCAAAAGGTATCAGAACCTACTCGAAGAAGGAAAGGACAAATTCCTTCTCTGGATGACTGGGTACTAGTAAATGAAGAAAACTTAATCTCAGATATAGAGCACTTACAACCGGTTGGTAAAAGTGACCACGACGTATTGAAATTCAAATTGTATGTCTCAATGTATAATGCACCTATAGTAGACAAATACAAGTATGATTTTAATAAGGGTACTTACAGAAAACTTAATAATATTGTAAAGGATGAAGATTGGAGTGACTTGGTCAATATGGATGTTGAGAGTGCTTGGGGTATGATAAAAAAAAGTGTTAAATGATGGTGTTGAGGAATGTGTCCCAAAAGTTAAAGTTAGTAATTATAAACATTTCAGACCTATATGGTTAGATAAAAAGGCTCTGAGGAAAATTAAAAAGAAGTATAATACATATTTGAGAACCAAAAAAGGTAGTGATTATGATAGATATATAACATTACCAGTAAGACTAAGAAATGAATGTGCCAAATTGTTGAAGAAAACCAGAAAAGAGTATGAGAAAAATATTGCTAAGGAAAGTAAAAGTAACCCGAAAATTTTTTGGAAATATGTACAAGAAAGGACAAAAGTTAAAACAGGTATTAGCCCCTTAAAAACCAATGATGGAAAACTGGTTGTTACAACTTACAGATAAAGACAAAGCTGAAGTTTTAAATAAATTTTCTGCAAGCGTTTTTACAACAGAAGATATCAGTACATTACCAGATTTAATAGAAAATTCAAAGTCAAATGGTATATCATTATGTGATATCAGAGTTACTCCAACTGCGGTAGAAAAAAAGTTACAGGAACTAAACCCGAATAAAGCTAAAGGACCAGATTTGATATCCCCTAGGATACTAAAGGAAGTAAGTAAAGAACTTGCAAAGCCACTTTGTATATTATTTAATAAGTCCTTAGAATCAGGTGAGTTACCAAAGGATTGGAAAACAGCCGATGTTAAAGCCTTGTTTAAGAAAGGAAATAGGAGTGACGCTGGGAACTATAGACCTGTAAGTTTAACTTGTATTGTTTGTAAAGTACTGGAATCACTAGTAAGAGATTGTATCATTTCTCACTTTGAAAGTAATAAATTTTATGCAAAATGTCAACATGGATTTAGAGGGAAAAGATCCTGTGTAACCCAATTATTAGAAGTTATGGAGGATTTCACCAATATGATGGACAATGGGGACCCCTTTGATATCGTGTATCTTGATCTTAAAAAGCTTTTGATTCTGTACCTCATGAAAGACTGCTCATAAAATTAGCATCTTATGGTATTACAGGAAATACACTCAAATGGATCCAAAATTTTTTGTATGATCGAAAGCAGAGGGTAAAGGTAGGAAATGCTGAATCAGAAGAAACAAAAGTAAAAAGCGGGATCCCTCAGGGCAGTGTACTGGGTCCAATCTTGTTTACAGTATTTATAAATGACTGACCTGATTCACTGCACTGTACTTGCAAAATTTTTGCTGACGATACAAAACTATATGACAAGGTTGCCAATGTTAATTTAATTCAACAGGACTTGCTAATACTACAAAACTGGTCAGATACTTGGAATTTATATTTTAATGTTTCAAAATGCCATGTAATGCATGTTGGTAAGAAGAATATTAGACGAGAGTATTTCATGAAAATTGGAAATGATGTACAGAAAATTACTAATTAGTGTGTGTGAAACGGAGAAAGACTTGGGAGTTACATTTGATAGTGAATTATCCTTTGACCTGCATATTAAAAGAGTAGCAAATAGGGCTAACCAAATGATAGGAATTATCAAAAGAACATTTTTGTACATGAATAAACATACATTTTTAATGTTGTATAAGGCTTTTGTTAGACCACATTTAGAATACGCAAGTGTTGTTTGGAATCCGTATTTGATAAGACAGTCAATAATGATTGAAAATGTACAAAGAAGGGCAACTAGGTTGCTTATACTGTTATAGAGTGTAAAAATATGAGTTATAAAGAAAGGCTTAAGTTTTTAAAACTTCATTCACTGAAAGGTAGGAGGGTTAGGGGGGATTTAATACAGGTATACAAAATAATGAATGGGATGGATAAGCTATCAATTGAAACATTTTTTTCCTTTCCACAAGCTAGTATAACAAGGAATGCTGAAGGTAAAATATTTGTTAAACACAGAAATACTAACACAAGAGCGTTTTGTTTTTCTAACAGAATTGTTAAATTGTGGAATAAAATTCCTTTTGAAATTAAATTTACTAACAGCATTAACAAATTCAAAAATTTCCTGGACGATGACGCAGAATTCAAAATTTTATTTAAAAAAATAGACTGAAGCAGATTTGTTCAAGTATGAATATTAAGGCATGCTTTTCAGACCCCGAAGAAGAAAGCGTAAAACAAAAAAGATAGGGCGTTAAAAGGCCAGAAGGCCTAGGCTACGAGCCAGCCCTCAGCTACTACTACTACTTATAATTAATAATTATTATTATCATTATGTGTGTATATGTGTGAATGTGTGTGCAAATTTGAGCTTGAACTTGTCATTATGAAAACCAAACATAAACAGAAAATGGATGTAAAAAGATCTTGAAGGTCTCTTTGGTATGTTAAAATGAAATGATACCTGCAATACTTAAAACCTGTCTTAAAAGTACATTCATATCCTAGAGTAAGAACTTGTACAACGAACTCATACATACATGTAGGCCTACCATAAATTCATGATTTTTCTCTTCTTCAAGTAATGATCCGTATCAATGCAAGTTGACATGGGCTGTTTGTGCTAATAGTAAGTAAGCCTATACCGACCTGCAAACAGAAAATTTTATTATCTAGCCTAATTTCAAGCATTCTATACTCATAATACTGTATACATTTTCCTATCAATTCACATTGCGACAATAATTTGAATAAATGCATTGTAAGCATTCATCTCATTTGCACGAGGTAACGTTTTTCTTTCTGTCTTTCCCTTTTCCTGTATATCAGTTATGTAAAAATCAGATGTCAATATTCTCTGACCCTGACCGACCGACCATCGGACAACGACTCGCGTGTACTTTGGCCGGACTATAGATGATCACACCACCTGCGCAAGCTAATACCGGTTTTTGTAACTTGATCGGAGTGCACAGGAAAGCATGATAAACTGAACCATTCCTTCTGCAAAACACTATTCATACATTTCAAATAGCTATTACAAGTGTCTAAAGAAAGCGCAAGTAAAGATGCTATGAGCAATTAGTCCCTATGTACAAAACATATACATAAAAAAAGCAGACGGCATAGCTTTACCTCCATCTTGGAAACAGTGTAAGAGGCGTCACTGGTTGGGGTTGGTAACGGTTGGTGCCTTATCTCCCCTGCCACATCGCTTGACACTACACAATTTCCTGTTTTCCAAAACAAGTGCAACCCCTGCGTTCAAACAAATAGCACCAGAAAAATACGAAAATAGAAGCAGAACGCGTATTTAACATAAACAAGACAGGCCCAAATTTTCGGCCAACTGACCTTTGTCAAGCGTCAACGTAAGACAACAAAGAACAAGTAACGACGGAGGACAAGTTAGGTCTACACAAATTAGGATGGAAAAACACCATGATGGATCTTCATTTTATTTAGATCTATTTTTTTTGTTTGTTTTTTTTTTGCAAAGGTTTAAGTGAATGGGGAACGTGTGACCCGTGTGTAATCTGCATAACACGATCTCCTCCTCGCGGTTCCCAAGACCAAGTGGGAGTTGATTTAAAAAGTTCGGGGGTGGGGGTGGAGTGGGGTTGGGAAAGTTTTGTCTGGTTGTTCCAATGCTCTTGCCAGAGATTTTTCACGCAAGTTTGTAGCTTCGGTTTCAGAGTTGTGAAAAGGATGAAGGATTTTGATGAAGTATTTAGACATCTTTTCCGTTGTGGCAATCTTGGCAAAGCATTAACCTATTTTATTTACTCGAATGCCATGATGTCATGCGTAACAAATCATTTGCAGATAATTCAAAACGGTGTTACGAAAATATGAACACACATACCTAAACGAGAAAGACAGAGAGAGAGAGAGAGAGAGAGAGAGAGAGAGAGAGAGAGAGTGTGTGTGTGTGTGTGTGTGTGTGTGTGTGTGTGTGTGTGTGTGTGTGTAATTACCGTTTATAGAATAGGTCAGTAATTTCATGTTATATTACATTTTTTTAAAACTGTCAAGAAACCGGTTTTCTTCTGTTTATTATCTATTATTTTCATTTTTATCAAAATATCCACCGAAAACTGTGCCATGCAAGCCATATGTTGTTCCCGAACAGATATGTACTGAAAGAAAAATTGAACCGAGTGGCAATTATGCCAAGAAAGTGTAAACTGATGTAGGCCTAATGACTGTTTCCAGTTTGTTAGCATAGCTTGCCGGCAGGAAATTCACTGTTTTAGGCACTAGGTTTGTGCGGTTTTTCAGCTAAAACCACCAACAAAACAAACTTATTTTGAAGTAAACCTATGTTGTGTGCGTGCGTGCGTGTGTGCGTGCGTGTGTGTGTGTGTGTGTGTGTGTGTGTGTGTGTGTGTGTGTGTGTGTGTGTGTGTGTGTGTGTATGTTGTACCTTAAAGAAACATACATTCCAGTTTACTTTTTGTTTTTTATTTATAAAGGTTAGTACCCACCGATTTTTTTTACCTTTTTGGGGGTGGGTGAGGGAGGTTCCTTTTTATTTATTTATTTATGTTTTTTGTTTTTGTTTTTGATTTTATTTTTATTTTATTTATTTATTTATTTATTTGGGGGGGGGGGGGGGGTTGGGTGAGTGGGTATTTGGTAAATTCGCGTTGGTCACATGCTGGTTGTGTGTGAAGACTGCAGGTCTGGTATCTATAGTTGCTTGCTGATCGAGTTTAATTTTAGTCTCTTTCATTATCTTTTTCTCACCTCACTTGTCTCCGTGGTTCGTCCAGCTTGAAGTGTGGGCCGTTGTTGTTCTCTGCTGGTTGTGTATGATCTTTTTCTTTCCTTTTTATTCACATGTATCATTTAATCCTAACGTTGATACAAGTTTTTGGTTATTGACGCAGTGATCGTTCAAACCATTTCATTTGTGTTCACTTTTTTTTTCTGTCACACTTTCTGTACCTCTAAAGGCCACAAAATCTGAAGAAATGTTTGAAAATGCTATAATGATGATGGAGATGATAATCACGATACTACGGATTTCCATGCTGAATTGATGCGTGACAAGGCTATACTCTAGGTTTGCTTTCTGTTCACCAGGCCCGAGAAATACAGACACCTGCGTTATCGGCTACGACGTATAACATCCTTAATGATGCATCCGTTAAAGTGGATGAGCTTCTGATGCGGATGGTCCCAGTCTTTTCAGTAAGCCCTCAGCACACTCGACTCCAAGTAGGAGCCGGTTGGGGCCGAAAAATCCAACAAAGGTTTTTGGCAGGACGGACAGGATTCGCACCCACAACCATCCAGTCAGTAGTCCGTTGAGCTAACCGCTGCTTCTCCACGGCGACACGCGATCCTGGAATAAAGTGATTAGACTGCAAGAAAAAAAATCCTTGGGCTACAACTTTCATGTACACTGAAATATACGACAAGTGTGTGTGTGTGTGTGTGTGTGTGTGTGTGTGTGTGTGTGTGTGTGTGTGTGTGTGTGTGTGTGTGTGTGTGTGTGTGTGTGTGTGTGTGTCTGTGTGTGTGTGTGTGTGTGTGAGTGTGTGAGTGTGTGTGTGTGTTTGTGTGTGTACAGCTGGCTTTTTACCCCGCCGATGAGGCAGCCATTCTGCTTCCAGGTGTCACCAGGAAACTCACAGGAGCCACGAGATGCCAAATTGCTGTGTGGCCACCTACCAAAGGAGACCTGGCATTGTTGCTGGGTCATTTGGATAGAATGTTGCTGGGTCATTTGAAGTGCTGGTGGGTCACTTGGGGCGCTGCTGGGCCGCTTGAATGGAGTGTGCTGGGTCACTTGGATGGAGTGTTGCTGGGTCACTTGGATGGAGTGTGCTGGGTCAGTTGGGTGGAGTGTGCTGGGTCACTTGGATGGAGTGTTGCTGGGTCACTTGGATGGAGTGTGCTGGGTCAGTTGGGTGGAGTGTGCTGGGTCACTTGGATGGAGTGCTGCTGGGTCACTTGGATGGAGTGCTGCTGGGTCACTTGGATGGAGTGTTGCTGGGTCACTTGGATGGAGTGCTGCTGGGTCACTTGGATGGAGTGTTGCTGGGTCACTTGGATGGAGTGCTGCTGGGTCACTTGGATGGAGTGTTGCTGGGTCACTTGGATGGAGTGTGCCGGGTCACTTGGATGGAGTGTTGCTGGGTCACTTGAATGGAGTGTTGCTGGGTCACTTGGATGGAGTGTTGCCGGGTCACTTGGATGGAGTGTTGCTGGGTCACTTGGATGGAGTGCTAATGGGCCACTTGGATGGAGTGTTGCTGGGTCACTTGGATGGAGTGTTGCCGGGTCACTTGGATGGAGTGCTAATGGGCCACTTGGATGGAGTGTTGCTGGGTCACTTGGATGGAGTGCTGCTGGGTCACTTGGATGGAGTGTTGCTGGGTCACTTGGATGGAGTGTGCCGGGTCACTTGGATGGAGTGTTGCTGGGTCACTTGAATGGAGTGTTGCTGGGTCACTTGGATGGAGTGCTGCTGGGTCACTTGGATGGAGTGTTGCTGGGTCACTTGGATGGAGTGCTGCTGGGTCACTTGGATGGAGTGTTGCTGGGTCACTTGGATGGAGTATTGCTGGGTCACTTGGATAGAGTGTTGCTGGGTCACTTGGATGGAGTGTTGCTGGGTCACTTGGATGGAGTGTTGCTGGGTCACTTGGATGGAGTGCTAATGGGTCACTTGGATGGAATTTAAACAGTGCCTATTCTAATCCAGCTTACGAAAGACAGTGTACAGTGTGCCCCCCTACTAACAGTA
The DNA here is from genome assembly GCA_030674185.1 of Monoplex corrugatus. NCBI lineage: Eukaryota > Metazoa > Mollusca > Gastropoda > Littorinimorpha > Ranellidae > Monoplex > Monoplex corrugatus. Next base: position 69,215,382 of record CM060315.1, on the reverse strand, counting down.
AACACTCATCTGCGGGGCCAGACCAAGTCCGAGACTCCCTTTTTCCCCCGGGAGTTTGAGAGCGCTTACACATGGCAGGACTAAAGGGGGCCAACAGCCAAGGAAACCGAGCTGATAGCTTTATGTCCAGCATACAGACATCACGGGTCGATCTGAATCAACTTCTCTCTTTCTTGCATGTGGCGTCAAGTTGTTATCGTTATTGTTGTTTAAAGCCCCGCCGACTGCGTAGAGCCATATCAGGGCTATAATCGCTTCAAAACACACAAAACGTCAACAGGGAAAAAAAAAAAAAAAAAAAAAAAAGAAAATTAAGCACACACATATCAATGCATTTGCTAACATAATCTAGGGACATGCCACTAGCGTTGACCACTCCGTCCAGTTCATCACATAGGGGATTTAAAACTCACCCCTGAATACAAATTTAAATATACCTAAGGACGCCTAAACATAACTAAAAACGGGCCTAAATTACGTAAAATTGCTTCCGCTTCCAAAAATGCACTTAATACATGTACCCAATTATCAAGCCTAAGAAAAAGTACGTAAGACTTTATCGAACACATACAAGTGAATGGTCCAGCAAGGCAGAAAATGATAGGAAGAAATGACAGAAAGCAAAGGAACAAGTCAGAAACAAACGAGAGTGACAGGAAAGAGGAAATTTCTTGCACAGAATTTCCAGAAGGCGAGAATACTATTTATACTGAAAGAGCCCCCGGCATGGGGGGGGGGGGGGGGGGGGGATGGCATCAAGTTAAAACCATCTGACAGGAGTGGTAGTCAAATGGATAAATGTCAGTCGTTCAATCTCAAGGACCTCAGTTCGAGCCGCCTAGACACCTCTGCCTGGCGGGCAAAGGGCGGAGATTTTCCCAATCTCCCAGGTGGTCATGAGTGCAGGCCTGCCAGTGCTGAAAACCCCTTGGCGTGTACTAGTGTACAGAATATCAAAACATGCACTTTATGTCAGTGGATGGCGTAAACAAACACGATCCAGCATGCACGTCCACCGAAAACTGGACTATGCAGACTGTGCAGCAATATACAACCTGTGCAGTGTGGGTAAAACAACCTGCATACACGGATCCAAGAAAAATCAGCATACATAAAATCTAGAAACAATCCCACAAGGTTTTTTTTCGATTTTGTTGTTGTTTTGTTTTGTTTTGCGTTTACACCTTGCCAAGATTTTCTGTCTAAAGACATGTTACAAATGCTAATGGGCAGGTTCGTTGAATGTGAGGAAAAGACACTCATACATAATCATTATACAAAAATTGACAAAATTCAAAAACAAAATTATAAGCTCATCACCCATGAACCCAAGGGAAAATAACGCAAGTTTTATTTACATATTGTCTCATTTAAACACAAAACATACTACACGTACATACCCACACCCGCTCGTCCACCACACACACACACACACACACACACACACACACACACACACACACACACACACACACACACACACATACGCGCGCGCGCGCGCGCACACACACACACACACATGCACACACACACACACACACACACACACACGCACACACACACACACACACACACACACACACACACACGCACGCACGCACGCACGCACGCACGCACGGAGAGATCAATATAAATCTTTATAAAATTGGTGTCCAGTCTGACACGCCTGCTTCAGTAGTGTCTTGACTGTTATTTGTTATTTTTCTTTAAAACTCAGCCGACTGCGTAGAGCCATATCAGAACTACAACTGTTTAAAAACATACAAACTTTCGACAGGAAAAAAAGTGAAAAAAAATTAAGCACACATTATCGATGCATTTGTGCACATGATCTTAGGAGATGCCCCTGCCGTTGACCACTCCATCCAATCTACCACAGGGGATTTAAAAAACAAACCTGAATACAAATATAAACATAACCAATGATACCAAAACATAAAAACGGGCCTAAATTACCTAACACTGCTTCTGCATATCTCATTTTCCTAGAGCAAAAAATACACTCATTACATGTACCCAGTTATCAATCCTAAGAGAAAGTTCGCAAGACTTTATCGAATACATACAGGTGAATGGACCAGCAAGGCGGAAAATGATAGTTGAAATGACAGAAAGCAAAGGAACGAGGCAGTCACACAGATGACAGAAACGAGGAAATTTCTATCACAGAATTTCCGGATGGTGGGGATACTATTTATACCGAAAGAATCTCCGGCATCCCCAGGAGGGGGGGGGGGGGTAGTAACTTAAGAAAAAAACGATAGACCTGTAAGCAATAAATTCCATCTACAAAATGATATACATATATGCAATAACCGCACCAATTGTTGATACCATATTCTTACTGTTTTATGTCCAAACGACTGAACAAAGCCTTATCAAGGCAATAACCATTTCAAACCCTACACAACATCTGGTTGACAAAAAAAAGAAGAAAAAAAGAAAAAAGAATAATTACAACTATCAATGCAAGCACGCACACAATCTAAGGATACAAGGATACACTCCTGTCTACGACCATTCCTCCAATTAATCATCAGAGGATTTCAGACAACAAATCTGAATACAAATGCAAACACAACGAACACAAAAACATACATAAAAAGGACCTAAATTATCAAAAATTGTTCATGCACAGCATATTTCCCTACAGCCAAACACGCAGTCAATACATGTGCCAATTTATCAGTCCTGAGAGAAAGTATGGAATGGTTTTAGAACATATACAGATGAATGGACCTGCAAAGCAGAGAATGACAGAAGGACTGAAAGCAGAGGCAGGCAGAAACAAATAGAGTGACAGAAAAGAGAACTTTCTAATACAGAATTTACAAAAGGTGGGGTATTGCTTATATTGAAAGAGCCCCCGTCACTTTTATTTTGTTTAAAGCCCAGCCGATTGCGCAGAGCCATGTCAGGGCTATAACCGTTTCAAAAGATACACATTACTTCAACAGGAAAAAAAAAAGGAAAAAGAAAATTAAGTTTATAAAAGGAAAAAGAAAATTAAGTATGTATATCAATGCATTCGCACATAATCTAAGGAGGAGATGCCCCTACCGTTGACCCCTCCGTCCAATTTATCACACATGAGATTTTAAAAAACATACCTGAATATAAATTTAAACATAAATAAGTCGACTAAAACATACATATACAAACGGGCCTAATTTACCGAAAATTGCTTTCGCATATTTTATTTCCCTAGAGCTAAAAATGCATTTAATACATGTACCCAATTATCAATTCTGACAGAAAGTATGTTAAGACTTTATCGAATACATACAGGTGAATGGACCAGCAAAGCAGAAAATGACAGGGAGAAATGACAGAAAGCAAAGGAGGAAGGAAGAAACAAACAGTGACAGAAAAAAAATTTATACTGAAAGAGCCCCCGGCATCCCCATAGGTGAGAGAAAATCACATGGAGACTTTAGACCACTTTCCATGTTGTAGACCTACAAGTACTTTGAGCGTAACAGTAATCTATATTGTGACTGTCATGCTGACGTCTCTTTACTGCTGAAGTAGTTCCATGAGTACGCAGCTTCTAAAATCATCTTGATTTGGTGTGTGTATTTTTTCTGTCTTCTAGGTCTCTTGCTGGATTCTTTACTATAAACGTTCCCCATCAGTTTTCTAATCACGTGTTGTACAGTTAGCTGCGATGTCCATTCCATCTACGATGGTCTTTTTCCTAGTTTGGGTTAAACTTTAAAAAGCTGTGTGTCCAATCCTCACGAACACGACCCTTCTCAAAACTGTCTTGATCGAGATGTAGGCCTACAATTTCGTATTGCCATTTCAGACAGCGTGTTGATGTTGCAAGTATCGAATCTCGTCTGGATCAGGGGCTGTCTTTTCTGCATCGAGTAAGTACTTCGTGCATTTAATGATGTATGATTTCGTCACCTGGCCAGTTTGTGTTCATTTTGTTTGTTTGTTTTTGTTTTTGTTTAGATCTGCGACAAACTCTTTTCATCGAGTTTTATTGTGACACCTGGTCACCCCGCTGCATAAAACTAGCACAGCATGTCATTTCTATTTGTTTGTTCTTAATGTAGTTCATGAGAGTTCGTGATATCAGGGGCTGTAGTGTCTGTAATTTTCCCTTCCATTTGTTGGTAGAATAGCCAGAATTGTGTTTGTGTTGTATCGGCACTAAGCCTTTAGCAGAATCGTTTCCATCTTTTTGTTCTTTGCTTCTTAGTCTAGGGTTTTCGAAGTACTGTGTTTTCGTTTTCGTCCATGTTTTTTGTAATTTTTTTTTTATAATCGTCCATTTTTCTAATATAATCATGGTCTGAAGTTTGTTTCTTTTATGCTGTTGGCAAACGTTTACAGCAGCGAGTTTTTCTTTCTAAGCGATCTCTGTGTCATGGTTCCACCAAGGACAACGTTCCTAGATGTTTGATTTTTTTCCCCTCTTAACAAATCTAGGTTCAGAAACTGTATCAGATTCCATACTGTTATAATCAAACATGTGAATATACTAGAAATAGAAAGCAAAGGTAAGGGGCTGGAACTAAACAGCAGGAAGACTGAAGTCATGGTGATCAGTAAAAAACATGAAATCCCCTCATGCAAAATAACAGCAAATGGCACAACCTTGATACAGGTTAATAAGTTCAAATACCTGGGAACGGTCATTTCATCAGACGGCAGATGCACATCGGAAATAGCCGGCAGCATCGGCCAAGCCAAAACTGCATTCAAGAAGATGACAAGCATTCTTACCAACAAATGCCTATCAATTAACATCAGGAAGAGAGTTCTTGAATGTTATATAGAACCAATACTGTTGTACGGATGTGAGGCGTGGACAGTCAACAAGCAAAGCCAGAACAAGATTGAGGCAGCTGAGATGTGGTTTCTAAGAAGAATGTTGAGAGTTCCATGGACAGCAAAGAAAATAAACGAGATAGCCTTGATGGAGGCAGACACAAGGAGATCACTCATAAGGAAGATTAGGAAAAGACAGGCAACATTTATAGGCCATTTTATGAGGAACGGGGATTTGGAGCACTCGTCACAACGGGAAAGCTGGAGGGAAAGAGAGTACCAGGGAGAAAATGCTAGACGGACTTGCGGAGTGACTGAAGACGAGGAGGGTGGAGGAGATGCTTGGGGCAACAAGAGATAGAGACATATGGAAGTCCATGATCGTCAACGCCATGCGGCAGGGCACCTGATGATGATGATGATGATAATCAAATGTATTTCCTGGCTTAGTTATCGCGTTTCTTAACGGTAGACCTTTTATCCCAAAACCAAATCCATGAAAATGCAACAAAACAACTACACCAGAAGAGTCGAGGCCAGGAACAACGACCACGCTACCCACTGCCTGTAGACTCCAGGATGGGGACGACAAGCATACTGCTACCTTGAATGAACGCACAAAGCGACCTCGTCCAAACCTGTGGAATCAGATACAGGACCAGACACAAAATCAAAATTCTCAGAAAATACAAAACTGCGTGGAAAAAGAAGGAAACATAAGTAAAACTGGAAAAATGACAAACTCTGAAAAGCTCTCAAAGAAATACTTCAGAATATGTAGGACCTACCTGGAACTGTGGTAGTGCTAAAAAAAGAAAGGGGGGGAGGGGGGTATCAGCTATTGAGAATTAGCGTATGACTCTGATGTAGAGTGCAACAAGAAATTAGAACGCACCCAGACAAGCCAACATAATTCGAAGACTTCATAGTAATTCGGAAACATGATGGTAGAGGACTTCCGTCTGGAAGAACACAAACACACATGCGCACTACTTGGTGATTTATCTATTCTATCTATTTTTACCCTTGGCTTACTCTTTATGTCCAGAATATGGTAGTCAAAAGCACTTACTGAACTGCTTTCATCCATAGCATTATCAATATCTCTGTCCTCACTGGAACTGTCCCATCTTCTCTCAAGACAGCCATCATTTGACCTCTGCTGAAAAAAAAATGATCTCGACCCTACCATTTTCAAAAACTATCGTACAGTTTCCCACTTGCCGTTCCTTTCCAACTTTCTTGTGAAAAAGGTTTAGAAACAGTTGAACAATCATCTCTCAGCCAATAATGTTTACCATACTTTTCAGTCGGCTCACAATTCTGACCACATCATCAAAACTGTTCTCGTTCACATTATGAACGATTTGTTGCTCCAAGCCGACTGAGGCTGAATTTCACTATTTATCCCTTTAGATCCATCGGCTGCTTTTGACACCACTGATCACACCTTCCTTTCTCGACTGCAGCACACATTTGGAATCCATGGCAGTGCTCTTTCATGGTTTATATGACACATGTCCGAACACTTTCAGCCAGTCGTGCTAAATGAGTTTATAAACCCCAGCGGGTTAAATTTGTGTATGAGGTCCACGGAAGCTCTGTACTTGGGCCACTCCTCTTCACACTCTACACCTTACTAATCTCAGTCAGCACAACATCAAACACCATTTCTATGCTGATGAATCCCGGCTCTACAACAGTGCATCTCCTGAAAATCTTTCCAACACTTCTTACCGAAACCTCTGACTAGTATGTTGAGATCCACGACTGGATTATACAGAATAAGATACAACTGAATGGAGACAAGACTGAAGCAATGCTCACTGACGCAAAGCACAAGCTTTCACCAAGAATTTGTTCCATCCAACTAAGAGACAAAACGACTGCACGCTCTGATTCGGTCAAGTACCGTGTGTTCTTGATCTTCAACTCCCTGTGCAGAAATTACCCAAACATGACTGTCTTGTTACTGTCAACTGCCAAGTTTCAGTTCTATTCGCCGTTATCTTTCAACTTCAGCAACATCTAATTTTCGACATCTCTATCTTGTCTCGCATCAATCATTGTATCTCTGCTCTCTGGCTTGCCTGCTGCTTGTGCTGTATGAATCCAGTGTATTCAGAGTTCCACAGCCCGTCTTGCTCTTCGTAAAAGAGATGTGATCATGTCACTCCCTTGCCTCACTTTCCCCACTGGCTGCCCATTTCACAAAGAATTTCATACAATATCCCTGCCCTACCTCTGCCCTGCCCTACCTCTGCGTCCTGCTTCTGATACTAATTGTTAACCCCTGCCCTACCTCTGGTCCTGCTTCTGATACTAATTGTTAACCCCTGCCCTACCTCTGCCCTGCCCTACCTCTGCGTCCTGCTTCTGATACTAATTGTTTACCCCTGCCCTACCTCTGCCCTGCCCTACCTCTGCGTCCTGCTTCTGATACTAATTGTTAACCCCTGCCCTACCTCTGCCCTGCCCTACCTCTGCGTCCTGCTTCTGATACTAATTGTTTACCCCTGCCCTACCTCTGCGTCCTGCTTCTGATACTAATTGTTAACCCCTGCCCTACCTCTGCGTCCTGCTTCTGATACTAATTGTTTACCCCTGCCCTACCTCTGCGTCCTGCTTCTGATACTAATTGTTTACCCCTGCCCTACCTCTGCGTCCTGCTTCTGAAAATAATTGTTTACCCCTGCCCTACCTCTGTGTCCTGCTTCTGATACTAATTGTTAACCCCTGCCCTACCTCTGCGTCCTGCTTCTGATACTAATTGTTTACCCCTGCCCTACCTCTGTGTCCTGCTTCTGATACTAATTGTTAACCCCTGCCCTACCTCTGTGTCCTGCTTCTGATACTAATTGTTAACCCCTGCCCTACCTCTGTGTCCTGCTTCTGATACTGATTGTTAACCCCTGCCCTACCTCTGTGTCCTGCTTCTGATACTAATTGTTAACCCCTGCCCTACCTCTGCGTCCTGCTTCTGATACTAATTGTTTACCCCTGCCCTACCTCTGTGTCCTGCTTCTGATACTAATTGTTTACCCCTGCCCTACCTCTGCGTCCTGCTTCTGATACTAATTGTTAACCCCTGCCCTACCTCTGTGTCCTGCTTCTGATACTAATTGTTAACCCCTGCCCTACCTCTGTGTCCTGCTTCTGATACTAATTGTTTACCCCTGCCCTACCTCTATGTCCTGCTTCTGATACTAATTGTTAACCCCTGCCCTACCTCTGTGTCCTGCTTCTGATACTAATTGTTTACCCCTGCCCTACCTCTGTGTCCTGCTTCTGATACTAATTGTTAACCCCTGCCCTACCTCTGTGTCCTGCTTCTGATACTAATTGTTTACCCCTGCCCTACCTCTGTGTCCTGCTTCTGATACTAATTGTTAACCCCTGCCCTACCTCTGTGTCCTGCTTCTGATACTAATTGTTTACCCCTGCCCTACCTCTGTGTCCTGCTTCTGATACTAATTGTTAACCCCTGCCCTACCTCTGTGTCCTGCTTCTGATAGTAATTTCCCTCTCCACATGCGCATTCTTTTGCTCCATTCCCCTCTTGTCCTTCCCCTCCGAGTTTTTATTGTTATTGTTGTTTAAAGCCCAGCCGACTGCACAGCCTGAGCCATAACAAGTTCAAAACATATTCAATACCTCAACAGGGAAAAAAGGAAAAGAAAATTAAGTACATATATCAATGCATTCGCGCACATAATCTAAGGAGATGCCCCTGGCATTGGCCATTCCGTCCAATTTACTGCACAGGGGATTTAAAAGACATACCTGAATACAAACTGAAACATAGCTGGGACACTAAAACATATATCAAAACAGGCTTAAATTACCTAAAATTGCTTACGCATATCTCCTAGAGCCAAAAATGCACTCAACACATGTAACCAATTATCAATCTTAAGAGAAAGTACGTAAGACTTTATCGGACATACAGGTAGGTGAATGGACCAGCAAGACAGAAAATGATGGAAAGAAATGACAGAAAGCAAAAAAAGGAAGAAACAAAGAGTGACAGAAATAAGGAAACTTCTAGTATAGATTTTCCAGAAGGTGGGGATTTATTCTGAAAGAGCCCCCGGCATCACCACAAGGGGGGGGGGGGGGGGGGGTCCGGGTTTGCATGTGCTTTGTGCCCTGGAGTTTTGGTCGTTGTTGGGTGATTGCTTTTTGGTGAATGATGAGACCGCGCATTTTGATTCTTGTATCAAGATTTGGCGCATTATAAATGGAAAATTAGTAGTCTTGTTACTTTCAGTTATGTTTCGGATCGAATGTTTTAGGATGAAGAAATATCACAAGAACAAATATTTCCCCTGCCTATTTCTGTTGATAATAAAGCGCTCATATTCCCAGTTATCGTGATCTTAGTTTGTTAAGTCTTTATTTAGGAACCCAGCCGGTCTTGATTCTCTGAAGCTTGACGCTGATTTCGAACGTGTCCAAGGAAAATGGCGGCTTCTGGAGCACCTCGTTGGACAGGGTACAGAGAAAGGCGCCATCCAGATGGTTGGTTCGACATACGTGAGCCAAACGCTGCATGCCACACTGCTCCAGCCGACAACACAACTGCTGACACGTCATCTCCTCCAGCGGAGGGCCACAGTCGGTAGGAATCTCATAGTCCTCCCCATCATCATCTGTTGATCACATGAATTGTTATTGTTGTTGTTGTTGTTTAACCCTCTCACTCCCGCACTCTGTCCCCCAGCATCCTGCATCATCACCCATGCTAGCAAAGCAAAAACTTAACCCTTTAATTCCCTCACCCTACCCACCAGCTTCCTGCTGTTTTTTCAGTTTGTAGATAAGCTGCGGGATTTAAAGGGTTAAAGTCCAGGCGACTGCATAGAGCCATATCAGGGCTGTAACCGCTTCAAAACATACAAAACTTCAATAGGAAAGAAAAGAAAATTAAGTGCACATATCAATGCATTCGCACACAAAATCTAATGACATGCCCCTGGCGTTGACCACTCCGTCCAACTTATCGCACAGTGGATTTAAAAAACCATACCTGAATACAAATTTAAGCATACATGAGGACACTAAAACTTATGAAAACTGGCATGAATTACCTAAAATTGCTTCTGCATGTCTCACTTCCCTACGGCCAAAAATGCACTTAATACATGTACCCAATCATCAATCCTAAGCAAAAGTACGCAAGACTTTATCGAACACATACAGGTGAATGGACCATTAAGGCAGAAACTGATAGGTAGAAATGACAGAAAGCAAAGGAACAAGGCAGAAACAAAGAGACTGACAGAAAACAGGAAATTTCCAGCACAGAATTTCCAGAAGGTGGGGACACTATTTATACTGAAAGAGCCCCCAGCATCCCCAAGGGAGGGGGGGGGGGTCACATGAATGACCAGAAAACAGATACGTCAGTTTATTGTAGGAATCAAACCGATAAATATACACATCATCAGTAAACTACAGCATAAAAAACAGATAAAAAGGTTAAGAACGCGAACTTAATGAAGGAAACAAGACAGGTGATAGATTTCAGCCAACAGGTCATCGTCACGCATACATCAACACCATTATCATCATCATTTAACCATCATCATCATTTAATCATCATCATGTGACCAGAGTGGTCAATGGAAAAACTGATGGGACCCAACCGCATACAGGATCTTCCAACTCTGAGGTACAGCAACCAGCAGGCACGCCGAGATCAGCTGCAGCTCAGTACAGTATATTCTTCGCCAACCAGTTTTTCTTCTGTCGCCCACGCTAATGGCCTCCTCCTAGAGTACTCTGAGACAGGGTCACAATGTCTCCAGCTTGCGTCGTTATACAGTTGCCAGAAACAGTTTCTGTACTCACTGGTCTGACGTTAGCAGTAGGGCACCGGAAGCAGTCTTCTTAGAAACTTGGATTTCATGGGTCTGAATTCTCTTCTCCGAGTCAGCAAACACTGTCCCAGGTTTCATATCGGTAGAGGATGATACTTTGAGTACATTGTGTAATCTGTACACGGTGTTAGACGTTCATAAAAGACAGCGACAAAACAAAAAGCAAGTTTTTTTTTACTAACAAAATCTTGGACAGAAAATTTCGCACGCAAGCACACAACACTCAGACACCCAAACGCACACATATACCTCTCCCATTCGATTCTTCCCCACAAACGCATGCATCCACATATGCACAAACACCCATATGCATACACACAGGCACGCATACAATCACCCATATGCACATCACATGCGCACCACATCAGGGCGCAGTAGTGATGTGGGTAAACGTAGGACTTCCATCGAAGGTCCAGGTCAATCCTGCCTTGGTATCCCAGGCCTGGTGGGTAAGCATTGAGATTTTTCCTCCTCCCAGTCAAAATATGTGCAGACCTTCCAGTGCCTGAATCTTCGTCTGGATACTACGCAAAATATCAAATTTGCACATTAAAGATCCTGTAAGTCATGTTGATATCCGCAGCTTATGGCAACATATAAACACCCACATGCACTCCCACCAAGGTGGAGTATGCAGACTATTCACAACACACTGCCTGCACAGCGTGGGCAAAACAACATGCATACACACACACACACCCACACACACACACACACACACGCACAAACACACACACGCACACACACACACACACACCACAAGACACACACACACACACACACACACACACACACACACGCACAAACACACACACCACACACACACACACACACACCGCACAAAGACACACACACACACACACACACACACCACACACACACACACACACACACACACACACCACACACACACACACACACACACACAACACACACACACACACGGGCGCATGTACCCGACGGAGGATCAAAAGTTGTTGGAGGAAGCATCTGCAGGCGTGGAGCGGGTGAGGCAGAAGCCACGCATAAAGGTTTCACACGCACTGTCGGTTTTTCTTTCGCCGGACGTGAGTCGATGATCTCTAGGTAGTCATCACCCTCAGTGTCGTCGTCTACGCCCTAGAGAAAGAGTATTGTTTGGGTCAATACTTTTTTTTCTCTCTCTCTGAAACTCGTTTTTAATTCTTTTGAAAGACAAGATATATACATATACATGTCTTATAAACCTAGCACAGTTTGAACTGCATCACAAGATGTAAACTTCGTCATACATGCAAATAGGCACTCATCATCATCATCATCAGGTGCTCTGCCGCATGGCGTTGGCGATCATGGACTTCCATCTGTCTCTATCTCTTGTTGCTCCAAGCATCTCCTCCACCCTCCTCGTCTTCAGCCACTCCGCAAGTCCGTCTAGCATTTTCTCCCTGGCTCTACCTGGTGCTGTCTTTCCCTCCAGCTTTCCCGTTGTGACCAGGTGCTCCAAATCCCCCTTCCTCACAAAATGGCCTATAAATGTTGCCTGTCTTTTCCTAATCTTCCTTATGAGTGATCTACTTGTGTCTGCCTCCATCAAGACTGTCTCGTTTGTTTTCTTTGCTGTCCCTAGAACTCTCAACACTCTTCTTAGAAACCACATCTCGCTGACTCAATCTTGCTCTGGCTTTGCTTGTTGATTGTCCACGCCTCACAACCGTACAACAGTATTGGTTCTATATAACATTCAAGAACTCTCTTCCTGATGTTAATTGAAGGTACTATCAACATGAAAGGCGACACGAAGGACGAGCACATCATCCAAGAGAGCAGGATTACGTCATCGGGACTTATTTTCACGGGACAGCAGAAGGAAGGTGCAAGTCAGGAAGACTAAGAACACCAGGCGACGTATACACACACACAGAGATTTATTTAATGATCTCGAATAAAAGCCCCAAATCATGAATTTTATAATATCTGAGACACACACACACACACACACACACACACACACACACACACACACACACACACACACACACAAACACAAACCACACACACACACACACACACACGCACGCACACACACACACACACACACACACACACACACACACACACACACACACTCATACACACACGCATTCTAACAGGATTTTCTGATGCAGTCTACATCCTGTATTGTTATTGTTGTTTAAAGCCCAGCCGACTGTGTACAATCATATCAGGGCTATGACCGCTTCAAAACATACAAAACTTCAAGGAAAAAAAAATATAAGCACGCGTATCAATGCATTCGCGCACATTATCTAAGTACATGCCCCCGGCGTTGACCACTCCGTCCAATTTATCGCACAGGGGATTTAAAAACACCTGAATACAAATGTACGCATACCTAAGGACACCAAAACATATATATATATAAACAGGCATAAATTACCTAAAATTGCTTCCGCACATCTCACCTCCCTAGAGGCAAAAATGCACTGAATACATGTATCTAATCATCAATCGTAAGAAAAAATATGCAAGACTTTATCGAACACTACAGGTGAATAGACCATCAGGGCAGAAAATGGTAGGAAGAAGTGACTGAAAGAAAAGGAACCAGGCAGAAACAAAGAGTGACAGAAAATAGGTAATTTCTGGCACAGAATTTCCAGGTGGGGATATTACTTATACCGAAAGATCCCTCGGCATCCCCACGGGGGTCTGCATCTTGTATTATCCGTTAATGAGAAATGAATGAATTGAGAAAGGGAAAGGGATATTTTCATCACAACATGATAGGCCCTACGTCGTCCGAGAAAAACGTCTCGATTTAGAAGAACAAACCTTATAAAATGCCGAGATAATGATGATTATGATACCAAGGTTGATGATGATGAAAAGATGATCCTAATGATGCAGATGACAATGACAACTGATGGGGTTGGGATGATCTTTTGTTGTTGGGCTGATAGAACGGTAGACTTAAGACCTGCTGTCTTGTGTTCAATCCCAGCCC
>CM060315.1:69141732-69196732 GCA_030674185.1 Monoplex corrugatus | reverse complement strand
AGTTCAGCATAATCAACAAAAAATTGTCATGTGAAATAGTACACTTAACAAAACTGTCATGTGAAACAGTACACTACAAATTGTCATGTGAACAGTACTTCAAACTCAAAATTTGTCATGTGAAAAGTACACTTAACAAAACTGTCATGTGAAACAGTACACTTAACAAAATTGTCATGTGAACAACATGTCACACCTTAACAAAACTGTCATGTGAAACAGTACACTAACAAAACTGTCATGTGAAATAGTCATCACTTATACAAAACATGTCATGTGAAATAGTACACTTAACAAAACTGTCATGTGAAAAGTACACTTAACAAAACTGTCATGTGAAATAGTACACTACTTCAACAACATTAAAAATGTCATGTGAAACAGTACACTTAACAAAATTGTCATGTGAAACAGTACACTTAACAAAATGCATGTGAAATAGTAACTTAACAAAACTGTCATGTGAAATAGTGCAACAACAATGTCATAGATATCACTCAACAAACTTTGGGTCACTTGAGAAATAGTACACTCAACAAACATTGTCATTTGTGAAACAGTACACTTTAAAAGCAAAAACATTGTCATGTGAAAATAGTATGCATAATATCAAACAAAATTGTCATGTGAAACAGTAACACTTCAAACAAACTTAAATGTCATGTGAAACAGTACACTTAACAAAATTGTCATGTGAAACAGTACACTTAACAAAATTGTCATGTGAAACAGTACACTTAACAAAACTGTCATGTGAAACAGTACACTTAACAAAATTGTCATGTGAAACAGTACACTTAACAAAATGTCATGTGAAACAGTACACTTAACAAAACATGTACATACTAGGTGAAACAGTACACTTAACAAAACTGTCATGTGAAACAGTACACTTAACAAAACTGTCATGTGAAACAGTACACTTAACAAAACTGTCATGTGAACAGTACACTTAACAACTGTCATGGAAACAGTACACTACAAACTGTCGTGAAACAGAACACTACAAATGTCATGTGAAACAGTACACTTAACAAAACTGTATGAGAACATACACTTACAAACTGTCAGTGAAACAGTACACTTAACAAAACTGTCATGTGAAACAGTACACTTAACAAACTGTCATGTGAAACAGTACACTTAACAAAACTGTCATGTGAAACAGTACACTTAACAAAACTGTCATGTGAAACAGTACACTTAACAAAACTGTCATGTGAAACAGTACACTTAACAAAACTGTCATGTGAAACAGTACACTTAACAAAACTGTCATGTGAAAGTACACTTAACAAACGTCAGTAAACACACTTAACAAAACTGTCATGTGAAACAGTACACTTAACAAAACTGTCATGTGAAACAGTACACTTAACAAAACTGTCATGTGAAACAGTACACTTAACAAATGTCATGTGAAACAGTACACTTAACAAACTGTCATGTGAAACAGTACCTTAACAAAACTGTCATGTGAAACATACACTTAACAAAATTGTCATGTGAAACAGTACACTTAACAAAATGTCATGTGAAACAGTACACTTAACAAAATTGTCATGTGAAACAGTACACTTAACAAAATGTCATGTGAAACAGTACACTTAACAAAACTGTCATGTGAAACAGTACACTTAACAAAACTGTCATGTGAAACAGTACACTTAACAAAACTTCAGTTACAACACTTAACAATGTATGTAGTAGTATATATCAACAACATTACCATATGAAATAGTACATTTCAACAAAACTGTCATCTTTTGTCTGTGAGATATTGCGAAGAAATTATTTCTATCTGTGTGGCATTACATTACAACGTAGCAGTGTAGCAACTGGACAGACAAGACAAGTGTAGCAATTGGACAGAGAAGACAAAAAAAACACACACACACCACACACACACACACACACACACACACACACACACACAACACAACACACACACACACAACACACACACACACACACACACAACACACACACACACAAAACACACACAAAACACACACACACACAAACACACACACACACAACACACACACACACACACACACACACACACACACACACACACACACACACACACACACACACCACACACACACACACACCCCACAGACACACACACAAAACAACAACAAAAAACAGACGCATTTTAGACAGTCTGGTCTTCCACACGGCAAGTCACGCGAGTAAGCGTACAGCACCGCCCGTAAAGGAAAGGAAACAATTTTGAATTAAATGCTAAAAACAAGAAATGGGATGCGAGTTTGGAGTTTGGTCAAAAAGAATCCACTGCCTTCATACACTTCCTTATGCGCTCCGCCCAAATCTCCCAGTTGTTTGTCTGACAGAGCCCTTGAGCTTGCACAAAAACCTGGCGCTGGCTAAGTCTTGCAATGAGAATGGTGGTTGTGGGAGAACCCGTGAAACACAAATCTGACACAAACAGAACGAGTAAAGCATTATGATGAGCAGCGAACATGTCAGTTTTTATGCTGTAGGCTGGGACTGAACTCGGCCTCTGTCCAAAGAACCCATGAGAGTCGAACCTATAAAAAAACCCACCTATAGTCCGTTTCAGGGGCAAGGTACCAATTTGCCCTTTCATGGTGATATGGAAAAAAATTAACTGTAGCTCTGTACAGCTGTTTTACTCGCCCTTTCCCCCGAGTTCGAAGGCGTTCTCTCTGTTTTTACAGATTTTTATAAGTCAACCCCCAGACCGATTTTGATGTTGTACTCTGGTCCCGATGGCTTACCCTCTGCTCCTGACTCGTCCAGGAACACTTATGCCAGATTGTTTCTCTTCTGAAACAGGCAGGCCAGCGTCTTGACAGGAACTTCAATCCAACCAGCACATCAATAGACTCTGAAAAAAACCCTGTCTTCAAGCCTTCAGAGAGAAATTCCCACATGTCGAGATTCATGTGTGCAAGTTCCACTTTGCCCAGTGTTTTTGGCGGAAAACCCGGAAGTTTGATCTTGCAACAGACTACGATGCCTGCCCATGCTTTGCTGTATTTTTGATTCTTCTTTTCTTGAGTAAAATTCTGTTTAAACCAACAGACTACGAAAATGTTCCCAAAATCACAGTCCACGACACGACTGGGAGCGCTATTTGTTTTGTGCCACTTGGATCCCTTGATGCTGCTTGGCTTCGTGTTGTTGCAGAGGGACTAGCTGATTAGCGTGTGAGGCAGATCGCGGATTACTGTCAATTTTATTTAGATCCCGGCCGACTGCCCAGAGCCATATCAGGGCTATAACCGTTTCAAAATATACACAATACTTCAACAGGAAAAAAAATTAAGTACATAATTATGTCAATGCATTCACGCACATAATCTAATGAGATGTCCCTGGTGTTGACCACTCTAATTAATCACACAGGGGATTTAAAACAAAACTTTCCCGAATACAAATTTTAACATAAATAAGGACACTAAAACATACATAAAAACGGGCCTAAACTATGGAATATTGTTTCTGCATGTCACATTTGTCTAGAGCCAAAAATGCACTTAACACACGTACCCAGTTATCCATCCTAAGAGAAAGTAGGTAAGACTTTATCAAACACATAAAGGCGAATGGACCAGCAAGGCAGAAAATGATAAGAAAAGATGACAGAACGCAAAGGAACAAGGGAGAAACAAAGAGTGAAAGAAGAGAGGAAATTTCTAGCACACAACTTCCAGAGAAGGTGGGGATACTATCTATACTGCAAAACCCCCTAATATCCCCACGTGGGAATGCCAGGCCTGCAAATAGATCGATGAAACACTTTGTTATTACTACTGTTTAAAGCCCAGCCGACCTTGCAGAAGTGTATAAGAGTTATAACCATTGCAAAATGTACAAAACATTTCGATGACCCTGAAGAACACAACAGAGATCTGGAGAACAAAATCAAGTACACATGACAATCCATTCATCCACATAATCCAAGGATGTGCCCCTGGCGTTGACTATCCCGTCCAAATTATCACCAGGGTGTTTAAGGAATCTTAATACAAATGGAAACATACTAAGGACACTAAAACATAGCAACTTGCCTGAATTACCTAAAATTGCTCTGTACAGCCACGCTTGCAGCTAACACATGTACCCAATTATCAATCCTAACAGAAAATATTTAAGACAATAGAATGCACATAGATAAATGGATAAGCAAAGCAGAAAATGGTGGGAATAGGTGTAAGAAAATGAAGCAACAAAGCAGAAACAGATAATGACAGAAAAGAGGAAATTTCTGGCACAGATTTTCCTAAAAGTGGAGATGTTATTCATACTGAAAGAGCCCCCTGCATTTCCACGGAGAGAGAAACATGCACAAATAATTTTTTGTTTCACACAAGCAATCGTACGAGTTCAGCAGGGACAGCAGTGTGAAGACGAAGAGAAGATACTGATGAGAAATACACCGACCTATGCTGTCCAGCAGCTCCTCCTGCTGTTCTTGCCAGTTGCAGTGGGGGAAGTGGTTGGTGATGAAGTTACTGTAGGCGTGACCTCCCTTGTCCTGATACAGTCTGACGTCCACAGGGGGCAGCTGCTCCCAGGGAATGGTCAGCAGGGACAGATACATCTCCTCCCCGTCCCCGCCACCTCCATCTTCCTGCTCCACCTCGCTCTTGGGTGATTTGGGAGAAACAAGTCAAATCATTAAAAAAAAAAAAGAAAAAAAAAAAAAAGAAATACGATGCACACTGAAAAATCCAACCCCAAAAATAACAAGAATCCCAAAACAAAACAGCTGACACCATGTAAGAAAATACAATTATGAATCATTATAAGGAATACCAGACACACATATTTTATATGCGTTGCGGTTCCTATAAATCGCTAAAGAAATTGACATCCAGGAAAATCTGACATTTTCTTAGCTTAAACTAGAATCTTATTACTTTTGAACACATTCGATTTCCATTTGCAACTAGACAGCTTCTAGCATAAACTGGCTTCACCTGAAGAGCTTTTTGTATAAACTGCATTCAACTAGTGTTCATTTGTTTTCAGACAAGCATTCTGCCTTAGCTTTAGCTTTAATGTCTCTAAAATTTTTCAAAACTATTTTGTAATCACAATTTTACGTGTTTAAACGAATAGATAAACATATACGGCATACTATGTGCAATATTACTTTTTCGAAAGACGTGAAATCGATTAGGGGACAGTCAGCATGTTGTAATTGTACCATTTTTATTTACACTCAATTCTTTCTCCTTGCGTACCAAAACACACAACACACACACACACATATATACACACACACAAACACACACACATGCACGCACACACGCACACACGCACGCACACACGCACACACAGCAACATACACACACACACACATACACACACACATCACACACACAACACACACACATGCACGCACACACACCACACACACAGACACACACACACACACATACACGCATACACACACACACATACACACACACACGAAGGCACGCACGTAGGCAAAAAATTTCTTAGTACAAATCAATAATAATACATTTAGAACACAACTCCACAATCATATTTTTCAACGCAAAATCATTTTTAAAACGGGAATAGGTTGTAAAAGATCAGTAGCAGCTGCAAAATCTATCTTTGAATCAAAAACAAATACCCTCCCCCCTCCCCCCATTGTTAGGACAAAGTTTCTTTCCTCTCAGATATAACCACTTGAAATTGAATTCAATTACGCACACACACGCGCGCGTGCGCGCGCGCACACACACACACACACACAACACATATTCGAACGCCCGCAGGAGCGTGAACACATACACACATCCCACACACACACACACACACACACACACACACACACACACACACACACACACAATATATATATATATATACACACACACCGCGCGCGCGCGCGCGCACACACACTCACTGCATAATGAGCCAGCACCAGACGCCGCCCTCCAACCACGATTTCGCCCTCCAGAGCCAGGAGGTCGCCCAGGGAGAAAGACATGGAGTCCTGTTCTCCCCGGTGCCCGTCCTCCAGTTTGACCAAGACAGGGGCCTCCCCCAGGGCATCGTGCACCGTCACGGGCTCTGACCACGCCTCCTCCCCGCCCTCCTCTACCCACTGGCCCCTTGTTCCTTGTGCCATTCGGCCTGCTGGCGGGCTTGGCTACAACTTTTGTTATGCCTGGGATTTATTATGGTTATCATCATCACATCATCATCATCTATTCCGTCGTCGTCGTCGTCATCATCATCATCATATGACCATCATCCTAACAACAACAACAACAACAACAACAACAACAACAACAAACAACAACAACAACAATAATAATAATTAATTATTATTATTAAATGATGATAATAATAATAATAATAATAATAACAATTAATGATAATAATAATGATAAATGATAATAATAATAACAACGATGATAATAGCAATGATAATAGTAATCATTCATATTCTTATTATTAAAGCCCAGCCGGCTGTGCAGAGCCAAACCAGGGTCATAACCATTTCAAAACGTGTACAACATACAGTTCCAAAAAAAAAAAAAGAATAATAAAAAAAAAACTGTAAAAGAAAGCTAGAGTATCAAAGCTTCGCAAACATAAAAGTCTTAAGGATATGAAAATTCTCAGAACACATCTATTTGGTCATAAAGCGCCGTAAGACAGATCGGTTGTAATAAATAAGTTGATGCAACAGTTGATTTTGACGTAACAGTACCAAGCAAATACCTCCTGTTACTGAGCTTTTAAACTAGTTCATTTCTTCTTCAGTTGTGACAGAGATGAAATGAGAAGAGTATTACATTAATGAGTCAGGTTTTGGTAAACAGCTGTTTTTTGTTTTTTGTTTTTTTGTTTTTTTTTTGTGGGGGGGAGGGGGGGAGAGGATGGGTGGGATTCATATTGTGAAAGGAAACAAGCATGGTTTACAGTCGTTCAAACTGACCAAGTTCATATTGCTTACAGCTCAGCCGACAACTAGAGCATTCAAACTGACTAATGATTTCACATTATCATCATCAACATCGATGGGAATACAAATAATTGTTGTACGAGTGACTCTTCCTTCCGTAAACCCACATAGCAAGCACGAATGTCGATGCCTGCCAACCAACCTCTATGCAGTGTTCGCGTAAAAATCATTCCATGAATCCAGCTTGGTCACGAAACAACTATCAGATCCTGATCTATTTTCCAAACTTTCCTTAAAATTATTTGGATTGTTATCGACCGTCTCCCTCTCTGTTTTCACTAAAGCCTGAAGTCTGTTTCTTTCTCCTACTGTTTTCGTGTACACATGCGACAGAGAATATTCAGATGTTGACTTTTTCTTGATTTCTTACGATATGTGGTCAGTCCCACTCTGGACAAGGACTAGATACAAATCAGCAGGCAAGTGTTTATCAATCATTGCGTCATTAATTATGTAAATTATATTTTGAACAAATACAAACACAAACAGCAAATAGCAAAGCGTACATTACAATCACATAAAAAAAAAACTCCAATTAATACAACATTTATATGCTTGGAACGTATTTACATCCACTCGAAATAAAAGGACAAAGCTGTCAGTATCATAGGAGAATTTTGTTAGATTCGCAATCGTATTTCAGTAGTGCACTGACGATATGTGCCATGAAAACTGAAAAGACAGGTCAAGTTTTGACTGTTACTAATAGTTTTAACCATTTGACTCCTGCACTCTATCCACAAACACTTACTGCAAAAACTTAGTCCTTTGACTCCCTCACCCTACCCACCAGCTTCCCTGCAGGGTGAGGGAATCAATGGGTTAATGTTTTTGCTTTGCTAGCATGGTTAGCATTGCAGGATGCTGGTGAACAAGGGTCAAGAGTTAAAAGGTCAAAGGTGTGCAAGTTCCTCATTAGCATTGCATTTTACAGGGGAGTGCAAAAGTAGGTATACAGTTATGAAAAAAGAAAACACGTACAATACTCATTGCATTTATTATACAAACAAATGAATATTGCATATACATGTAATAACAAGCACAGCCTTAATCCCTCAGATACCCAAACTGCTTGCCGTCGGTATTCACACACTCCTCTAATCGAGAGCGGACACTCATGCACACTCTAGCACAAAGATCTTTATCAGCATCAATTTCTTGACAAGCCTGCAAGATGAACTGAATCATGACATTAACATTGCGCGGCTTGCGTGCGAAAACCCTTTCCTTTACACATCCCCCCAAAAAAGAAGTCCATCTGTCTTCAAGTATTGTTTTAAAATCCATTTGCACTCCTCGTCTGTCAAATTACCAGCCATGGTTAAATTAAACTGCCGCTTAGATCTAAATTAAATTGCCGCTTTACTTGCAAAAAATAAAATAAATAAAATAAAATAAAATAAAATAAAATAAAATAAAATAAAATAAAATAAAATAAAATAAAAGTTAGGATAAAAGTACATGCATATTATTAGTTACGATAAAATATAATTAATGACACTGAAAATATCGAAAATAAGGCCAACGAACATAATGTGTAATAATTTTAATGAACTAAGCATTATAATAATGATGTGATACTTACTGTATACCTACTTTTGCCCCCCCCCCCCCCCCCCCCCCCCCTGTATTCTTCTATCTGACATTCTATGGCAAGCTATGTTTTGCAAAAGTTAGAAATCTTTCCAAATTTGCATTGGTCAATGTACATTTTTCAAGGATAATTGCACCGAATCTGTGTGCATACTTTCGTCCATTCCAAATACTATTCTTTTCCAGTCAATCTAATAACATAAATGTCATCGTCATTTTCTTCTTCTCCCCCCCCCCCCCTCTCTCTCTCTCTCTCTCTCTGTGCTTAAGCATTTATAATCAGGAAAATTCTCCACACTTTTTATTTTTGTAATGCATTTAAGCACTCCTTTGACAAGGACCTGCTAACTTTTTGAATAAAACATTTGAAGTCTGAAGACTCCCGCTCTCTCATCAAGGTATCATCATCATCATCAGTGCCCTGCCGCATAGCGTTGGCGATCATGGACTTCCATCTGTCTCTATCTCTTATTGCCCCAAACATCTCCTCCACTCTCCTCGTCTTCAGCCACTCTGCAAGTCCGTCTAGCATTTTCTCCCTAGGTCTACCTGGTGCTCTCTTTCCCTCCAGCTTTCCCATTGTGACCAGGTGCTCCAATCCCCCTTCCTCATAAAATGGCCTATAAATGTAGCCTTTCTTTTCCTAATCTTTCTTATGAATGATCTACTTGTGTCTGCCTCCATCATGACTGTCTCGTTTGTTTTCTTTGCTGTCCATGGAACTCTCAACATTCTTCTTAGAAACCACATCTCGGCTGCCTCAATCTTGTTCCGGCTTTGCCTATTGACTGTCCACGCCTCACATCCGTACAATACTATTGGTTCTATATAACATTCAAGAACTCTCTTCCTGATGTTAACTGATAAACATTTGTTGGTAAGAATGCTTGTCATCTTCTTGAATGCTGTTTTGGCTTGGCCGATTCTGCCGGCTATTTCTGATGTACATTTGCTGTCTGATAAAATGATCGTTCCCAGGTATTTACATTTATCAACCTGTGTCAAGGTTGTGCTATTTGCTGTTATTATGGCAAAGCCTTTTTAAGTTCTGTGTCTGTCTCATACGCAAAACACGCGTTCTCTCCTCCTCCCCCTGTCTTTCACACACACACACACACACACACACACACACACACACACACACACACACACACACACACACATACACACACACACACACACACACACACACACACACACACACACACACATACACACACACACACACACACACACATACACACACACACACACACACACACACATACACACACACACACACACATACACACTCACACACAAAACATACACACAACACACACACACATACACACACACACACACACACACACACACACACACAACACACACACACACACACACACACACACACCACTCTCTCTCTCTCTCTCTCTCTCTAACCTTCAGCGGCAGTACATAATAGCCTGTGACTGTGTGGACGTATTTGGATATAATAATTATCTCGAGGTACGAGTATCATTATCTCTCTCTCTCTCACTGTTTTCGTATACACACACGAATTTACACACGTATGGTTCACAATGACATGTGTCTTTAGTTATCTTATCCTATTTGTTTAGTTGTTTAGTTCTGGTTCATGTTCTTATTGGTTCGAGTTCAGCTTACCTTGTTCTACTTTTAATAACAAGTGCATGTTTGCACTATATGTTTTGTTTCCACTTTACATGAAGAAGCTAAGCACTCAAACAAAAAGCAAACGTTTACATTGTGTTTATAGCTATTAAAGCTATTAATAGGGAAGTTTACTTTAAACACCCCCCCCCCCCCCCGTCCTTGCGTTGTGTGTGTCTGCGTGCGTATCTATGTATATGTGTAAGAGAGGCGAATATTGTGTGTGTGTGTGTGTGTGTGTGTGTGTGTGTGTGTGGTGTGTGTGTGTGTGTGTGTGTGTGTGTGTGTCTCAAACACACACACACACACACACCACACACCCACACACACACACACACACACACACACACACACACACACACACACACACACTCACTTCTTCACACTTTTCTCTTTCCAGAAACTTACTAGGAAAATTTTTTTTTTCCAAAGACATTGTAAGAACGGCTTGCCCATCTCGTTTATTATTCCTTTTTCCTTCATAGACATAAATACAACAAACTGCCCCCATGTTCCAATGATAACCCCCTGGTGGTTTGGTAATAGTCCCGCTGTTTTTGGTTTCTCAGCAACACAGACATCTACAACGAAACAAGCATGTGCTAGAAACAAAACATTTGTTAATTATTGCAGAAACAGGTTGATCATAAAATGGCTTGTGCTTGTGTTGTCTTTCTTCACCGCCCCGTTTTGTCTTTTAAATCCTGTATTATACACATGCATAATAGTTTTGTTCTATTACCCTAAGGGTTTTTTTTTTATACTAAATTCCCCGGGAGGCATGGCAAAGCGATTTCTTTTTCAAACTGAGCTGAACTTATAACGATACAACATGCCAAAATGATAACCGGGGTTGAGTCAATTTTTTTTTTATAATATATGTAAAAATTTATCGCACAGGGGATTTAAGAAAAGAAAACGAACGAGACAGTCTTGACGGAGGCAGACACAAAAAGATCATTGATACGGAAGATTAGGAAAAGACAAGCAACATTTATAGGCCATTTTATGAGGAAAGGGGAATTAGAGCACCTGGTCACAACAGGAAAGCTGGAGAGAGAAAGAGAACAGCAGGTAGGTCCAGGGAAAAAATATTGGACTTGCAGTGTGGCTGAGGACAGAGAGGGTGTAAGATGTACTTGTAGCGACAAGGGATAGATGCATATGAGGGCCATGATCGCCAACGCCGTGCGGCAGGGCACATGAGGGGATTCAAAAAACATATATATACATGTTATATATATATATATATATATATATATGTACATATATATATATGTATATGTATATATATTTATATATATATATATATATGTGTGTGTGTCTGTGTGTGTGTATATATATATATATATAGATAGATAGATGGATATAGGCATAAATGACCTAACATTCCTTCCGCTTATCTCACCTCCCTAGAGCCAAAAATGCGCTAAATACATGTACCGAATCATCAATCCTAAGAAAAAGTACATAAGACTTTATCGATCACATACAGATGAAATGGACCAGCAAGGCAGAAAATGATAGGAATAAATGACAGAAAACAAAGGAACAAGGCAGAAACAAAGTGAGTGACAGAAACGAAGAAATTTCTAGCATAGAATTTCCAGAAGGTGGGGATACTTTTTATACTGAAAGAGCCCCGGGCGTCCCCATTGGGGAATGTGTGTGCGTGTGTGTGTGTGTGTGTATTGTGTGTGTGTGTGTGTGTGTGTGTGTGTGTGTGTGTGTGTGTGTGTGTGTGTGTGTTGTGTGTGTGTGTGAGTGTGTGTGTGTGTGTGTGTGTGTGTGTGAGAGAGAGAGAGAGAGAGAGAGAGAGAGGAGACAGACAGAGAGAGAGAGAGAGAGAGAAAGAGAAAGAGAGAGAGAGAAAGAGAAAGAGAAAGAGAAAGAGAGAGAGAGAGAGAGAGAACTCAGAACTCAGAACTCAGAATTTTTTAATGTACATCGGCCTTAGGCCACAATACAATAGTCGGTGGGAGGGGGGGGGGGAGATAGGGTTTTTGTGGATTACACCAATATTGCAATGCGTATGATTGCATCGTCGAACATTGACACTTTCCGCGCTTTCCTCAGTTGAATACTTCGTTGGTGTAACAGTCAACAGATCTTTCTTTTGCTGACTAAATCTAACATTTAATGAAGTAATACACTAAATAGTACTTGATTATAATTAAGCTTCATCAGTGCATTAAGGCATCAAACAAGTCATAAAGATATTTAATACATATACATATATCGTTCCATTCCTCCATCTACTGATCAAGCAAATTAGTCTCTCTGTATAGCCAACAGCCGGTCAAGTAATACAATCATCACACAATCAACAAATAATTGGTAAATCACCTTGCTTGCGAAACATACTTTACTTTATCCATCTAATCAAACAAATACTTAGTACATTCAGTGTACCGTGGCAACGGTAATCAATCAATCAATCAACTGCCATTCTATCATTTAATTAGCCATCTGAATCCGATCAGTTAAAATACTGAACCGTTTCTCTACCAGTTAAGTTTGTCGCCTAATACAATTACTCATCTATAAACCAAACTAGTTAGCGAGTCACCGAACAATTTGATCAGTTTCATATAAATCATTTTCCCGATCAGTACTTAGTCAGCAACTAATCAATGGATCAATCATTCAGTCAGTGCATCCATCAATCAATCAATGAATTAATCAAACAATCAGTTAAGCAGTCAATCAATGAATCATCAATTTACCAAATATTTGTAAAACAAGTATCAATAAACAATTCGATTTTTCAAAATTATCTTTACCCCCGCGTTTTTGTGCATAATTTACAGTCTGTACACAGTTTATATCGAAATGACTACAAAAATATAATGGAACAAGCGTTAATAGTTTTACCATTTATTATACCTATACAGCATTGTATAATTACTAATGTAATACAGTAATATAGTACTGGTGATGACTTATTTTCGTTAGTTTATTCATTCATGATTTTTTTGCGTCTGTTGATGGCATGAAAAACAAATCTGGACACATTGTATCTATGATGAGAATTTTCTGCTTTGAGCAGTAGATAAAGTGGCATTCTAGCTGAATCTTTGAGGAATTTTACTCTAATATCTGTATAAATGGGACAGTCATATATAAGGTGATATTCATTTTCGATAGATCTATGAGTTTTGCAAAAAGGGCATGCCCTTTTGTGAATACTCTCACTATAACGATGTGAATTGTTATTCAGCGGTAGTACATCAAATCTTAGTTGTGTGATTGCCACTCTGAGACAGTATGTATCCATGTCAGAAATATATTTTTCTTTTTCAAAAATTGTTTTGAATGATCTATAGCACTCATATCTGTCACCATCTCTAATAATACTAGTGCATTCTTGGATAAACAGATCGACAAGTCTTTGTCTAAATATGTTTAAAAATAGTTTTACATCCCCAATTCCCTGTTGCAGCCATACAATGTTGAAACCTGTATCACACAGGATTTTTCTTATCTCTGATGCCCAACAATCCTTTCCATTTCTATCTAATTCCAGAAGCATTTGGTAAGCTTTATGCGGAAATCTTTCGGCACTCATTTGTAGCAATTTAAACCAATATCTTAAGCATGCGACCACAGAGTTAACGAATAATGGATATCTTCCCAGATCAGCGTACACCATCTTGTTTGGTGTCTTAACAGACACGCCTAAAAATCTTTTGCACGCCATCATATGTACCTTTTCTATGTGTTCCATTCGTTTTAATCCCCATACTTCTGACGCGTACAACAGAATGGGTTGTACCTTTGCGTCAAATATTTTAAAGAAAGTATCCATTGTCATTTCCTTGAATTTTTTGAGAACCCTATTTAGCTGTATGACAGCTTTCTTCCCCTTAGTTGCTAAATGTGCAGTACCTTTTTTGACACTTACCATTGTCGTGAAATTAAAACCTAAATAGCAATAATTATTCACAACTTCCAACTTATTTTCTTCATATGACCATTTTTCACGTTTTCCGAGGAACCCTCCGTTTCTAAACACCATGACCTTCGTTTTGTCAATATTTACTTTTAATTTCATGTTGTTACAACACGTACTTAAATCGTTCAGCTGATTCTGTAAACCATTTGGTGTAGTTGAGAAAAGTACCACATCATCTGCAAAGAGTAAAACAAATATTTCCAACATCCCAGGTAGTAATTGGATGCCATGTTTTCCTTTATCACCCATACAATTTGCTAACTGATTTATAAATATCGAAAACAATGTAGGACTCAAGACACAACCTTGTCTTACTCCAACCGGACATTGAAACATCTCTGAAAATTTATCGTTAACTCGGATACATGACACCAATGACTTGTACATTGCCATTAATGATGCGAGAAATTTCCCATTAACACCCTCCTTTCTAATACAATGTAGGAGTTTATCATGTCTGACCGAATCGAAAGCCTTTTTAAAGTCAACAAAAGCAATATATAATTTCATCCCTTTCTTGTGCATGCATTTCTGAATGATAGCATGTAGTGTGAATATATGATCAACAGTTGAGTATCTATTACGAAAACCTGCCTGGCTCTCTGAGATCAAATTATTAGCTTCTAACCAGGTGTATAATCTCTTGTTCAGTATTGTTGTGTAACATTTAGATATCATGCTTAATAAAGATATACCTCTATAATTATCTGCATTTTCAGGATCCCCTTTCTTGAAAATGGGGATGATAATGGCTTTGGACCACTCTTTTGGATAAATCCCCGAGTCAAAAATTATTTTGAACAGTTTTGTTAGAAAAGCTATGACATCGTTTCCCCCATTTTTTAATATTTCAGCTGAAACGCTGTCAATTCCGCTTGCTTTACCAGTCTTAAGTTTACCAACTGCTCGTTTAACCTCTTCTTCAGATATATCTCTATTTAGAGTATGCTCCCTTTCCTCAGATAGATCTACCTCAATATCACAATGTTCACCAACATGTCCCCCATAATTTTGAAAAATATTCTTGAAGTGCTCGAACCAGACATTAATATCAATATCATTTGAGACTTTGTCTTTGTTTCCACAACCCATACTTCTCAGCAGTTTCCAGAACTGTGATGAATTAGTCATTTCCATGGTTAGCGAATCTGCTTTCTGTTTCCTAAATGCTTGTCTCTTTGTCTTTAGTAAACGTCTGTACGTTTTCCTCTTTTCCACATATGAAATTCTATCTTCTTCCTTCCTAGTTTTCCTAAAATAATTTAGTTTACGCCTTGTTTCTTTTTTTGCTTGCTGACAGTCCTTGTCAAACCATTCTGATCTTTTGTTCCAGTAAACTTTATACGTTTTATACATACAGGCACTGGCATCTTTCAGACATTGTACAAAAGTATTCAAACCACTATCCACATCGCAATGTAGAGTATTTGTGGCCAAAATAAGTCTGTCTTGAATATCACTGCTTTTCAAAGTTTTGTGGAACTCGGCTTCCAGTTCATGTTTCCAAATAAATTTCTCACAAACCTCGTTTTTGGGTTGACTTGTTTTATCATGACCAGCCTCAACGATATCATTTTTAATTTCAACCATCATAACAACTGGTAGGAGATCAGAATCCATCATGTTCTCAACAACAATTGATTTGATGTGTATAGATGAAAACAAATCAATGGAAGTAATGAAATAGTCTACTGTGCTAGTCCCAGAGGACGCAATATATGTACATCCATCGTCAAAATCCGTTTCACGCAATCCGTTTAAAATCATACATTCAAACATATTACATAACTCAATCAGCTGACAACCAAATTTATTTGTGTTTTTGTCCTGTGAAATTCTGGGAAATCTGTTCTCGGTATAAAACATTCACATCGAAATCATCGACCTCACCACTAAAACTGTAATTAGTATTCGCTGTTCTCGCGTTTAGATCCCCATTTACCAATAGAAAAGAATCACCACACAAGTCATATAGATCTAAAATGCATTGCTCCAGCACTTCAATACCATATGCACCTTCCTGGCTATTCCAATAGACAGAATCACACGGAGGAAGATATGTACAAATCCACAGTATGTTTCTGTCTACAGAAAACAGGTCTTTGTGGATTTTTATAGCTAAAGTGTTTTCAGTTTCTATTGGGATTTGCTCAACAAAACGAGAATATGATTTCCTTACCATTGCGATAACACCCCCAGAATATCTCCCTTGATGAGACAGCTTCTTGGCTTTAGACGTGAACACTACAAAGTCACTGAAAAGTGGTGATTCAAAGTCAGTTGCAACAAATGTTTCTGTCAAACATATAAAGTCATAAGTGAGAAGAAAATTGGCAAAATCATTATTTTTCTAGTTTTTCCAAAAGGCCATTTACATTATAATTAAGGAAACTAACATGTAGTTTCCAGTATTTACACGCAAAGTACATTTTGATTCCGATGGTGGTGTTGTGTGTTCTGATTCCAAATATAACTGTCGTCGCCTGTGGCAAATCGTACAGGTCTACCTGATATTGTGGCCCGGCCGATATCCTATCTGTTAGTACCTGAGGCCTCACTCACACTGGGTTTGGTCTTAGAAGATTGGGACCTGCTTCTTGTTTTTAGCCTGCGTTTTCTTAAACGAATCAGTAATTTTGCTCTGACTGATAGACCTTGGTGGAGCATGGCCACTGCTCTTACCGTCTATCCGTGTGTGGGAGGCAGCACGTCTAGGTCGCAGAGCATGGGTGACAGAAGGTGTCTGTATGCTCTGGTTTGTGTCTAGATCATCAGAATCTAGAACTAGATTGTCAGCATGCGAGTCTGACAAGCTTTTGGCGTTCGCGTTTTGTGTTATTGTGTGTGTATCATTTAATGCTTGATCTGAGGTGTGTGCCACAACGTTAGTGTGATCAGCTGACTTTGTTCTGACACTGAGCACAGTGACCTCATCGGTACTCACATTCTCAGTATTAATTTTACCCGATTCTTTGGTCGCTTCACATACATCTTCAGCTAGGACCTCACCCATATTTTCCGTTTCCTCACCACTGATACAGGTGTCTTTGTCACTGACATCGGTGTGATCGTCACTTTGATCACTAGGCTGGACCGTCGACGATAAGTTCAGTGCCTTAGAGGATAACTTATCACAGTTCTTTGAGGATGTTCGTAAACTAAAGGAATGTGTCCAAACAAATAAAGAAGAAATAGATGACCTCAGAGAATTCAACACAACAATGACGGACAGAATTGATAATCTGGAAAGAAAGCTAGAATCCACGGAGCAAGATGTCAAGAGGTGCAACGTGTTGTTCATCAATGTGGAAGAGTATTCTTGGGAGGACAGTTACGCTACTACTGAGATAATCACAGACATCTTGAATAACCATGCAACCAAACCCAATTGGCATCAAGAAGACATTGCAAGTGCAGTCAGACTTGGAAAACCTCGTACCTCTGGTAGCAATCCCCGTCCCATTTTAGTTCAGTTCTGCCGGTGGACGGACAAAATGGCTGTTTTAGGAAAAGAGAACTCAGAGATAACCTCAGGGAAAGCGGGATCAAAGTTGCGTCTGACCTCACCTCGCGGCAGAGGCAAATGGTCGAGTTTCATCGTGGGCGTGGTAAAATCGCATACATATACAACGGAAAACTGCGTGTGAGGGACAGACAAAAATCATATTAGACTATGACAACGGTCATGACTACCCTTCAGCTGCCCCCCACCTTGACGAACATTGGCCACATGTTCAGGACAACAGACAATTTACGCATGATGGCAAAAGAAATGAAAATCTTCACCACGGATATCCTTCACAGAACAAATTTGGACGTCACCACAGAAACCAGAGCATAAGGCGTCACACAGTTTCTATGCATGAAGACAACCTGGACCACTGGGAGACAGGACAATCTTACACAAAAGACCAACAATACCACTATGAGACCACCAGGAATCCGCACAGATCCAGCAGAGATCATGCTGATGTAGTAGCTGTCCACGTCGTCAGGGCGCACACAGAGGAGACCAGAGGAAGAAATCATAAAAGCTCTGAACGCCTGGATTGTGACAGGAGTAATTCCAGACCACTAGTCCCTGGTCCATACTCATATAGCGAAGTGACCAGAAGACCAACGTCAAACCACAGAAGGTTTGTCTTCCTGAAAGAAAACACTGGCAGGGATCATTCAGTTCCATCTAAATCAAACAGAGTCAGTGCCAAACGGATGTATGGACATCAGCGGGATATAGAGCAGACGGTTGTCCCTTCCCCACGCCACGACACCAGACGTACAGATAGACTCGGTGAACCCTACCCCAAATGATGACTCTTGTCCTCACGTTGAACGAAACAGGAAAGACCCAGTGGCCCCTTCCGCATGTGATGGCCCATGTACTTATGACACTTGCAAAAGCATGGACTCAGTGGCCCCTCCCCCACATGATGACCCTTGTGAAGAAGTCAGCCATGACACAAACAGTGACGTCCACGAAATCCAGCCTAGAGAGAGAGAGAGAAGAGAGAGAGAGAGAGAGAGAGAGAGAGAGAGAGAGAGAGAGAGAGAGAGAGTTAATGATACTCGTACCTCGAGATATTATATCCAAACACGTCCACACAGTCACAGGTTATTATATACTGCCGCTGAAGGTAAGTAGGAAAGAACGCAAGTCACACATTCCCGGAAAACTAGTAGTAAACAACAGCTTCAGGTTTCCAGACCCGACTAAAGACGTCAAAACGCGTGAGGCAGTCTCAATGCCAATACGGCCAATGCAATTTCTTCCCTTTATATACATAATACATTATATGGCTGACACACACACACACAGCGGGCGCTAGTAGCTCAGTTGATTTGAACGTCGGATTCACATGCTCATGGTTGTGGGTTCGAATCTGGGATGCGCTACATTAAAACTGGCCTTCTCACTGTCCCAATTTGACATCATTGTTGTTCTGGTGGTGTCAGTATAGAATTAGATAAGTCCCACTTCCCCCCACTTCCTGGGATGGTTATCCCCGTCGGCCATATCGCCTGAGGTGGGTGTCGACGTAAAAACTTAACCAAATCAAGCAATCAATCAACAGACACACACACACACACACACACACACACACACACACACACACACACACACACACACACACACACTCACACACACACACCATGTAAACGTTGTTGACAAACACAGAACTGACAGTATTTGGCATTCCTGGTGACACAAGACAACTGAGAAGTAGGGAACAAAATACTCCACATACGCAGAATTGGTGTGTGTGTGTGTATGTGTGTGTGTGTGTGTAGAAACAACAATGGTCATGTGTTACAGGCTTACTACCTACCAGACTGCCTGCATGCCTTACCATGCCTAACCTACTTACCGCACTCTGTCTGTTACAAACACACAAAGGAAGATGAACCAAGTCCCGTGGTTGCTGTCACAGAATGACGTCAATAGTTCGAAATAAAGACGATTTAATTAAAGAAAACCGCAAGAATCAAGAATCGCACATCTTTGGTGTCGACTTTTCGTTCGTCGAAAATGTCTGTGTATAATCTTCGCCGAACATTTCATGTGCTGATCTGTAGGTCTATTCCTTGCTAGTCCGGCAAAGCGGTATGAGAGCACAACGCCCTAATACAACAGGCGCTCGCGACAGTCGTTAACACATGCACTAGAATGGGCCTAGTACATGTACTTCCTGAATGCAGACTTTATCATGCTTTTAGCTCAGCCGAATAGCCTGGTTCCGATTACTTCCTGAATGAAGATTTTTTTTATGCTTATAGCTCAGCCGAATAAAAGGCACCGAATAAAAGGCAACCGCCTGAATGTTTAACTTTTTTTTAAAGTTGTGATATATCCGGTGATGGACAGGTTGTGTGTGTGTGTTGTAGGGTATATCTACTGGGGTTGTGTGTGTGTAGGGTATATCTACTGGGGTTTGTGTGTGTGTAGGGTATATCTACTGGGGTTGTGTGTGTGTAGGGTATATCTACTGGGGTTGTGGTGTGTGTGGTATATCTACTGGGTTGTGTGTGTGTAGGGTATATCTACTGGGGTTGTGTGTGTGTGTAGGGTATATCTACTGGGTTGTGTGTGTGTAGGGTATATCTACTGGGGTTGTGTGTGTGTAGGGTATATCTACTGGGGTTGTGTGTGTGTAGGGTATATCTACTGGGGTTGTGTGGTGTAGGTATATCTCTGGGTTGTGTGTGTGAGGGTATATCTACTGGGGTTGTGTGTGTGTGTAGGGTATATCTACTGGGTTGTGTGTGTGTGTGTAGGGTATATCTACTGGGGTTGTGTGTGTGTGTAGGGTATATCTACTGGGGTTGTGTGTGTGTGTGTAGGGTATATTACTGGGGTTGTGTGTGTGTAGGGTATATCTACTGGGGTTGTGTGTGTGTGTGTAGGTATATCTACTGGGGTTGTGTGTGTGTAGGGTAATCTACTGGGGTTGTGTGTGTGTGTGTAGGGTATATCTACTGGGGTTGTGTGTGTGTAGGGTATATCTACTGGGTTGTGTGTGTGTGTGTGTAGGGTATATCTACTGGGGTTGTGTGTGTGTGTAGGGTATATCTACTGGGGTTGTGTGTGTGTGTGTAGGGTATATCTACTGGGGTTGTTGTGTGTGTGTAGGGTATATCTACTGGGGTTGTGTGTGTGTAGGGTATATCTACTGGGGTGTGTGTGTGTCAGCTATGTGATTGGGTATAAAAATGTTTTTGAAATGTCATTCCCCCCCCCCCCACACCCCACGTTTTATGAATATTTTCTGTCCTTTTTTTTTCTTCTTTTCCCTTTCCCCCCGTTTAGTATCACTCCTGCATCACGATCCCTATGCCGCTGATTTTGCTCTGCAACACACCCCCAACACCCACCGAAACTTTTGATCACAGTGACAGCAGAGAATGAACCAAAATGCTATAGGCTAATGAGAATCGAGATGATATCGACGTTTCAATACAGTTTCATTCTGGACTGAGACTGCGTTTGACTGGGCTGTACTCTACACTTATTTTTATAATGTGTCCTGGGTCAACCAGGCCCGAGAGATACAGTCTGAACATTTGAGCAACATCCACGATTGCGTGTGCGTAAAGTGGACAGGACTCAAATGTGTGGTACTAGTCTTCCTAGCTAGCCCACAGCACGCTGAACTCTAACGCTGGCTCGGGTTTACAAATCCTACAATGATATTTTGGACTGGTGGGGGTTCGAACCTACGACCTCTTAGTAGTCCGTTACACCAACCACTTCGCCAATTTGACAGTAACAACTTAAAAGTTTACTATAAATTGATGACTATAAATTGATTAAATCGGTTTCACTGACACAATGTCAGAATGTGACTGTGACCCAGGCAGACAACCCGGAAGAACCTGAGGAGCACTGAATCAGTTGGGACGATTACATTTCTCTTATCAACAACCCGACTTACACCCTTTCCCCTCCTCCAGTCTTCCTATGCACATTAAGCACAATCGTGTGTATAAACCGAACAAGTGAAGCCAGAATGCAGGGTTGAAAGCAGCTCTGAAAAGACCTTGCGAACATGGTCGAGTTCTCTCTCTTCTCTCTCTCTCTCTCTCTCTCTCTCTTCTCTCTCTCGTCTGTCTGTCTGTCTGTCTGTCTGTCTGCTGTCTGTGTGTCTGTCTGTCTGTCTGTCTGTCTGTCTGTCTGTCTGTCTGTGTGTGTGTGTGTGTGTGTGTGTGTGTGTGTGTGTGTGTGTGTGTGTGTGTGTGTGTGTGTGTGTGCCCAACTAATTAATGTCGGTCTAGCTGTCTACCGAACTGCCTAACTGCCTGCTTATCTGACCCCATATTTTACCAAACCGCCTACCAAATTGTCAGCGGGTCAGCCTGTCTACCTAACTTCCCACCTACCTAACCTATCAAACTGCCTACCGAGCTGTTTGTCTGCCTAATTATCTACCTATCTAACTGCCTGCCTGCGTACCTACCTTTGCTACCCAACTGCCTACCGAACCATCAAACTACCTAATTGCCTACTTTCCTGCCTGCCTGCCTACCTACCTGCTTATCGAAAAGCTACCTATCGGACTGCCAACCTACCTACGTACCTACCTACCAAACCGTCATCCTGTCTACGGTACTTAAATGCCTACTGAACTGTCAGAATGTCTTGCCGGAATAGCTCAGTTGGGAGAGTGTTAGACGAAGATAATAAAGGTCCATGGTTCGATCCCGGGTTCCGGCACGGAACATGATCCGGCGATTGACACCTTTTTTTTTCAAGACCTGACCAGCTCATGGGTTTATGTGCAGGCTTAAGGCGTGTGCCACGGTCACCATACACGTGACACCTGTGACGTTATAGTGCATATGGAATTCGTTCCGAGCGCGGAGACGTCATCTTGAGAAACTGAAACAGAAACTACCTAAGTTCCTACCAAGCTATTGAACTGACAGCCTATCTAACTGCACATCTATATAACTGCTTCCCGATCTAACTTCCTACCAACTGCCTACCACACCTTACAGGCTGTCTACCTAACTGCCTACCAAAAAGTCTATCTACCGTAAAGCCTACCTATCTGCTTACCGAAAAGCATACCTATCGAAACTGCCTACCTACCTACCTACTTATCAAACCGTCAACCTAAATATCTACTGAACTTCCTACCAAACTGCCTACTGAACTGTCAGTCTAACTGTCTACCTAACTTCCTACCTACCTAACTTCCAACCAACTGTCTACCAAACTGTCAGGCTGTCTTACTTAACTGCCTACCGAAAAGCCTACCTACTGAACTGCCTACCTACCTGCTTACCAAACCGCCACCTACCGTAATGCATGCCAAACTGCCCACCTGTCTAAGTACCCAATTAACTGCCTACCAACCTACTTAACTGACTGACTATCCACCGAATTGCCTGTCTAATTACCTACCTAACCGCCTATCTTTCTAACTGGTTCATGTTCATATTGCTCAAAGCCCAGCCGACTATTAGAGCTGTATCAGGGCTAAAACCACGTTAAAAACATCACCCAAGATTAGGTTGAAAAGGTATCCAGGTAAAAACGATCCAGTACCCTTCATTTGTAAGAGTAGAAAACGGCTCAAAGAACTGCAGAAGCTCAGGTGAATAATGTTTCAACCAGCAATTGCCTGCAAAGTAGAAAGGGAGTAAAAATAAAAAAGAGAAAATCTTTATGCTTGTATAACAGGAAGAATATTTGGGACTGTGTCCACCATGTATAGCAAGAAGGGGTTTGTGTGGAGTCATATGTAACAGGTAGATGAATTGGGGATGTTTATAGAGGAGTTGTTTCTCTACTTAGCAGTCACACACACAACAAGGAGGAAGGAGAGAAGAGAGTAGAAATACACTAACCACACTAGACATGATTCTCATAAGTAGTCCACACATAGATTAATAACTACGACGTATTTATTTAAGCAGTCAACTTCAGCATAAACATGATTCACCATTCCTACTGTCCTGGGTCCTAATATTCCTAAAATCCTAAGATGCACTACGAATCATCAGAACTTGCATATCACTAGAATGCTGAACACTTTCTTATGTCCTACTCTATTCTTTGCTTTGTGGAAAATCAAACATACTACCTACTTCTATCCCTACCCTAACTAAGGTATAAAATGAGACGTGGGATTACATACCTCTAAGATAGGTTGGAAGGTCTCTGGCTGGGTGGCAATCGAATGGGTCAATCTATAGTGATTGATTTTCTGGCTTTTATACAGTGCGTTTCTGTTGTTTCTGTCACAAAACCTTCCCATCTGTCTTTCATTGGACATCGAAATTTGAATAACTAAACTGTCTTTCACTGGACATCGAAATTTGAATAACCAAGCAATCTTTGGCACCTGGCGACCCTGGCTGTTATTCAACCCTCTGGACTTTTCGCTTGGACGTTGGTATTTGCTGAAACCTTTTGTGTACTAGATAACCTACCCTCTATAGTTGGATAAGACCAATGTGAGCGTTAGATCCTGCTCGGTGGAAAATGTTTAGTAACCAGTTAATTCATAGATGGCGTGCTCTTCATTACGCAAACCTTATGTACCCGAGTAACGATACGGTCTAAGGGGGACTAGGTCAGTGGAAAATGTTGAGTAACCAGTCCAATCATAGATGGCGTGATCTTCATTACACAAACCTTACTTACCTGTCTAACAATGCGGTCTGACGGGCACCCTGTGATAATATGTCTGGCAGGAAGGAGTTGGTGTATCTCCTGTATGGCAGGAAGGAGTTGGTGTATCTCCACCATGTATCGTGGGAAGGTTATTTGGGTGGTGTCATATGTAACAGGAAGGTGAATTGGGGATGTTTATAGAGGAGTTGTTTCTCTACTTAGCAGTCACACACACAACAAGGAGGAAGGAGAGAAGAGAGTAGAAATGCACTAACCACACTAGACATGATTCTCATAAGTAGTCCACACATAGATTAATAACTACGACGTATTTATTTAAGCAGTCAACTTCAGCATAAACATGATTCACCATTCCTTATGTCCTGGGTCCTAATATTCCTAAAATCCTAAGATGCACTACGAATCATCAGAACTTGCATATCACTAGAATGCTGAACACTTTCTTATGTCCTACTCTATTCTTTGCTTTGTGGAAAATCAAACATACTACCTACTTCTATCCCTACCCTAACTAAGGTATAAAATGAGACATGGGATTACATACCTCTAAGATAGGTTGGAAGGTCTCTGGCTGGGTGGCAATCGAATGGGTCAATCTATAGTGATTGATTTTTTGGCTTTTATACAGTGCGTTTCTGTTGTTTCTGTCACAAAACCTTCCCATCTGTCTTTCATTGGACATCGAAATTTGAATAACTAACCTGTCTTTCATTGGACATCGAAATTTGAATAACCAAGCAATCTTTGGCACCTGGCGGCCCTGGCTGTTATTCAACCCTCTGGACTTTTCACTTGGACGTTGGTATTTGCTGAAACCTTTTGTGTACTAGATAACCTACCCTCTGTAGTTGGATAAGACCAATGTGAGCGTTAGATCCTGCTCGGTGGAAAATGTTTGGTAACCAGTTAATTCATGGATGGCGTGCTCTTCATTACGCAAACCTTACGTACCCGAGTAACGATACGGTCTGAGGGGGACTAGGTCGGTGGAAAATGTTGAGTAACCAGTCCAATCATGGATGGCGTGATCTTCATTACGCAAACCTTACTTACCCATCTAACAAAGCGGTCTGAGGGGCACCCTGTGATACTTGCATTGGGACACCATTTTTACTTTAGCGCCAAAACCAGAGCAATCGACTCAGCAATATAAACGGAACCGTCAGACGGAATACATTTTGAAAATGGACGATTGGGAACAGCGGAACAGAAGGCAGCAGCAGCAGCACCATCATCAGACTTGGATCCCTCAGTGTAGATTCCATGGGATGACAGTGCCCAATGATCAATCCAAAGAGAAAGTATTAAGACCTTATCGAACACATACAGGTAAATGTACCAAGCAAGGTAGAAAATGATAGGGGAAAAAATGACAGAAAGCAAAGGAACAAGACAACGAGTGACAGAAAAAAAAAGAAATTTCTAGCACAGAATTTCCAGTAAGTGGGGATACTATCTATACTGAAAGAGCCCCCGGCATCCCCAGTCCATACCGGATCGGTTGTCAACCAGGTCTCAAGGCAGAAAATGATAGGAAGAAATGACAGGAAGCAAAGGAATAGGGCAGAAACAAAGAGTGACAGAAAAGACGAAATTCCTACCACAGAATTTCCAGTAGGTGGGATACTGTTTTTACTAAACGAGCCCCTGGCATCCCAAGGAGGAAGCCCACTTCCCAATTTCCCCAATTATTATTATCCTCCAGTCTATGAATGTGGGAATCACGGGAAGAAGATATCCACCGCGATATATATACTCAAAGAGTTACAATACTGCTTACTTACTTCCCCAGTTTTGAAATCAAGTGAAGATTTGCACGCTTGTGCTGCCACTGTCCAATTAAGCAATTCTTTAAACATCAACGTTTTGTCAGTCTACCTGCCAACAGGTCCAAATGACCAGAACACAGAATGGCTGCGCACGATCCAAGATCAGCAGCGTGGTAAATGGCTAATAGGTGGAGACTTTAATTCCCACTCCCCATTTTGGGAAAAGAACTGTTCTACTGTTACGAGCAATCGATTTGTCTCTAATCTCACCAGAATTAGTACCATCCTGTACCTGGGAAACTCACAGAGACATTTTGGGAAGCGATCACCTACCTATCATCATAACCATGACTGACAAAAACATCAGGATGAAAGACAGCTCTCCTGAAATTATTCCAAAATATAATTACAAGCGTGCAGACTGGTCCTTATTTAGAACTGCTCTTACTAATCAAGATTACAGACATTATGAAAGTGAAAATGTAGACATTATGTTTTCTAAATTCCAAGAGTCAATTCTAGCCGCTGCAGACCTATCGATTCCGAAACTCAAATCTTCTAGATCAAATAACCGATTGGGTAATGTTTGGTGGACAGAGAGGCATGTGAGAAAGCAGTTCAATATAAAAGGGAGAAATTCAAAATCTACATCAAAAGCCGGAAACCTGAAGTGAAAAAAGCTAACATCCAATGTAACAAAATCATTGCTGAAGCAAAGAAAGATTATTGGGCATCATTCTGCACAAAAGAAATTTCAGATTTCAAAGATTTCCATAAAGTCTGGACGAAAATGAAACAAATGAAGGATGGAACCAACTTACCTAGGTGTGCGATAATGATTGAAACATGTAACATATTTCCTTCAGACATGGACAAAGCAGAAACTTTTGTGGATCTGTTTGCTGAAAACAGTAAAGTTGAAGGTTTATCTCCTGACTGCAAACATCACAGAGAAATGGAAGATAACAACCCAATCTACACTGATCCAGTACCACAGAATGATCTCTGGTTTAATTCTCCAATCACCTTAGAAGAGCTAAAAAAAACACAGTACTGTCTCTGCACAACAAAAAGAGTTCGGTAGGTGTTGATGCAGTTTCGACTGAAATGATTAAACATCTCCCTGAAAACTACCTTATTTTCCTACACAAAATTTTGCAGAAATAATAATAATAATGATAATAGTGCATTTATAGAGCGCTTTCCGAAACCTCAAAGCGCTTTACATCAGTAAACCATACATATATAAACCAAATAACAGGCTACAATACAAACAAACTCATCAAAAACTATCCACAGGAAATCAACAACCACACAGACACACCAAATAATCTCTCTCCCTCTCACCCCCTCCCCGCCCACCCCTCTCCCCCCATTTTCAAACACACACACACAACACCCACACACACACAGCCACACATCACACACACACACACACACACACACACACACACACACACACACACACACACACACACACACACACACACTGGCATACACCCCATTGTGCACAATTTCATCCAGAATGTCAAGCAGGATCAACCCACTAGCCAAAATCAGGAAAAACACTGTTTAAAGAAGTAAGTTTTTAAACTTGTTTTGAAAGATGGTAGAGTTTTAGAGTGGCGGACGGACTGAGGCAACAAGTTCCATGTCTGAACAGCAAAAACTGCAAAGGCTCTACCACCGTGAGTTTCTCTGTTATATTTTGGCACACGAAACTTCTTGTCATCCACAGAAGAGCGGAGTGATCGAGAAGGTACGTAGACAGTCAAGAGTTCAGAGAGATAGTCAGGAGCAGTTCCAGAAATGATGTGATAACAAAGGCAGCAAATCTTGTATTTTATTCTTTGTTCAACCGGGAGCCAGTGCAGTGTCTGAAACAGGGGTGTGCAGTGCTGTGACCTACGTGCCTTGAAGATGAGTTTAGCTGCAGAGTTCTGAACTTGTTGCAAATGTTTGAGATGTTTCTGAGGGCAACCCGCAAGGAGTGAATTGCAATAATCTAACCTAGACAGAATGCATGCAGTAACTAACGTCTTGGTTGCGTCTAATGTAAGGTAGTGTCTAATAGAATTAATGCGTCTAAGTTCGATGTATGCAGCCTGACATGTTTTGATGATGTGCTGGTGCATGGAGAGATTATGGTCAAAGACAAAACCGAGGTCACGAACGCAATCAGAAAAAGCAATAGCGGTATTACCGACAGTAATAGTGGAAGGCAGAGAAGAAAGATCTGCAGGCAATGGAGAAACACGAAGGGCTTCAGTCTTGTCATCATTCAACTTAAGTCGATTTTCATACATCCAGGATTTTACTTCAGAAACGCAGTTCTGAAGAGACTGAACTAGATGATCGTAGTTAGAAGGAGAATCAGTATGATTGAGCTGGGTATCGTCCGCATACATTTCATGACGGATGGAATATGAGTCAATAAGGTGGGTCAGAGGAGAAGTATACAATATGAAAAGCACAGGACCCAGAACAGAGCCTTGAGGCACGCCAAAATCCAAAGGCAGCTCAGAAGATTTGTTTCCGTCGACAAGTACGGTTTGCTTTCTTTCTGAAAGATAAGATTGAAACCAGTGTAAAGCAGATTTTTGAATTCCAAAGTTGTTTTCCAAACGGGAAAGCAAAATTTCATGGTCAATAGTATCGAAAGCAGCTGAAAGATCCAAAAGGAGAAGAATAGAAATTTTGTTTTGATCCAGGGAGGTCAAAAGATCATTGAGAATACGAAGCAGAACAGTTTCTGTGCTGTGCCCTGGCCTGTAAGCGGATTGGTGAGGACTAAGGAGGTTATGGGATGAGAGATGGGAGAAAAGCTGGTCTAGAATCAGACGTTCAAGCAGTTTAGAAAGAAATGGAAGATTGGAAATCGGTCTGAAATTTTTCAGGTCATTTTTGTTGAGGTTAGATTTTTTCAGCAAGGGCTTAACAATGGCAGTCTTAAATTCACGGGGAACAA
This sequence comes from Monoplex corrugatus, assembly GCA_030674185.1. NCBI lineage: Eukaryota > Metazoa > Mollusca > Gastropoda > Littorinimorpha > Ranellidae > Monoplex > Monoplex corrugatus. The sequence goes on along the minus strand of CM060315.1, from coordinate 69,167,671 downwards.
TTCCAGTGGTAATAGACTGATTCATGATGTTTGTAATGGTCGGCAAGAGAAGATCCACATGTTGAAAGAGAAGTTTGGTTGGAATGGGATCAAGTTCACATGATTTAGGGGGAGTCTTAAGAATGGTCTTCCGGACAAGGTCTTCAGAAACTGGAATGAAATTTACAAGTGGTGAGCCAGAAAACGACACAGTGTTTGAACCAGTACTTTGAAATGGTGGAAAACTGTCACGGATCTTGAGAATTTTCTTATGGAAAAAATCGGCAAAAATGTGTGGGAGCAGTTTGACATCGGACACAGTGGGAAGAGACACAGGTTTGATTTTTCCAAGAAGCGAGGACATATTGTGAAAGAGTTGTTTACAAGTGGTAGAACTGGACACTAGCGAAGAATAAAAAGCTGTTTTCGCGTCGTGTACGCAATCTGCAACCGTTTGCTTTGCTGCGTCATAGATTTGTTTGTGTACTGTTAACCGTGATGACTGCCAACAGCGCTCGGCACGCCTACGCTCTCTCTTCAGCTGACGAAGCTGATCAGCGACAGCGCCGTACCACGGGGTAGGCTTTCCGTCCCGGACTTTTCGTTGACGTACAGGCGCATGCTTGTCAAAAACAGCGGCAAGGGAACTGTTCAAATCGGACACTGACATAACGGTGGTCACAGACTGAGAAAGATCATCAGCGAACTTGTCTTGGTCAATTTTACTAATAGAGCGAGTTAGCGGAATTATGCCACAAATATGGCAAAAGTCTATAGTTATACCAATCTTAAAAACAGGAAAATCGAAAACCGATAAAAACAGTTACAGACCCATTGCTTTGACGTCCCACACAAGCAAACTAATGGAAAGATTGGTCTTAAACAGACTTTTACACTACTGTGATAAAAATAACGTTATTCCGGTAAACCAGGCAGGTTTTAGAAAAGGAAGATCCGCAGTTGAGCACCTGGTTAAACTTACAACTCAGATCAAACAACAGTTTGCCCACAGAAAAAGTGTTTTAGCTACTTTCTTTGATGTGAAAAAAGCTTACGATCAAGTTTGGCATAAACGTTTATTGTTCAAGCTAAAATCTGTTGGTTTATCAGGCAATATGTTCAATTACATTAAATCTTTTTTAGCTAATAGAACAATTCAGGCAAGAGTGGGAGCTAGTTATTCTTCTTCACGACGCCTCGACATGGGGATTCCACAAGGTTCAGTGATAGCACCTATTTTATTTAATATCCTTATACAGGATCTTCCTAAAGCTCTTTCAAATCGTGTTGTTTTAGTACAGTACGCTGATGATATATGCACTTGGATGAATATCACTTTAAAAAAGACAACTCCACAGAGAACGCGAAATTACATCAGGAAGTTGTATCAAATTGATCTTGATAATCTTGGAAACTATATGTTAGAAAATGGTCTGTCGTTGTCAGCAGAAAAAACTAACATGATGCTGTTTGATCCTGGTGGTAACTCAAATAACTTGCCTACTTTCAAATTGCTTGGTGAAGTGTTAAATTACAAACAGGTCGTAAAATTTCTGGGAGTTTACATCACGTCGAAATTAAGTTGGAATGTCCATTTTGATTATATTTTAACAAAAGCCCGAAAAATCTTAAATTTTCTAAAGATAATAAGCAAATTACCCTGGGGAATGGATACAAATGTACTGATTCATCTGTCAACAGCGCTGGTCAGGTCTAAATTATCCTACGCGCAAGAAGTTTTTTTCAATGCACCCAAATATTTACTAAAAAAGATTCAGAGCTTGGACTGCAAAAGTCTTAAAATTGCACTAGGTGTACCAACTCATGCTTCTACTCTGGAAACGTACAAAGTTGCTGGAATTCTACCTTTAAACAACCATCGTGAGCTAGCTACAGCAAAGTTTGCAATTAGAACTACTTCACAAGCAGATAATTTTGTGAGCAAAGAAATTAAGATCAGGTCTGATACTGACTTTCCAAAACGAGCAAAAAACATTTCATCACAAATTACAGCCGCAACTTACATATCTGGCTTGATCAAACAGTCCAACATAACAATGGATGAAATAGCCGAGAAACCAACGATAACGCCTATCCCTACATGGGAAATGCTAAAGGCCACATTTGATCTCGATTATGCAAACGTTAAAAAAGATAATAATGTCAACATTACGCTATCCACAGCTTGTGAACACATCGATGAAAAGTACCGTACCCATCTCCACATTTTTACCGATGGGTCAGTCTTAGCAAATCAGAGCGCTGGAGCAGCCTTTTATGTTCCAAAATTTAACATTAAAAAGTCTTTTTTCATTGGGGCAAATGTATCTATATATACAGCAGAATTGGTCGCTGTTGTTCAAGCGTTGCATTATTTAATAAGCCTTCGGCCTGTGTCATTCAAAGTAGTTCTCTTTGTTGATTCAAAATCTGTATTATATGCATTACAGTCTTTTGATACAGACACAAGACCTGACTTAATTATTGAGGCAAGTCATCTAATACATTGTTTAAAGATAAATGGCTCGGAAATCAATTTATGCTGGGTGCCTTCTCATGTTGGTCTTCATGGCAACAACGTAGTTGACAGAGCAGCTAAATCCGGTGCCCTCCATTCTGAAAATTCCATAGAATTATATGTTAACACCTCGGTAAAAGAAGCTTACAACTCGCTAGAATTAGCATCATGGATTCGATTTCATGAACATTTAAATGAAAAATTTGTGTCTCAAAAAAGAATCAAACTTTCAGTTCAAAATATCTGTAAAAAATTGCAGTATTCCTCGTTATATCATTTGAGATTAATTGTTATGACATATTTCCGCATTCAACTGAACGCTTTGAAAACAAAATATTGTAACAACGTTTTATGTATTTGCGCGAACAATTCACATTGTATCACCGTTTGTTTTACTGCAGAAAGCTTCGTTCCTTTTTACCAAAGACGTTTACACAAGGAAACTATCTTGAAACACATTTTAAAGTAGTATCGGATCAAGTTTTGTTAGTTAAAATTTCAGAATCATTGGTTCACAGTCCTGTTAATGCGTTACTTTAAGATTATTATTATAATTATGATTATTTTTGTTTTGTTTTGTTTTTATGACGATTTTTCTTTTACATTATTGTTAGCGTTGTTCTAGTTTCATTTCTCTGTTCATCCATATCCTTTTTCTTAAGACCTTACCGCTTCCTTTTAATTTTTTTACGTCCCTTACTCTGTTCCCATCTTCCCTCCCCCCACCCCCCCTAATTTCATCCTCCATGCCATTTTTCCCCGTCTAATATCACTTATAGTGAAAAGACGTTAAATCAAGCAACGAACGAGGAAGCCCACATACACGTTTGCCAGATAGCGTCAGATTGCACTATTTTGCATCGATGTTCAAAAGAAATTTCTGGGGGGGCATGCTCCCCGGACTTCCCTAGATTTTCAGATTGTTTTCATTCGTCATTGGGAGGCCCTGTTGCAGGGTTCTAGACGAACACAAGGGCAAATGAAAGAAGCTCTGGATATAGAAATCTGAAGTCAATAAAATGAATAGTGCCGGCACTCTTGTCATTTCTCTATCTCCTCTGTGTGTGTGTGCATGTAAATGAATATGATCACGGGAGAGATAAAAAAAACTTTTAATAATGTGTCGTCATTCGAGCGTCTCTTAAGTATGTATTCTTATGAAATACGTATGTGACGTAAAGTATTTATGTGCCGTCAGTGGGACGGAGGGGGGGGGGGGGGGAGGGGGGGGAGGGGGAGGGGCATTCATTTTGTTTTCCTTTTCTGAAATTATTTCGTCATCCAATGCACACTCATGATGAAAAGTGATTTTCTAGAAAGACACCCAACAAAATGGAATGTGCTCCGCCTCAGATCTTCGACCACAGAAATTGGGTTCACTATGCTCTCTCTGAATGACGTGACCAAGGTAACATATCTTTCGCTCAAAGAGAAACGGAGAAAATTTTAACAGTGATAATTTTGTTTGTTTCTTTCTTAATTTCTTTGTTTGTTTGTTGTTTCAGATTTTATACCACAATATCGTATCATTATAGCGGAGCGGAGAATAGTATAATAGTCGAGCACAAGACAGGGCATGACAGCAGAAAATCTTAGGGTGTAACTGAAGCATAGACCAGTCGCCGTGGTAAAGTGGTCAGCGCAACAGACTATACCCACTGGAAGGTCATGAGTTCGGATCCCAGCAGTCCTGTTAATGTCTTTGTCGGAGTTTTGGCCCCCAACCAGTTACTACCAAGATTTAAATGATATAGGTTCATTGGGAAGACTTGGACCAAAAAACAAACAAAACAAAACAAAATTCAAAAAGGTGTATGTATATAAACTGCCATTCGCTCATGTGTGAGTTCTTACACACACACACACACACACACACACACACACACACACACACACACACACACAACACACACACACACACACACACACACCACACAACACAGAGAGAGAGAGAAACAGACACACACACACACACACACGTACACAGAAACACACACACACCACACATAGAAACACACACACACACACACACACACACACACACACACACACACACACACACACACACACACAGAGGCAAAGTCACATAAACATATACGGGTGCACACAATGTCATAACACACAACTTCACACACAAGGAGGAGAGAGAGAGAGAGAGAGAGAGAGAGAGAGAGAGAGAGAGAGAGAGAGAGAGAGAGAGAGATAGAGACAGACAGACAGACAGACAGATAGACTGACAGACAGACAGACAGAGTGAGTGAAACAGACAGACAGACTGGTGCTGAAAGCTCGAATGCCGGGTGGCTGACTGTCATCGTAGTCACGTGGCCAGACCACTGAATCTGCTATTGTGTGACGTCGTGGTTGACAGGTTTTGTTCTAACCGTCTCTGGGATCTCTCCATTTCTGATCATGCCTAGCTGCTTTAATGAGACATTTCATCTCACAGGTTGCCATCTGTTCTTTCTTTCTGAACGAAATCAAGTGGGGAAGGGAACATGTTCTGGCTGAAACCAGGCAACAAACAGAGTTTTACAACGCTCATCGTTCATGTCTTTGTCCGCTCAGGAAGTCATCAGACTGAGAAAGAACAGCTGTCTGCACTAACCTGGAAAAGCCAGACTCGACAGCGTGCTCACAGACCCTTGGCTCCATATCAAGGATCGTGGGGATCGGCAAACCCACAGTCACGCTGACGAGGGCTTTGGCTGGTTCCTTTGGGGAAAACCAGGACGGGTTCCGATGATGGCCCTTTCCTCAATAACAGCCACAACCACGTCAAGTACAACGACAAGCAGGATGTAGGTTGAGCTGGTTTGTGGGGGTTTCGGACACACCAACCCTACTGTCTGACAAAGTGACACACCAACCCTACTGTCTGACAAAGTGACACACCAACCCTACTGTCTGACAAAGTGACACACCAACCCTACTGTCTGACAAAGTGACACACCAACCCTACTATCTGACAAAGTGACACACCAACCCTACTATCTGACAAAGTGACACACCAACCCTACTGTCTGAACAAAGTGACACACCAACCCTATTGTATGACAAAGTGACACACCAACCCTACTGTCTGACAAAGTGACACACCAACCCTACTATCTGACAAAGTGACACACCAACCCTACTATCTGACAAAGTGACACACCAACCTTACTATCTGACAAAGTGACACATCAGCCCTAAGTCCACCGCCAGCATGAGCGTCACTTTGAACATCACAGACGGTAACATTACCACAGAAGCCAAAGCCACAACCCCTGCCGCTGGAGTCAGCACCACTTCCGTACCCGTGTCCACCACAGCGAAGCCCGCCCCTTCGTACCTCACTATGAACTTCTTCATCGCCGCTGGAGCAGGGGGTGGTTTCGTCCTCTTGTTGTTGGCCTTGGCCGGCACCGCCTGCGTCTATCATCGAAAGAAGAAGAAGCGGCTGGAAGCCGCGAAACGCAGGCGTTCAGTGACGTCCATGTCGGTTGTAGGCATGCCCATCACGGTCCCAAGGCCGGCAGCTTCGGTGATTATGCAGAGGCCGGCCCCAGCGCCGGTTGTCGTGCGAAGGTCGGTGCCGACGATAATCATGCCGCCGCCGCCTCCGCCGCCGCCACCGCCGCCGCCGATGCGCCGGCTAAGTTACGGTAGGCCCGCCAGTAGCTACGCGGCCAGCAGTTTCATTGATGACGACGACGCCAGTAGCGTGTTCAGTGACGCCTACAGTAGTTATATGTCCGAGTCTGACAGCACCTACATCCGCCCGAACTACATTTGAAACCTGTCAGATTAGCAACGATGATGATGACGATGACGATGACGATGACGATGATGATGATGATGATGATGATGATAACAACGACGAGCAACAACAACAATAATGACAATGATGATAATAGTAATCATGATAATAATGATATCAAATAATAATAATATAACAACAACAACAATATCAGTAATTATACATCATTCTTGTATATAACACAATTCTCCAAAATCATTTGCGCGTTACACAGTTAGAAGACAAAGTCTGTGACACTTAAAAATACACTGGTATATGAAACACACGATACTCATCACAATACGCACATTCACACACGTACACAAACTATCACTGAGTACATACAGCGTTTTTATGGTAATAAACGTATACGTACGCGAATGATTACACCATGCCATTAATCAATGATTAGAAGTTGACATTGGTGGATGAGCAGTTCTGAGAATATCTATGGAAAGCCTGATGTACAGGCAAGTCTTAAGCTGTGACTTGAAGTGTGGTAGGATGGGCAGATCCCTTAGATATGTGGTGTGTGTGTGTGTGTGTGGTGTGTGTGTGTGTGTGTGTGTGTGTGTATGTGTGTGGTGTGTGAGTGTGTGTGTGTGTGTGTGTGTGTGTGTGTGTGTGTGTGTGTGTGTGTGTGTTGTGTGTGTGTGTGTGTGTGTGTGTGTGTGTGTGTGTGTGAGTGTGTGTGTGTGTGTGTGTGTGTGTGTGTGTGTGTGTGTGTGTGTGTGTGTTTGGGGTGTGTGTGTGTGGTGTGTGTGTGTGTGTGGTGTGCGTGTGTGTGTGGTGGGGTGTTGGTGTGTAGTGTTTGCGTGTTTTGTGTCGGTGATTAAATTTTCATGAAATTTATCATTGTATTTACAACAGAAGTCGAGATGGTTGTAGTGATAGTTCTTCACGTTAGTTTCACATTAGTTTTTACTCTCTCTTTCTCTCATTCACTCTCTCGCTCACTTCCTCTCTCTCTCTCTCTCTCTTATCTTATTTTCGCTCTCTCTGTCATTCTCTCTCCCCCTCTCTCTTTCTTTCCCTCTCTCCCTTCTTTTCCAACCCCCCTTTCCCAATACGACTGGAATTCCAGTTTCGTATAATGTCGATGGCTTCACACTGTTATGGCTCATTTGTATTAAAGTAGATTCTCCATGAATATCATAACATGTCTTAGTCAACACTCTCCATGGGCGTGGGCTGACTGTAAAATAGCATTAAAGTGCTTAGGCCAGTGTTCTCAAAAAGAGATTTAAAAAAAAATTGTTCCTGTTCTTGTGTTTGTGTGTTTGCCAGCATGAATTGCTGTTCGGGTGTTTGCGTGCTTATATGTGCCTGCGTACATGCCTGTGTATCTCTGTGTGTTTGTGTTTGTGTGTGTGTATGTGTGTGCATGTCTGTGTGTATGTGTGTGTTTGTGTGTGTCTGTGTATGAAAGTGTGTGTGTATGAGTGTGCATGTGTGTGTGTGTGTGTGTGTGTGTGTGTGTGTGTGTGTGTGTGTGTGTGTATGTGTGTGTGTGTGTGTTTATGAGTGTGTGCGTGAGCACGCGCGGGTGCGCGCGCGTTCGTGTTACTGTGTTCGCGTGTTGTACCCGTATGACACAGTGGCTTTCTTTTCTATTCAACATTCACGTCAAGCGTATCTCATCGATACATTGCTGATATGTTTTTTTAGCAGTAACATATTCTGTACAGTGCACAGCGCTCAGGCGCTTTCTTCCCGGGCTGTTATGCTATGCAAATCTCCATTGACAGGGGTGGTAGTCAAGCGGGTAAGCACCGGACTTAAATTCGGAAGGTCCACGTTCAATCCGCTTTGGCACCCTTTAACATAGAGGGTAAAGGGTGGAGATTTTTTCCGATCTTCTCGATCAGCGTGTGTGCTGACCTACCCGTGCCTAAAACCACCGCGTGTGTATACTAATGCAGATGTCAAATATGCATGTTAACACCAGTCGTCGTGGTGTAGTAGTTAGCGCAACGGACTACCGACTGGAAGGTTGTGGATTCAAATCCCCATCAGTTCCCTAAAAAAAAAAAAAAAATCACTGTGGCTCTAACCGGCTCTTCCCCAGAGTTGGGTGTGCTGTAGGCTCATTAGGAAGACTGGGACCGCACAGTCGAGTCTCATCCACTTCGCGGATGCGTTATTGGGGGTGTTGCTCAAATCTTTTGACCAGCACTGCAGGTGTTTGTATCTCTCGGGCCTGGTCGACGGCATGATACGTTATGATAGAGTGCATAAGGTTTTGCGCAGACGAAAGTAGTCTGCCTGATGATTACTGGCAGATTTGGATGGAGTGCATATGGAACTGCCCGAATGCGATGAATTCTTCGTAAAGAAACTCCGAACTTCAGACTCTCTCTCTTTCCCTCTCTCTCTCGTTCGTTCGCTCGCTCGCTCTCGTTCTCAATACTCGTTCTCGCTTGGTCCAATACGAGGATATACGTGTAAGGGAGATAAACACAGGGGAGCAAAATTATACTCACTCAACACTTACCCACCTTGATCGTCTCGCCCGAGGATTTCGTGGGTGATCTGTTGGTTTAGGTGGTATCTCCACGGTTTGTGGCTGCTCCTTTAGGTTTAGTTGGCTCGCTCAGCATGGGTGTTGGATGTCCTTCTGCTCTTGCTAGACCAGGCTCAGGCCCGACGAGTTCTACGAAAAGCGTGTCAGTTTCTTTGGTAACATAAGGACCTTCCTTTTGAAGGACCTAAATTCTGACAGAACATCCTCGGAGAGTTACCTAAACTACTCCCCCAACCCTTAGCTCTTTTTTCTTTTTCTTTTCTTAGCTCCTTTTCCATTAGAGCCATGTCTCCCTGAAAGGTTTATGTTTTGTTTTGTGTTTCAAACAAGATAGTTTATTCTTTCGAGTGAAAAGTCTGTTTTGTTTCTTTTTGTCTTTCTGTTTGTTGGTACCGTATATTGCAAGGCAGGCTACCCCTACGTTTTCACACACACACATGCACACACAATGTGTTTCAGGAATTAGCTGGTCTGTGAATTCATGACACGGAGAGTCTTATCATATCAAAATGTCTGCAGGTGTCCATGGGCAGTAAACAGTATTGCTATCTGAAGACCTTCAACATAGAACAAAGAACACTGACATTTTTATAACAAAGTCTCAAGATTGGCTAGCCTAATGATTCATTTATCAATACATGGAAGGAGAGGGGGTGGGGGTGGGGAAGACGTCAAACTATGACGTCATTATGACGCATAGTTTCGCGCTGTATTTCGTAGCTTGTTGAATGAGTTCACAACATGGGGTCGAGGCGACAAAAAGTTTGTTCGTTTTGCTTGTTCTATCGTGAGAAGCGATGGCAGCCAATGGAATGTTATGCTGCTTGCTGTGAATGACATTCACTGCGTGGTTAATGGCATAGAGCAGAAGGAATCGATGTCGTAAATAGTGCAACTAACATTTTGCAGACTGAACTTCCAGGGACACCACTGGCTACGGTAACTGTGTTACTTCAGTGCACCTCTGATGTAATGTAGAAGTTAGTTAATATCTGAAACTAAAACATCTACTTTTGAATACCAGTGTTCTGTTCTAAAACAAGCAGACGTGTGGAGATACGAAGAAAAAGACGCAATGTATTTCTAGTCAGGCGAAGTACCGTGCAACTCCCGAAGATGTTCAATACAGTTTTCTTTGCCATTTTGGGCGCGTGTCTTTGTCGCAGCGCGGTAATCGTCAATACTGTAGACCTCATGAACAACCTCGACACCGCCCAGACTGATGGGGACGGAGTTCTCAACGGTCAGGTACAAATACAAGGTTTTCGTCTGGTGGGCGGGGAAGCCTGAGGGAGGGTCGCCTGGAGGTGCTGGTGGGGAGTCAGTGGGGATCTGTGTGTGACCGTCATTGGAACAGAGTGGACGCTATTGTCGGCTGCAGAAGTGTGGGGATGGCTGGAGGCAAGACCATGCTAGCGTCCACTTTTGGTCACAGCACAGGGTTAGTGCACGTGACTGCCGTAACGTGCTCAGGAAAGGAGGATTCGCTGCTGCATTGTCGGCTGCTCAACCAGACGGGTCGATGTGCCGAGTCCCACATAGCTGCCGTTGTTTGCCGTGACGGAGTTCTGTCCACAAAACCCCCTGTCGTCCCAAGTCTGGCCAATCCACAGCTTACGTCTAAAACTGTAACGTTTCCCAGGAAAACCAACGATGTTTTCAGCAATCAAACTGAAGACACATTTCACAGTCGGATATTCGGTCGAAACGTTCCATCCACAAAAATAGACCTGTCAAGAAGATTACCGACTCTCTCTGCTGCTTTAGGCCCGCTGTTTCTTCAGTATAGAAAACCTCATAAAAGTAGGAAGAGGACGGGCGCCCTGATGCACTCTGATTTTGTAAGGAACATACTTTTTAGTTTGGCCACACCAGAAGCACGAAGATTGGCCAACAGCAGCAGCAACAGTGGCCCACGACAAAAGCATAGGAACACCTCTGTCTACTCAGGCCACACCCATCCCTCCACTTTCCTTCTTTGTGGACACAGAAAGGGACACATGAGGGACAGCCAGCTGGTAAGCAACAGAAAGGATGTGTCAGCTGGTCACACATTTCTTCACGATAGACATAAACGAGCCAAAAGTAAGTTCAGGAAAATCATGACCACAGTCAGCAGCAGAGTCAGGAACCTCACCAGGGCGACCACTCCCAAGGTGGATACAGAAACTGCCGAGGAGCCCAGCATGCCGATGGTCATTGGACTGGTAGTGGCCGCCATGCTATTGGCCGCGGGCTGCATCATAGGTGCCTGGTTCTACCAAAAGCAGATTGCCATTGAGAAGAAGCACCTTAAGATTGTTATACCCGCCAAGCCGCCTTCTAAGAGTATTCTAAAGAAGGTCTCTTCCTATTCATCTGTCATCCCTACAGACATTCAAGAAGACGCGCATACTCTACAAGTAACTTATTCGTCTGATGCATCCAGTTCATACTCTAGCATTACCGCTGGTCAAAGCAATCAGAGTAGCGGCATCATAACAGGGGGTGCGGGCCCAAGCCCTATTAGCCAGCTGTTCGTTGAGGCCAAAATATGAGCCACGTGTAACTTTACGTAAGATGTTCAGACTTACCGACAGACCTGTAGAAGAAGAAGACAGCAAGTGGAAACATTGCCACAGTACTCTCCACATCACTGTCATCATCTAATCCTGAATCTAATGTCACTGCGGTGGGGAGAAATGATAATGCAGCAGTAGACAGGTATCGTCCATGCCAGTCTTTGGGAGACAGGAATAAGTAATTGAAGGCTGCTGCCATAGATTTTTTAGTCCAAGTCAAAGATCACCCAGCTCTGTTTACCTCGGCGACGACCTGCTTCCAGGAAGAATAGTCTCGAACTGCATTTATGTATGGACATGGCACAGACTGACAGACAGACAGAGAGATACACACGCACAGACAGACATACACACACACGCGCATCTACCTCGCAAGCCCCAGTATCTCAGTTGGTTTTGGCCATTTCACCTTTCCATCTTAACATTATTGTTGTTCTGGTGGTGTCGGTATAAATTAGATAGGTCCCACTTCTCTGGGATGGTTATCCCCCATCGGCCATATCACCTGAGGTGGGTGTCGACGTTAAAACTTGAACCAAATCAATCAATCAAAAAATACAAGCATCTGCCTCTTTCTTAATCTCCTGTTTTATATGATGTGCTACGAATATGCTTTGACATAGACTCTTCGCTCTCTGGTTATGAAATTAAATAAATTATTATTATTATTACTATTACTAATATTATTATTCTCATTTTAATTGTTTTCATTGTTGTGATGATGCTGATGGTGTTTGATTCCACGTAATTCAATTTATGTATATGCATAGGTAGGGCCTATGTATGAATCTATGTGTGTAAGTGCATGCATACTGTTGTAGTGGAAACACTATTCTTGTTAGTATAAGTACTAATACATAATTAATTAAATTATTATTATAACATAATATTAATAAATGATGAATATTCTTTTGTACTTAATGGAATACTGACAAGATTTATTTTCTTGATTTGATTCATTATATTTCTTTGCTGTTTATCGCCATCCAGCGTTTGATTTAGAATATACATGCATGTTTAATCTGGATTCTTGGCATACAATTCTCATTTTGTCTAATTTTACTATCTTTCAATTAATCTACGTTGACAGTGTTTTCCCACTTATGATTCACGTGTTTGTTTTCCTTGTTTAAGTTAACCATTCATGACAGTGGTAATGAAAGCTGGCAAAGAGAGAGAGAGAGAGAGAGAGAGAGAGAGAGAGAGAGAGAGAGAGAGAGAGAGAGAGAGAGAGAGAAAACAGCTTGCTTTTTAAATCAGGCTACTTTTTGACAAAGAGATAGGTGTTAAAGGATGTTTGTAAATGTATGTGCGTGCGTGCGTGTGCGTGCGTGCGTGCGTGCGTGTGTGCGTGCGTGCGTGCGTGTGGTGGTGTGTGTGTGTGTGTGTGTGTGTGTGCCACCTTTCTCCCACAAGTAGCCTAGATTTAACGACAGACTGGCACAAAAATAAGGCGTAAAAATCTTGCCAGCGTATGAATTATGTGCAGGCATAAGTCTTATGCCTTGATCACTTTGGATCTTCTCCTATCATATGGCAATAGTGGCGTCAGCGCATATGGAATTCGTTACGAGCGTGGAAAAGAAACGTTGTCTTGAGAAATTTAAATAAACTGAAACTGCAGTTTGTGTGTATGAGTGTGCGTATTCTGATATTGTGTGTGTGTGTGTGTGTGTGTGTGTGTGTGTGTGTGTGTGTGTGTGTGTGCCTGTGTGTGTACGTGTGTTGTGCGTCTTGTGTGTGATTATGATGTTCTATAAAACTACACAGTTGACACATTGGTCATGAAATCTTGGGAGATGTGAGCTCATGAGGTACCCGTCACTTTGTTCCCATAAACCTTTGACTCCCGCACCCTGTCCACCAGCATCCCGCATTGTCAACCATGCTAGCAAAACAAAAACTTAACCCTTTGATTCCCTCACACTGTCCACCAGCTTCCTGTAGAAGGCTGGTGGATAGGGTGAGGGCGTCAAAGGGTAAATTTTTTTGCAGCTTGTGGATAGGGTGCGCGAGTCAAAGGGTTCGCACAAGCCTTTTGGGAGTCTCTCACCAGCCTGCTAAGCAAGAGTAAGAACCCAACATTTTCGGACCAGAACAAAAGGGGGAAGAAATCTAGCCCAGCACCATCGATCGATATCGGGTTACCTGAAAACCTGTCTGACTACCTCAGCTGTCCTGGCTGGCTGTATTATGTAATGTTACTGGGGAAATCAGAGCCGGGAGAGGGGTCAGACTGCTCTTGCTTATTCTTATTCTTATTGTTGCTTTAAAGCCCAGCCGACTGCGTACAGCCATATCAGAGCTATAACCTTTTCAATGCACATACAGTATTTCAGCAGGAAAAAAACAAAAGAAAAGAAAATTAAGAACACACATCAATGCATTCAATGCATTGGAGCACATAATCTACGGAGATGCCCCTGGCGTTGACCACTCCGTCCAATTTATCGCACTGGGGATTTAAAAGACACACATGAATACAAATTTAAACATAACTAAGGACACCAAAACATCATAAGAATGGATCTAAATTACCTAAAATTGCTTCTGCATATCTCACTTCCCTAAAGCCAAAAATGCACTTAATACACGTATCCAATCATCAATCCTAAGAGAACAATACCTATAATAATAATAATTAATTACAATATTTATATAGCGCAAAATCTTGATAAAATCAAATCTAAGCGCTGAAGCACACACACACGCACGCACGCACACACACGCACCCACGCACACACACACACACACACACGCTATAAATGGGGAGAAAGATAAAAACATTGTAAAATTATAGAGAGCATATTATATACAATTATATATTGCAATGTGATTCCCCTCCGAGTGGAGACAGGCTGCAGAGGGGATTGAGTGAGGTCAGGATTTTATGCACAGGAGAAAAGGTGAGTTTTGAGAGCGGACTTGAAGGAGACAAAAGTAGGTTGCTGACGGACTGAGAGAGGAAGTTTGTTCCAGGAGAGCGGACCAGAAACAGAGAAGGCTCGTGGACCATAGGTATTGAGCTTAGTGCGTGGAAAGCGAAAAGTCAGAGGATCGGAGGCAGAGCGGAGGGTACGTGAGGGAACATAGATCTCAAGTAGGCTTGACAGGTAATCGGGGGGCTGCGTTATTGAGGCTTTTGTAGCACATGGTGTCTAGTTTGTACTGTATGCGCTTTGATACAGGGAGCCCGTGAAGTTGTGCCAGGAGAGGAGATAAGTGGTCAGCTTTTTTCTTTTTGAGTACAAGGCGTGCAGCATTGTTTTGAATGCGCTGTAGAATGTGAGTGGTGGAGGCAGGAAGACCGGACAGGAGTGAATTGCAATAGTCAATGAGAGACATTATGAAGGAGAGAACGAGTTTTGCAGTTGTTTCCACAGAGAGATACTTCCTGATCAGGCTTATACGATGGAGGTGATAGTAGCAAGATCTGGCAGTTTGAGAAACAAAGTTGTTCATGGAGAGGGTAGAGTCAATGCAGACACCAAGGTTTTTAGCTGAATCAGAAATTGGGACTGATGTGTTACATAATGGGAGAGAAAGAGGAGGCAGCTGAGAAAGTTTCTGACGGGTGCCAATGAGGATAACTTCTGTCTTGTCATCATTTAGCTGAAGTTTGTTGTATGTCATTCAATTTTTGATGTCCGAGTAACACTCAGTGGTGCGAGTTAGGAGGCGCTGTATATTGTCAGGTGAGTCACTGTCTTGAAGTTGGGTGTCATCAGCATAGAAGTGGTGTTTTATAGAGTGGGAGTTGATGATGGTGGACAGGGGGGAGGTGTAAAGAGTGAAAAGAACAGGGCCAAGGACAGATCCTTGTGGAACACCACAGGTCAGGTATGCAGGTTGAGAGTAAGTGCCGTTGATGAGAACAGTTTGTTTTCTGTTTGATAGGTAAGAAGTGAACCAGGAGAGCAATGTCAGAGATGGCAAAAGTATGATGAAGTCTAGAAAGGAGAATACCATGATCAATGGTATCAAAGGCTGCAGACAGATCAAGGAGTGTGAGGAGAGAGACTTTGCCAGTATCAGTTGCAAGGAGGAGATTGTTGAGAATGTGTAGCAAGGCAGTTTCAGTGCTATGGCACTGGCGGTAGGCTGACTGGAAAGGATTGAGGCTTTTTCAAACACATACAGGTGAATGGACCATTAAGGCAGAAAATGATAGGAAGAAATGACAGAACGCAAAGGAACAAGGCAGAAACAAAGAGAGTGACAGAAAAGAGGAAATTCCTAGCACAGAATTTCCAGAAGGTGGGGATACTATTTATACTGAAAGAGCCCCCAGAATCCCTAAGGGGGATGCTCTTGCTTTGGAGGCGGTGCGACAGTCAAGAGTGAATGTAAGGCGAAAAGATTTGTTGGTGAATGTATATCTTTTTTTTTTTTCATTTGATTAAATGACTGTTTGTATAGCGCCTCTTGTTGCAAAAGCCAAACAAGGCTTTACACACGCACCAAACCAAACCTGTAATCAGAGAGACAGAATAAGCAGGAGGGAAGAGGGGAAACGGCGAAAGATGGGGGGGGGGGGGGGGGGAGTAAATTGAAAGAGATGAAATACCAAATTGGTCGATTTCACATACAGTAAACTACATCTACTTACAATTTATCATGTCTGAAAACAATGTATGACTCGTATGCCAAAATGCATTAGAAAGAAAACGTTAAAAGAGAGAGAATAAAAAAAAAATTTAAAAAAAGTACGACAAAGGCCACAAAAAGACCCACACACTCACATACACCAACGCACACAAAAACGTATGCTTCATTTTCAACGAACATAAAAAAAAATCAAACTATCGACATACATTGCAGATTAAATTCTTATTTACAAATACACTGAGGTACTTTTGACTTTTACGTATCAGCTGAAAAGAAAAAGTACGATAAAGGACACAAAAAGACCCACACACTCACATACACCAACGCACACGAGAACGTATCCTTCATTTTCAACGAAACATCAAAAAAAAAAAAAAAAAAAAAAAATCGACATACATTGCAGAGAAAATTCTTATTTACAAATACACTGAGGTACTTTTGACTTGTACGTATCAGCTGTACGTATGCATCTTTTGCGTCAATACGACTGTATAGTGTTCGCTGACAATGGCACAAAATCCAATAAATTGTTCAGTATAAATAGGTATGAACCTTTTTTTCTCTTTAGGTGAATATATTATGGAAGGTGAAGTTCACTCTCAATGAAACTTCAAAATGGTCAAACCACATTCAAAAATCTCTTTTTCTTTTGTAGGGCTGTTTTGCAAAATCAGAGGCTGGAAAAACAAATGGATTGGATTGAATTGGATTAAACTGGGCTTTTTCCGCTTTGCGTCTGTGTGTTTCTTTGTCACAATGGACTTTACACATGTGATATGCGGGATGTTCTTCCCCAGAGAAAGCACGTGGCCATAGGAGGGTGCCACTGTTATGTCTATTTTTATTTACCTGCGAGCCTCCTAAGAGGAACCTTCTATAGAAAATTGCCAGGAATACTCTTTTGTTGCCGTGGGATGTTTTACTCGCGCTGAATGCGTGGTACACATGCCATCTCGGCTTTTCGTCTTGTCCTTATGGCTAGCACCCAGCTCACTCAAGCTCTCCAGATGTAGGCTAACCATTACATCCAATTTCATTGTGAGCCACAAGCTCTCTAGAACTGGGCCAGCCATTACATCCAATTTCATTGTGAGCCACAAGCTCTGTAGAACTGGGCCAGCCATAACATCCAATTTCATTGTGAGCCACAGGCTCTCTAGAACTGGGCCAGCCATTACATCCAATTTCATTAGGAGCCACATGCTCTCTAGAACTGGGCCAGTCATTACATCTAATTTCATTGTGAGCCACATGCTCTCTAGAACTGGGCCAGTCATTACATCCAATTTCATTGTGAGCCACATGCTCTCTAGAACTGGGCCAGTCATTACATCCAATTTCATTGTGAGCCACAAGCTCTAGAACTGGGCCAGCCATTACATCCAATTTCATTGTGAGCCACAAGCTGTCTAGACCAGCCATTACATCCAATTTCATTGTGAGCCACAAGCTGTCTAGACCAGCCATTACATCCAATTTCACTGTGAGTCACAAGCTGTCTAGACCAGCCATTACATCCAATTTCATTGTGAGCCACAAGCTCTCTAGAACTGGGCCAGTCATTACATCCAATGTCATTGTGAGCCAGACGCTCTCTAGAACTGGGCCAGTCATTACATCCAATTTCATTGTGAGCCACATGCTCTCTAGAACTGGGCCAGTCATTACATCCAATTTCATTGTGAGCCACAAGCTCTAGAACTGGGCCAGCCATTACATCCAATTTCATTGTGAGCCACAAGCTGTCTAGACCAGCCATTACATCCAATTTCATTGTGAGCCACAAGCTGTCTAGACCAGCCATTACATCCAATTTCATTGTGAGCCACAAGCTGTCTAGACCAGCCATTACATCCAATTTCATTGTGAGCCACAAGCTGTCTAGACCAGCCATTACATCCAATTTCACTGTGAGTCACAAGCTGTCTAGACCAGCCATTCCATCCAATTTCATTGTGAGCCACAAGCTCTCTAGAACTGGGCCAGTCATTACATCCAATGTCATTGTGAGCCAGACGCTCTCTAGAACTGGGCCAGTCATTACATCCAATTTCATTGTGAGCCACATGCTCTCTAGAACTGGGCCAGTCATTACATCCAATTTCATTGTGAGCCACAAGCTCTAGAACTGGGCCAGCCATTACATCCAATTTCATTGTGAGCCACAAGCTGTCTAGACCAGCCATTACATCCAATTTCATTGTGAGCCACAAGCTGTCTAGACCAGCCATTACATCCAATTTCATTGTGAGTCACAAGCTGTCTAGACCAGCCATTACATCCAATTTCATTGTGAGCCACAAGCTCTCTAAACTGGGCCAGTCATTACATCCAATGTCATTGTGAGCCAGACGCTCTCTAGAACTGGGCCAGTCATTACATCCAATTTCATTGTGAGCCACATGCTCTCTAGAACTGGGCCAGTCATTACATCCAATTTCATTGTGAGCCACAAGCTCTAGAACTGGGCCAGCCATTACATCCAATTTCATTGTGAGCCACAAGCTGTCTAGACCAGCCATTACATCCAATTTCATTGTGAGCCACAAGCTGTCTAGACCAGCCATTACATCCAATTTCATTGTGAGCCACAAGCTGTCTAGACCAGCCATTACATCCAATTTCACTGTGAGTCACAAGCTGTCTAGACCAGCCATTCCATCCAATTTCATTGTGAGCCACAAGCTCTCTAGAACTGGGCCAGTCATTACATCCAATATCATTGTGAGCCACACGCTCTCTAGAATTGGGCCAGTCATTATATTCAATTTCATTGTGAGCCACAAGCTCTCTCGAACTGGGCCAGTCATTACATCCAATTTCATTGTGAGCCACAAGCTCTCTAGATATAGACCAGTCAATACATCAAATTTCATTGTGAGCCACAAGCTCTCTAGAACTGGGCCAGCCATTACATCCAATTTCATTGTGAGCACAAGCTCTCTAGAAGTGAGCCAGTCATTACATCCAGATTTTACATTAAGCCACAAGCTCTCTAGATATAGACCAGTCATTACATCCAATTTCATTGCGAGCCACAAATTCCCTAGAGGTGAGCCAGTCATTATACCCGATTTCATTGTGAGCCACAAGCTCTCTAGATGTAGACCAGTCATTACAACCAATTTTATTGTGAGCCACAATTTCTCTAGAACTGGGCCAGCCCTTACATCAAATTTCACTGTGAGCCACAATTTCTCTAGATGTAGACCAGCCATTACATCCAATTTCATTGTGAGCCACAAATTCTCTGGATGTAGACCAGCCATTACATCCAATTTCATTGTGAGCTACAAGCTGTCTAGATGCAACCAGCCATTACATTCAATTTCATTGTGAGCCACAAGCTGTCTAGATACAACCAGCCATTACATTCAATTTCATTGTGAGCCACAAGCTGTCTAGATGCAGACCAGCCATTACATCCAATTTCTGCATTGTGAGCCACAAGCTCTCTAGATATAGACCAGCCATTACATCCAATTTCATTGTGAGCCACAAGCTGTCTAGTTATAGAGCAGCCATTACATCCGATTTCATTGTGAGCCACAAGATCTCTAGATATCATCTTCATCATCAGGTGCCCTGCCGCATGGCGTTGGCGACCATGGACTTCCATCCATCTCTATCTCTCGTTGCCCCTAGCATCTCCCCACCCTCCTCGTCCCCAGCCACTCTGCAAGTCCGTCCAGCATTCTCTCCCTGGGTCTACCTGGTGCTCTCTTTCCCTCCAGCTTCCCCGTTTCTCTAGATATAGACCAGCCATTATATCCAATTTCATTGTGAGCTACAAGCTCTCTAGATATAGACCAGCCATTATAACCAATTTCATTGTGAGCCACAAGCTCCCTAGATGTAGACCAGCCATTATAACCAATTTCATTGTGAGCCACAAGCTGTCTAGATATAGACAGCCATTATAACCAATTTCATTGTGAGCCACAAGCTCTCTAGATATAGACCAGCCATTATATCCAATTTCATTGTGAGCTACAAGCTCTCTAGATATAGACCAGCCATTATATCCAATTTCATTTTGAGCCACAAGCTGTCTAGATATAGACCAGCCATTACATCCAGTTTCATTGTGAGCTACAAGCTATCTAGATATAGACCAGCCATTACATCCAATTTCATTTTGAGCCACAAGCTGTCTAGATATAGACCAGCCATTACATCTAATTTCATTATGAGCCACAAGCTGTCTAGATATAGACCAGCCATTATATCCAATTCCATTGTGAGCCACAAGCTGTCTAGAACTGGGCCAGCCATTATATCCAATTTCATTGTGAGCCACACGCTCTCTAGATATAGACCAGACTGAGTCATTACATTCAATTTCATTGTTAGCCACAAGCTGTCTAGATATAGACCAGCCATTACATCCAATTTCATTGTGAGCCACAAGCTCTCTAGATATAGACCAGACTGAGTCATTACATTCAATTTCATTGTTAGCCACAAGCTGTCTAGATATAGACCAGCCATTACATCAAATTTCATAGTGAACCACAAGCTCTCTAGAACTGGGCCAGCCATTACATCCAATTTCATTGTGAGCCACAAGCTGTCTAGATATAGACCAGCCATTACATCCAATTCGATTGTGAGCCACAAGCTCTCTAGATATAGACCAGCCATTACATCCAATTTCATTGTGAGCCACAAGTCTCTAGATGTAGACCAGTCAGTACATCCAATTTCACTGTGAGCCACACTGATATCAATCGAAGTCATCGAACACCAAGACGGTCCTTTTTGTGTTACACTATAGTAGTCCCAAGACATTTTCTTTCAAAACTGCGTGATTGTGACATAGTGTACCGTAACATCTTTCCTTGTTGTGTTCTGAAAATGCTCAAATGAAACATTAAAAACTGCGTAATTGTCACATGACGTACCTAACATCTTTCTGTCCGTCTGGTATTATTTATAGTGATAAGACAGAAAAGGGAAAAAACAAAAAACAACAACAACAACAAAACAACAGCAAAACAACAACAACAACAAAACAACAAGAAAACGAATGAACATCTTGATGCGATAGTTTCCATGTACTTATCTTTATGGTTTGTATTGTGTTTATATCTTATCGTTAATGGGGCGCATTTAGCTTGTGTTTTGATTATCATCCAGTATTTGCTTCGTAGGCAGGATTTTCTTTTTTAGTTACCTTTCATTTTGCCTTCAAAATTGCTCAAATTTCTCAAAAGAGTGTTTGATGTCAAATAAGAAGTTAATCAAATTAGCGCCCGGTAAGCTAACCATCAACCAAAATTATCACTTTTGACTGAAGTCAAAACCCAACAAACAAGAGTTAATCACAATCTGTAGCATTCAAATAATCAGTAGCTAAAGTCGATTTAAGCTCAAACCATCGACCATACAAATAAAGGTAAAATACATGTGTTTTTTTCTGAAATGTAACAAAAACAAAACGGGATATAAGATCAAAACAAATAATCTATCACGATCACAACCCCACCCAGTCAGGATAAATGTAATCCACAGCACTCACGTCGTCAAAACTCTGTGCAAAGCCCGAGTCGGGCACGATAAAGTTTTTCATGTAAGTCTTGGTACCAGGGTTCAGGTATCCGGCCCACCAGCCAAACGTCCCTATGGACACGATCATGTGGTCCGTCATGCTCAACGCCGCAATGTCCACCGCTGGCGAGTTGTATTCCATGATCGTGACGTCATTGCGGCCCCGGGAGAAATAGGTCCGGCACCAGCTGGTGTCGTCGCTGGCCAGCAGGAAGTGAACAAGTGGGAAGCGGTCAGTGAAATACTTTGTGGCCCTGGCAAAGTACTCTGGAGTTACTGGGTTGTGGCCGTCCCACTTCGCTTTGATACCTGCAGTCAGTCAGTGATATGGTCAATCTGTCAACAACTTATCAATCAGCCAATTGATCAATCAACCAATCAATGGGGGCACCTGATGAACAGAGCAATCAAAAGCAAAGTAGAAGTGAATAGAACAAATAAAAACTAGACAACAAAAAAATAAAGTAGTCGTCTTTTTTCTGCAGCAAGCATAACGACAAACTGTTTCCAATCAACAGTTTCCAAGTTGTCTGTACCTCAACTGATGAACTTTCAAAGTTGATATATCCAAACTTTGATTACTGCTATCATCTTTTCCAAATGAATATTCAGAGCAAGACTAATGTAAGGTTCAGTACTGAGAAAGTTTATGAAAGATCCATCAAAATCATACCCTCCATTCGTCTGTATATCATAAGTCAACTTTGCCATCTATAATCAATTACTCGTGCATGCCTTTATACCGAAAAGCACAAACAAATTGATTTTGATTGCCATCACCTTGAGAAAAAAAACATAAGGAAACCCAGATTCACTGAGGCATACACACACACTTTCTACCCGGGTATTTTTCCTTTTAAAAGTTTAAAATCAGACCGAATGTTTTAAAGTCTGCTTCTTGCAGTAAAACAAAATATTTCATGTTTCAACTGAATCAAATGCAATATGAGTAGTGAAAAGAACAATTAATGGGTGTATGTTCAATTCTTAATACTCTAAATCTTGTGGCGTGCGCATATGTAGCCCCACAAACTTTTCCAAACAGCAAACAAATATCTCCATAACCATTTTATATAATCCCCAAATATGAACAGTTGTATCCGTGAATAAGCATTTAAATAAGGTAAATGAATTATTATCTATTACATCAAATCGCTTTATAATACACAACAATGTATGCTTAACCTCGCCGGCACTATCGTAGCATATCGAAGTAAAACTCAAGCGTATAGAAAAGTAGATATGCATACCAAATTATCATTTAGAGCAATGTTTAGGCCTTCGCTCTGTAAAAGGTGGCCGACTATCAGTAAATCAATTTTCAAAATCACCCTTTTCCAATGTGGAGTGAATATGCTGATGTTCCGATGTTTAAGATTTCACAAAAGAATACTTCTGCAACATCTAATGAAAACAGATATTCTTCAAAGAGGGACTCTGTTGTCCCACGTCAAAAACTGCATAGTATACACAGTTTTCAGGTTGAATATAGACACACAAACAAACAACACACACACACACAACACACACACAGACACGCACGCACACACACACACACCACGTACGCACACACAATCATCATCAGTGTCATCATCATCATCAACATCACCATCATCAAATGAATTCTCTCTCTCTCCATATGTAAAAGATAGACGCAGACATACATACATACATACATACATACAAACATACATACATCACACACATGCATATATATATGTGTATATATAGTGTGTATATAATAACACACAATATATATATGTATGTGTGTTTACGTATGTGTTTGTATATATATTATATATATATATATATATATATATATATATATTATATATATATATCTGTGTGTGTGTGTTGGTGTGTGTGGTGTGTGTGTGTGTGTGTGTGTGTGTGGTGTGTGTGTGTGTGTGTGTGTGTGTGTGTGTGTGTGTGTAGATGCGGTAAATCACACGTACCGGCTTGATCTCCCCGCCGAACGTGTATCCCAACAAGCGTGACGTTGCCGGCCTGTTTTCGGACCTGTCCAACAATACTCTCCGCCTTGGCCGACACGTCCTTGCGGAACCGCAATAAAGCCTTCACCTCTTCCGGTGGGATCTTCTCAAAGTACCGCCAGGAAATAAGACACGAATAGATGAGGTAGCGGTCGTTGTGGCGTAACTCATCAGAGTCTCGTCAAGAACACAGCAGCGCCGCTGAGGCACGTACAGCGCGTCCGCGCACTTCTGGTCAAAGTCTGGCGCCGGCTTAGGCGGATGTTCCAGCACTTCCGGCAGCACGGAGTCGTCCTTGAAGACCAGGGTCATGTTGTTGGCGCGAGCGACGCCGAGAATGGACATGTAGTTGAAGAAGGCGTTGCCCACACGCCCTCGCAGGACGGCACAGATGTACACATCCTCTTCGCTGCGGATAAGCGGCTGGACGCGAGGGACGGCGCACGTATTACCGGGACAGGGGTCAGCAGGGTCACGGGGGTCCCGAACATCAGGAACATCGCAAAGGCGACACCCAGTAGAAGAAAGAAGGCAGCTGCAACACACGATCTTGTGGTTGAAAGTGACAGTTATTTGTTTACTCTTTCGATTAAAAGTTGCGTGATTTATAGTCTTTTGTTAGTACTCTTTTGTTTGCCATTTGATCACTTAGACACAATCTGGAAATTGAGTCATTTGTATGTTCTTTTACTTTGACAGTTACATCATTTATAGTCTTATGTTTGAAGTGTAAGGAACTGATTTATTCCATTGTTTGTCATTTGATTCACATACTGTTTGTCATTTGATTCACATAGTTTACCATTTGATTCACATACTGTTTGTCATTTGATTCATATACTGTTTGTCATTTGATTCACATACTGTTTGTCATTTTTTTTTTATATACTATTTGTCATTTGATTCACATTATTGTCATTTGATTGACATATTGTTTGTCATTTGATTCATATACTGTTTGTCATTTGATTCATATACTGTTTGTCATTTGATTCATATACTATTTGTCATTTGATTCACATTATTGTCATTTGATTGACATATTGTTTGTCATTTGATTCATATACTGTTTGTCATTTGATTCATATACTGTTTGTCATTTGATTCACATTATTGTCATTTGATTGACATATTGTTTGTCATTTGATTCATATACTGTTTGTCATTTGATTCATATACTGTTTGTCATTTGATTCATATACTATTTGTCATTTGATTCACATTATTGTCATTTGATTGACATATTGTTTGTCATTTGATTCATATACTGTTTGTCATTTGATTCATATACTGTTTGTCATTTGATTCATATACTATTTGTCATTTGATTCACATTATTGTCATTTGATTGACATATTGTTTGTCATTTGATTCATATACTGTTTGTCATTTGATTCATATACTGTTTGTCATTTGATTCATATACTGTTTGTCATTTGATTCACATTATTGTAATTTGATTCACATATTGTTTGTCATTTGATTCACATACTGTTTGTCATTTGATTCACATACTGTTTGTCATTTGATTCATATACTGTTTGTCATTTGATTCACATTATTGTCATTTGATTGACATATTGTTTGTCATTTGATTCATATACTGTTTGTCATTTGATTCACATACTGTTTGTCATTTGATTCATATACTGTTTGTCATTTGATTCACATACTGTTTGTCATTTGATTCACATACTGTTTGTCATTTGATTCACATACTGTTTGTCATTTGATTCATATACTATTTGTCATTTGATTCACATTATTGTCATTTGATTGACATATTGTTTGTCATTTGATTCATATACTGTTTGTCATTTGATTCATATACTGTTTGTCATTTGATTCACATTATTGTATTTGATTCACATATTGTTTGTCATTTGATTCACATACTGTTTGTCATTTGATTCATATACTGTTTGTCATTTGATTCACATACTGTTTGTCATTTGATTCACACACTGTTTGTCATTTGATTCACATACTGTTTGTCATTTGATTCACATACTGTTTGTCATTTGATTCACATACTGTTTGTCATTTGATTCACATACTGTTTGTCATTTGATTCACATACTGTTTGTCATACTGTTTGTCATTTGATTCACACACTGTTTATCATTTGATTCACATATTGTTTGTCATTTGATTCAGATTATTGTCATTTGATTGACATATTGTTTGTCATTTGATTCACATAATGTTTGTCATTTGATTCATATATTGTTTGTCATTTGATTCACATACTGTTTATCATTGATTCACATACTGTTTACCATTTGATTCACATACTGTTTGTCATTTGATTCACTTACTGTTTGTCATTTGATTCACATACTGTTTGTCATTTGATTCACATACTGTTTATCATTTGATTCACTTACTGTTTGTCATTTGATTCACATACTGTTTGTCATTTGA
>CM060315.1:69119232-69136732 GCA_030674185.1 Monoplex corrugatus | reverse complement strand
AAAGGAACCGTGGTCTTGTTTGTCCAGTTTTTCTCTGTTTGTGGTTTCGTCACTTAACTGTCTTGTTGTGCGATCAGATAGATCGGTGGTCAGAGGCCGTGAAGTCGGTATGACAATGCTGACAACGATCTGTCGGCGGGCTGGTCCTTTTGATAGAGCAATGAACATAAAACCTCATGTCTCAATTTGATCGCTGCCCTTGTTACTGCTCCGGTCATTCTGTTAATCAAATCAAGTGTGACTGCCCGCGGTCAAGCAAACAGGAATCAGGGCTATAACTGCTTCAAAACATACGAAAATTCAACAGAAAAAAAGAAAAGAAAATCAAGTACACATACGAGTATCAATGCAATCGCACACACAATCTAAGCACATGTCCCCAGCGTTGACCGCTCCGTCCATCGCACAGGGGATCTAAAAAACATACCTGAATACAAATTCAAACATAACTGAGGATACTAAAACATATAAAAACGGGCATAAATTACCTAAAATTATATCTCATCTCCCTAGAGCCAAAAATATACTTGATACATGTACCCAATTATCAATCCTAAGAAAAAGTACGTAAGGCTTTATCGAACACATACGGGTGAATGGACCAGCAAGGCAGAAAATGATAGGACGAAATGACAGAAAGGAAAGGAAGAAGAAAGAAACAAAGACAGTAACAGAAAAGAGGAAATTTCTTGCACAGAATTTCTAGAAAGTGAGGATACTATTTATACGGAAAGAGCCCCCGGCATCCCCACGGCGGGGATATTACGGCTAACAAAAACCACGACAAAGCTCATTTCAAAAGACAACAGTTTATAAACCAAGCTCACGATTATCCTTCCGAGTCTGAAACGCATTGAACAACCGTACTGGTATGCCTGTAAAGTAATGGTTGTACAATTAAAACAAAAGATGGAATAATTAACAAAAAGTTTCAGAAAGTGTTTTTTTTTAAGTTTCAAAAGTTCATTTCATGGTGTGAATGTATATGTGTGCGTGCGTGTGTACTGAATGCGTACTGATAACTTCCACCCCCTCCACACACACACACACACACACACACACACACACACACACACACACACACACACACACACACACACAAATTCTTCACATTCAGTCTGTGTTGTTTACAGTTCTGGTGACCGTAAAGGGCCCACAGGGCTGTCACACACAAACATATAAACAGAGACACACAGACACACATACATGCACGTTTCCCGTCTAATATCACTTATAGTGAAAAGACGTTAAATCAAAGAACGAACATGCACGTTTGTTTATATACATATATATATATATATATATATATATATATATATATATACATATATATATATATATATATATATATATATACTACACGTCATTATTGAAGGGCCAGGAACGTTTTTGAGTCAATTTTTGAAAGGAGAAATAACCTATTTTCTCTTACTCTTTTCTCCAATTCGTTGCCGTAACTGAATGGATAAGAGCTCAGACAACATTGCAGTTTCCTTTTGGCACGTGTTTGGGGATTTGCCGATTTGCAATGGGCGGCCCAAGGAAGACAATTTCCACACGAAATTGTCGAATCTTCAGCAGGGTCTCTCTGACGACGCAGGCAAGGTAGCGACAAAATTCGCTTTGCACGTGCAAGGCAAGCCCTTTTTGAACACTACTCCAGCCAAAGTTGCCCGCAGACGAGGATAAAAAGGACCCGTTCTTGGTTCGTTTTAACCATGCTTGCAAGACGACGGATGACGGATGAGCAGCGGGGGAGAGCCCTCGCTCTGCTTGATGAAGGCCTAGCGCAGCGGGAAGTTGCTAGACGACTTGAAGTGTCGCATTCCACAATCCAGAGACTGCTGGAGCGCTTCAATGAGACTGGAGCAGTCCAGGAAAGGCGTCACACGGGTCGACCCAGAGTAACGACAAGACAGCAAGACCGCTACCTTGCCCTCTCCGTCCTGAGGGAAAGGGCATCCACTGCGGTGACCTTGAGGGGTCAGCTGAGGGACGCAACAGGTGCTAACATCAGCTGCAGCACGGTGAGAAGACGGCTACATGAGGCAAACTTGAGGTCACGGAGACCGGCCGTCCGACCCGTGCTGTCACCGGTCAACAGAGTGCGCCGCATGACCTGGGCCAGGGAGCACGTGACCTGGACAAGGCAACAGTGGGCCCCCGGGTCTTGTTTTCGGATGAGTCCAGGTTCACCCTGACCTTTAACGATGGCCGGGCTCGGGTGTGGCGACGTCAAGGGGAGAGGTTCGCTGACGCCACTGTCCAAGAGCATAACCGGTACGGCGGCGGGTCGGTGATGGTGTGGGGTGGCATGAGCCGTGGTACCCGGACCCCCCTGCTCCCCATTGACGGCATCCTGAACGGGGTCCGGTACCGGGACGAGGTTCTGGCGGCCGTGGCACTGCCTGCGCTTATGGATCTTGGTCAAGGCGCCATCTTCCAGGACGACAATGCACCTGCGCATCGAGCACGCCTTGTGACCGACTTCCTGGAGCAGCATGAAGTCGTCCGTATGGCCTGGCCAGCGTGCTCACCTGACCTGAACCCAATTGAACACCTCTGGGATGTGCTCGGGAGGCGCATCAGGGACAACCACCCCCCACCGGGCACCCTGGCCAGGCTGGTCGACATCCTGCAGATCGAGTGGGCGGCCATCCCTCAGGACACACTCCGTACCCTTGTGGGGTCGATGCATCGGCGCTGTGAAGCATGCATCCAGGCTCGGGGCGGACACACGCGATATTGAAAACAGATTGGCCAAATCTGACACTTTCTGTTTTTTGAAAAGGGGGGATGTTCCTTTAAATGCATGTGCTGTTCACTAATGGGTCATTGTGCTAATTTCTTTTTCCAAAACAGGTGTGGAAATGATGAAATAAAACATAGAATCAATTCTAAACATTGTCAATTATTTCAACTTAAAATTAGAGAGGAAGGAAGAAGTGGCCCTTAAATTATGATTAGGAGTATATATAAATTATATATAGGTATACATACATATGCATACACACACACACACATATATATGTAGATAAAGATAGATAGATACAAACAGAGCGACAGACAGACGGACGGACAGCCTGACAGACATAGAAAGGCCTATATGACACTGTGAACACACACATGTACATGTAGTCACCTGAACACCAGTCATGCGTAGGTACAGCAGGGTGTTGTAAAATCAAACCTGCACATACTAAGATGTGAAATTACAGAGGTCTCATCCACTTGACTGACGAAATCATTAGTGAATGGAAAAAAATCTTCAGCAGAGAGAAAAAAACAAAACAAACAAAAACAGCAGCAGCAGCAAGAACAACAACAAGAACAAGAACACAAGGAAACTGCTATAAAATGTAAAACACCATTCGTGTGTGGCTGAGCAATTCAATCAACAAAATCAATGGACATCGTCTCTGGACTTCACCACGTGCTGGCAGGTTATGATATAACAACATGTTTATACTGTGTCAACACGTGCCACAAGGGAGCCTACTCTAGCCCACATAGCAACCGTGGACGGCAGAGTCAACACTGGACGCAGTGGACACAGATGACGGTCATGTTTGACAGACTACGGTGGAACATTTTTGTTCACTGTAGAAAGTCAGATTTTCACATGGAAAATTTCATTGCAGTTTTTTTTTTTTTTTTAGTTGTTGTCGTTGTTGTTGATTATCGTGTTTTCTTTTGTTTGTTTGTTTTATCTCTATTAATTACAATATTTATATAGCGCAAAATCTTGATAAAATCAAATCTAAGCGCTGAAGCAGACACACACGCAAGCACGCACGCACGCACGCACACACACACACGCACGCACACACACACACACACACACACATACACACACACACGCATGGCTATAAATGGGGAGAAAGAATAAAAGCAATAAAAGCAAGAATAAAAGCAATGGAAAATTATAGAGAGCATAGCATATACAATTATATATTATAACCATGTGATTCCCTCCGAGCGGAGACAGGCTGCAGAGGGGGGGGGGGGGGGGGTGAGTGAAGTTAGGATTTTATGCGGAGGAGAAAAGGTGAGTTTTGAGAGCGGACTTGAAGGAGACAAAAGTAGGTTGCTGACGGATTGAGAGAGGAAGTTTGTTCCAGGAGAGTGGACCAGAAACAGAGAAGGCTCGTGGACCATAGGTATTGAGCTTAGTGCGTGGAAAGCGAAAAGTCAGAGGATCGGAGGCAGAGCGGAGGGTACGTGAGGGAACATAGATCTCAAGTAGGCTTGACAGGTAATCGGGGGCTGCGTTATTGAGGCTTTTGTAGCACATGGTGTCTAGTTTGTACTGTATGCGCTTTGATACAGGGAGCCAGTGAAGTTGTGCCAGGAGAGGAGATATGTGGTCAGCTTTTTTCTTTTTGAGTACAAGGCGTACAGCATTGTTTTGAATGCGCTGTAGGATGTGAATGGTGGAGGCAGGAAGACCAGACAGGAGTGAATTGCAATAGTCAATGCGAGACATTATGAAGGACACACACACACACACACACACACACACACACACACACACACACACACACACACACACACACACACACACATATGCATAAGTGTATATATCATCATCATCATCATCATCAGGTGCCCTGCCGCATGGCGTTGGCGACCATGGACTTCCAACCATCTCTATCTCTCGTTGCCCCTAGCATCTCCCCCAACCTCCTCATCCCTAGCCATTCTGCAAGTCCGTCCAGCATTCTCTCCCTAAGTGTATATATATATATCTATATTATATATAAAGATATATATATGTATGTATATATGACACACACACATGTATACATACATATGTATACATATATACATACATACACACACACACACACACATATATATATATATATATATATATATATATATATATATGTTAGGTGTGTGTGGAAAGGGGAGAGGACCAACACAGGAAAACCAGGCTATAGCACAACACTGGATTTCATTTTTGATTTTTTTTTCTAGTTTTGAAATGTAAAAGGATTGTTATCTTCGTTTAAGGTTCAGCCGACTGCGCATAGCTATATCCGGGCTATAACCATTTCAAAACGTACACAATATCTCACCGGAAAAAGACGGAAAAGAAAATTAAGTATACATATCAATGCATTCGCGCATATAATCTGAGGATATGCTCCTGCCGTTGACCATTCCGTCCAATTTATCACCAGGGGGTGTATAAAGCACAAACCTGAATACAAATTTAAACACAACTATGGACCCAAAAATTGCTCCTGCACGTCACAGTTCCTTAGAGCCAAGAATGCAATTAATACATGTACCCAATCATCAATCCTAAGAGAAAGTATATAAACTTTATAGAACAAATACAGGTGAATGGACTTGAAAGGCAGAAAATGGCAGGAAGAGATGACAGAGAAACAAAGGAACAAGGCAGCAATAGAGTGACAGAAAAGAGGAAATTTTTGTCACAGAATTTCGAGAAGGTAGGTATACTCTTTATACTGAAAAAGCCTCCAGCAACCCCACGGGGAAGGTTTCATATATATATATTTTTTATACATTTAGACACGATTTAACCTTATGTGTGTTTTTGATAAGGTAAGTAAAAATTCATACAAAAGTAATAGCTGTTTGGTGGGCTTTCAGCCATAAAGCTTTAAGAACCGAAACTTAGGAAATATGGTAAACTTACCGTGGCCAAAAAGAAATGAATACAAATGACCCCATGTAATTCAGTATATCACCATTGTAGATGAGAAAAAATCATCAATAATCACAACTGAAAAGTGTGAATGATCCACGTGGCACACTATAAAAAAAGTAAATAAACGGTGATCACATAAATCAGTGCAACAAGCGGTGAAAAAAAAATCAATTTTCCTGAGAAACGTCTCTCTTCCGATTTGTGATTTACTAGTTTTCCATAGGAGGACGCTATACATCAATCAGTGTCCTCATTATAAGTGTTTTAGCGCTAGCCACTCCAGCACACGGGCACAAGACTGGTCAGACTGGTCAATCCGGCAAGAGGAGAATGGACAGGATGACAAAGCTGGTCTCATGAAAAGTCTTGTTTTATTAGCATTAAGTCGGTTGGTTATAGAAACAGAATTTCCATGAGCACGTGTGGCAGCGGAAAAGAATAAACACGTGCAAAGAAGAACGCTGTTTAACACAAAAGCACGTGGTTGGTTTTGTTAAGGGTGAATGAGGAGATTGAGATATGCCGCTATTTCGACATTTCTGGATCAGATTGCGAATTACTTTTGTTCGTATAACGTTTATATCGTTTATATATGTCACATTTTACGTCGATTTGTTTCCTTTCGTCTTGAGTTTCAGTCTTTCCTACTCCCCTCAACAACAACACTTGATTTGTTTCCTTGTTAGAACATAAGCTCACGTTGTTTTCTTCTGCAATTAAAACTCTGTTTCCAACTTAAATTAAAATTCTCTCTTCTCCTCGTCCAACCATCACTATCTCTTCCTCCTCACTTTGCATATTTCTCATTCAGTCGTTTTCACTCATTCTCTTCTGTTCGAATCCAACAAAATGTTTAAAAACGTTTATCTATATGTTATTGTTATTGATGATGAAAATATTATTGTATTGCTGTTGTTGAATTTGCTATGATATAATTATATGCATGTTTAGGTTACCCCTGGTATTAACTTTTCTAAAACTTTATGTTTACGTTTATCTACAGATTTATTTATTCAAGTATTTTAATTACCCATGTTCTTTATTATCTATTTGTCTATATGTGTGGTGTATGTTTGTTTCCTTTTGTTCATTTAATTAACATGACAACAACACTGATAATCATTAAATAATTACTTATTTTAAACCGTCTTTGTTAATCTGTCTCAAGATGCTTTCACTCATTTCTTTTCATTTCATCTATGTATTCCCTCAGTGTAGGCCTATATAATTTCATATTTTCCCAGCGTTTATCAATCTTAAATTAGCAATTAATATCATTTTTGGAGGCTCAGACGTTATTGTTCTATTGGTTTCTACATTTTGTAGTTTAGTCCCAGTTTGGACTTAAGTTAGATGTAGAAAAGTATGCCAGTGCCAGATGTAGAAAAGTATGCACGTGCTAGATGTAGAAAAGTATGCCAGTGCTAGATGTAGAAAAGTATGTCAGTGCTAGATGTAGAAAAGTATGTCAGTGCTAGATGTAGAAAAGTATGCACGCGCTAGATGCAGAAAAGTATGCCAGTGCTAGATGTAGAAAAGTATGCCAGTGCTAGATGTAGAAAAGTATGTCAGTGCTAGATGTAGAAAAGTATGCCAGTGCTAGATGTAGAAAAGTATGCCAGTGCTATAGATGTAGAAAAGTATGTCAGTGCTAGATGTAGAAAAGTATGCCAGTGCTATAGATGTAGAAAAGTATGCCAGTGCTAGATGTAGAAAAGTATGCCAGTGCTATAGATGTAGAAAAGTATGTCAGTGCTAGATGTAGAAAAGTATGTCAGTGCTATAGATGTAGAAAAGTATGTCAGTGCTAGATGTAGAAAAGTATGCCAGTGCTAGATGTAGAAAAGTATGTCAGTGCTATAGATGTAGAAAAGTATGCCA
Organism: Monoplex corrugatus; assembly: GCA_030674185.1. Classification (NCBI taxonomy): domain Eukaryota; kingdom Metazoa; phylum Mollusca; class Gastropoda; order Littorinimorpha; family Ranellidae; genus Monoplex; species Monoplex corrugatus. Next base: position 69,129,168 of record CM060315.1, on the reverse strand, counting down.
GTGCTAGATGTAGAAAAGTATGCCAGTGCTAGATGTAGAAAAGTATACAAGTGCTATAGATGTAGAAAAGTATACAAGTGCTATAGATGTAGAAAAGTATGCCAGTGCTAGATGTAGAAAAGTATGCAAGTGCTATAGATGTAGAAAAGTATGCCAGTGCTAGATGTCGAAAACTATGTCAGTGCTAGACGAAGAAAAATATACAAGTGCTAGATTTAGAAAAAAAAAATGCGCGTGCTAGATATAGAAAAGTATGCCAAAGCAAAATGTAGAAAAGTATGCCAGTGCTAGATGTAGAAAAGTATGCAAGTGCTTATACATGTGACCTTACGTAAGTGAGATCCAGTAAGTGAGATCCAGTAAGTGAGATCCACGATTCCTTCAGGGATAAAGCTGTCATGATACTGAAACTCCTATACGCGAAAGGATACCGAGATAGGATAATTATAAGATTTGTGGGAGATAGGATAATTATGAGATTTGTGGGAGATAGAATAATTATAAGATTTGTGGGAGATAGGATAATTATAAGATTTGTGTGAGATAGGATGATTACAAGATTTGTGCGAGATATGATAATTGTAAGATTTGTGGGAGATAGGATAATTATAAGATTTTGCGAGGTAGGATGTATTATAAGATTTGTGGGAGATACGATAATTATAAGATTTGTGGGAGATACGATAATTATAAGATTTGTGCGAGATAGAATAATTACAAGATTTGTCTAGATAGGATAATTATAAGATTTATGGGAGATATGATGTTTATAAGATTTGTGCGAGATAGGATAATTGTAAGATTTGTGCGAGATAGGATAATTATAAGATTTGAGGGAGATAGGATAATTATAAGATTTGTGCGAGATAGGATAATAATAAGATTTGAGGGAGATAGAATAATTATAAGATTTATGCGAGAAAGGATAATTATAAGATTTATGCGAGATAGGATAATTATAAGATTTGTGCGAGATAGGATAATTATAAGATTTATGCGAGAAAGGATAATTATAAGATTTGTGCGAGATAAGATTTGTGAATCTCTCATTGCTAGCTGGTTGACCTCTCTGCTCCTTGACGCGGCAGTTGAAGCCGCAGCAGCATTGAGACAGTGTGTTCGTGCGTGCGTGTATGTGTGTTTGTGCGTACGTGCGTGTGTGTGTGCGCGCGTGCGTGCTCGTATGTGTGTGTGTGCGTGTGTTTGTATGTTTGTGTATGTGTGTCTGTATGTGTTTGTGTTTGTGTGTCTGTATATGTGTGTGTTTGTGTGTGTGTGTGTGCGTGCGTGTGTGTGGGCGCGTGCGTTCGTTCGTTGCTTGATTTAACGTCTTTTCACTATAAGTGATATTAGACGGGGAAAAATGGCATGGAGGATGAAATAAGGGGGGGGGGGGGGGTGTGGAGGGGAGAGGGGAATAGAGTAAGGGACGTAAAAAAAATTAAAAGGAAGCGGCAAGGTCTTAAGAAAAAGGATATGGATGAACAGAGAAATGAAACTAGAACAACGCTAACATCAATAATGTAAAAGAAAAATCGTCATAAAAACAAAACAAAACAAAAATAATCATAATTATAATAATAATCTTAAAGTAACGCATTAACAGGACTGTGAACCAATGATTCTGAAATTTTAACTAACAAAACTTGATCCGATACTACTTCTTTAAAATGCGTTTCAAGATAATTTCCTTGTGTAAACGTCTTTGGTAAAAAGGAACGAAGCTTTCTGCAGTAAAACAAACAGTGATACAATGTGAATTGTTCGCCACAAATACATAAAACGTTGTTACAATATTTTGTTTTCAAAGCGTTCAGTTGAATGCGAAAATATGTCATAACAATTAATCTCAAATGATATAACGAGGAATACTGCAAATTTTTACAGATATTTTGAACTGAAAGTTTGATTCTTTTTTGAGACACAAATTTTTCATTTAAATGTTCATGAAATCGAATCCATGATGCTAATTCTAGCGAGTTGTAAGCTTCTTTTACCGAGGTGTTAACATGTAATTCTATGGAATTTTCAGAATGGAGGGCACCGGATTTAGCTGCTCTGTCAACTACGTTGTTGCCATGAAGACCAACATGAGAAGGCACCCAGCATAAATTGATTTCCGAACCATTTATCTTTAAACAATGTATTAGATGATTTGCCTCAATAATTAAGTCAGGTCTTGTGTCTGTATCAAAAGACTGTAAGGCATATAATACAGATTTTGAATCAACAAAGAGAACTACTTTGAATGACACAGGCCGAAGGCTTATTAAATAATGCAACGCTTGAACAACAGCGACCAATTCTGCTGTATATATAGATACATTTGCCCCAATGAAAAAAGACTTTTTAATGTTAAATTTTGGAACATAAAAGGCTGCTCCAGCGCTCTGGTTTGCTAAGACTGACCCATCGGTAAAAATGTGGAGGTGGGTACTGTACTTTTCATCGATGTGTTCACAAGCTGTGGATAGCGTAATGTTGACATTATCATCTTTTTTAACTTTTGCATAATCGAGATCAAATGTGGCATTTAGCATTTCCCATGTAGGGATAGGCGTTATCGTTGGTTTCTCAGCAATTTCATCCATTGTTATGTTGGACTGTTTGATCAGGCCAGATATGTAAGTTGCGGCTGTAATTTGTGATGAAATGTTTTTTGCTCGTTTTGGAAAGTCAGTATCAGACCTGATCTTAATTTCTTTGCTCACAAAATTATCCACTTGTGAAGTAGTTCTAATTGCAAACTTTGCTGTAGCTAACTCACGATGGTTGTTTAAAGGTGGAATTCCAGCAACTTTGTACGTTTCCAGAGTAGAAGCATGAGTTGGTACACCTAGTGCAATTTTAAGACTTTTGCAGTCCAAGCTCTGAATCTTTTTTAGTAAATATTTGGGTGCATTGAAGAAAACTTCTTGCGCGTAGGATAATTTAGACCTGACCAGCGCTGTTGACAGATGAATCAGTACATTTGTATCCATTCCCCAGGGTAATTTGCTTATTATCTTTAGAAAATTTAAGGTTTTTCGCGCTTTTGTTAAAATATAATCAAAATGGACATTCCAGCTTAATTTGGACGTGATGTAAACTCCCAGGAATTTTACGACCTGTTTGTAATTTAACACTTCACCAAGCAATTTGAAAATAGGCAAGTTATTTGAGTTACCACCAGGATCAAACAGCATCATGTTAGTTTTTTCTGCTGACAACGACAGCCCATTTTCTAACATATAGTTTCCAAGATTATCAAGATCAATTTGATATAACTTCCTGATGTAATTTCGCGTTCTCTGTGGAGTTGTCTTTTTTAAAGTGATATTCATCCAAGTGCATATATCATCAGCGTACTGTACTAAAACAACACGATTTGAAAGAGCTTTAGGAAGATCCTGTATAAGGATATTAAATAAAATAGGTGCTATCACTGAACCTTGTGGAATCCCCATGTCGAGGCATCGTGAAGAAGAATAACTAGCTCCCACTCTTGCCTGAATTGTTCTATTAGCTAAAAAAGATTTAATGTAATTGAACATATTGCCCGATAAACCAACAGATTTTAGCTTGAACAATAAACGTTTATGCCAAACTTGATCGTAAGCTTTTTTCACATCAAAGAAAGTAGCTAAAACACTTTTTCTGCGGGCAAACTGTTGTTTGATCTGAGTTGTAAGTTTAACTAGGTGCTCAACTGCGGATCTTCCTTTTCTAAAACCTGCCTGGTTTACCGGAATAACGTTATTTTTATCACAGTAGTGTAAAAGTCTGTTTAAGACCAATCTTTCCATTAGTTTGCTTGTGTGGGACGTTAAAGCAATAGGTCTGTAACTGTTTTTATCGGTTTTCGATTTTCCTGTTTTTAAGATTGGTATAAATATAGACTTTTGCCAGATTTGTGGCACAGTTCCAGTAACCCAGCATTTCTGCAAAATTTTGTGTAGGAAAATAAGGTAGTTTTCAGGGAGATGTTTAATCATTTCAGTCGAAACTGCATCAACACCTACCGAACTCTTTTTGTTGTGTAGAGACAGTACTGTGTTTTTTAGCTCTTCTAAGGTGATTGGAGAATTAAACCAGAGATCATTCTGTGGTACTGGATCAGTGTAGATTGGGTTGTAATCTTCCATTTCTCTGTGATGTTTGCAGTTTGCGTGCGTGTGTGTGTGTATGTGTGCATGTATGCGTGCGTGCGTGTGTCTATGTGAGTGCATATGTGTGCGTGTATGGTGTGTGTGTGTGTGTGCGTGCGTATGTGTGTGGGCGTGTGCGTGCGTGTGTGTGTGTGCGTGCGTGCGTGCGTGTGTGATGGAGCAAACAGGATGAAATTTATGGCGCATTCATTGGCTGGACACTTGGTCCTTTGTTCCAAGCTGGTCGCTGGCATGGCCATAGGCCCTATCAAATAATTTACTATCTGTTTGCAAACAGGGGTCATCGCTTCCACCCCCTCCTCCCCCTCCCTCCCGCTATCACCGGGATGGCAGAGGCTTTTTCAGTATTAACAGTTTCGGAAATACTGCCCTGGAAATGTCCTCAATCTACCACTTTTCAGTACAACCAGCACTGGATTTCTGAGCTGGAAATTTCCTCTATCCTATTAATCTATCCTATTAGTCTGTGCCCTTTTCTTTTCTTTCTTTCTGTTTTTTTTACTTTTATTATAGGCTCTTCTTTTCTTTTCTTTTCTTTTCTTTCCTTTTCTTCTTCTTTTTTTTTTTCTTCTCCTTGCCGGCCCATTCTTGTCTAATTTTTTTTTAAAGTTAGGGCAACATTTTTGTATCTCTCTCCTGCCCACTGAAGATCGAGTGTACGGGTTGTCGGGCGAATACAGTGCTGGCCAAACCTACCACGACAATGTGTATGTAAAAACCCGATGCTGCTGCCAAGAAAAGTTGAGGTCTCTACCACTTCACTCTCTTGAGGAAAACTTTGACCTTTACTTCCAAGAAACTGAGCAGTGTACTGCGGTCAGCTGAGATCTGACACGTGTTTCAACACTTATTCGTTTCTTTATTTTCTTGCTGTTTTGTGTTTATAGAAAGAAAACAACTACCAGAGACTCCACTAATTCAAGTTTAATATATTTCAACGATTTCTCTGTACAAACGTTAATTGTATGATCTCGTCTTTAAGTTTTTAAATTTTATCGTTTTGCAAAGTCAGACGTAGATGGACCTGTGTTATATTCTTTTAATTTATATCTGTAGAATCAACGTGACTGTATAAGTTGTTTTTTTAAGAGTATATGTACCTTAAACGCGTTTCTCGTTTATACCTCGTACGCCACCAGACAAAAGCAAGTGTCCTATAATATTCCAAGTTTGTCAACATTCTGAGCATTCAAACCTACCTCTCACGAACCTGTCCGCCATGCGCGAAAAGAGGGGCGACGTATTCCTTGTTAGTGTCCACGTAACTGTCAGTAGCGCCAATTCTTCCAAAGGCAGTCGAGTTTCACGTAGCCGAAGTGTAGGTCGTGCAACCCGACAGGCACCGTTTAGAGAGAGACTGACTGTGTCAGTCCTGGCACATTGCGATATGTTTGCCACGCTACGCTACGGGGGCTGGCAGGCACACAAAGCTCAGTAACACTGCTGTGCCAGTTAACCCTTCGACTCTCGCAGCCTGTCCACCAGTATCCTGCATTGCGAACCATGCTAGCAAAGCAAAATCTTAACCCTTTGATTCCCTCACCCTATCTACCAGTTTCTTGCAGGAAGTTAGTGGACAGAATGAGGGAGTCAAAGGGTTAAATTTTTGTAGTTAGTGGAAAGGGTGTGGGAGTCAAAGGGTTAACCAGCTTCAATTTTGTACCGAGTTTCTGTTATTTGAAAATCAAACGATGAAAATCCATCAAATCATATTTTTCAAACTTGATCCTTTATACATATACATACATACATACATACATACATACATACATACATAGATATATGTAGCCTACACACACACACACACACACACACACACACACACACACACACACACACACACACACATATATATATATATATATATATATATATATATATATTTTTTTTTAAAGAACGAAGCATAATTACAGTCGCACAATATTTAGATTTCAACATATATGAAAGTCAATAGTATTCAAAAGTCGTACTACACATATTTATGAAATACAGAAGACGTAAGCTTACACATATCTATGCAAAGCAGTCATTTTACACAGAACATAAACGTATACAAATCCGAAACACGTGCGACGCCCGTGTTCAAGCAAACAGGAACCAGACAAAACACGAAAAAAGATTCAGAACTCGTTTTCAACACAACAAGACGAGACAGGAGCAAATTTTCGGCCAACTGGCATTTGTCAAGTGTAAATGTAAGATCATAAATGAACAAACACCAAATACAAAAATCAGGAGAAAAAGACTTACACTTCCCTGCTGCTTCGTCCAGTGCGGGAACAGGACTAAAATGAAACCACAATGTGTTTGTGTGTACCGGTAAGAACTGGGGAGAGGGGAGGCAAATACGATGTCTGAGGGGAAGTAAGATGAATTCTGCAACTCGAAAAGTGGTCTTGCCATATCAGTATTGTCCTATCCTGAAGGGGGTCCAGGGCCAGAACCATGAAAACTATGATGCACTAGCTATGAGTAGTTTTTGGGAAAAAAAAGCCATTAGTCAGACGCGGCTGGGCCTGTCTTGTGAAACAAGAATTAAGACAGATTAAAAAAAATATATGTATATATATATATATATATATATATATATATATATATATATATATATATATATATATATATATAAAGCCATATGTGCAGCCGCAAAGCCAAGACCCCGCTGAGGTGGAGAAAATAGCGATAATATGGTCTATTTAAGTAGGATAAGATATGGAAAGGGGAATGAAAGTATTGCTAATCAGCATCGAGATAAAATGTACATGGACTGAAGGGCACATTGAAAGAAGATATATGCATAGATTCATAAAAGCAGTATAAACGTTAACTATACGTGAAGGACAAAAAAGTTAATACCTATATATTCGAGCGTGTACACACGCACACACATACACACCAAGGTAAAAGTACATGCACAAAGAGCAATGTTCGGATAAAAGTACGTGAAGTGATATTATATTGAATTATGTTAAGGAAATCTTTATGGTTTGTCATTGAGACTATGTGGCTTGCGTGTTCCAAGTTTATTTATGAGATGTGATTCTCTGTCTTTCCTGTCTATGGTGCTGTTACTCTATAGAAGCCACAGACCTTTCACCCGGATGTCGTTGATCGAGTGGTCTGATTAGCTGAAATGATTTGAGATAGCTTTATCTCTTTGATGATCGGATATCAGTCTGGGTTCTTTGAAGCGTGTATCAAGGGTACGTTTAGTTTTTCCAGTGTACAGTTGAAAACATTTAGAGCAGCTGATCAAGTAGATAATGTTATAGGTTTGACTGTTAAAATGTTTTCTAATTTTCATTGGGGCCTCTGATTGTGGTGACTGAGCACACGAAAGGACATGTCCTGCATTTAGGTTTGTTACATAGAGAGGTTCTTGGAGGTTGGCGGGCTGGTTTTCTAATTTTTGAATGTACCCGCGAGTCACGGAGGTTCGTGTCTCTTTTGTAGACAATTAATGGAAGCTGGTCAAAGATTTCACCTGCAATAGGACTGGATTATAGAATGTCCCAGTCGGACAAGATGATCTTTTTCACACAGTGCACAGAAGGGTGATATACTAATCTGAGGACTGGAACGATCGTCTGTGGCACCTTTGGGCTCAGAATGGAGGGCGTTTGATCAAGAGACAAAGTTGACTTTTTTTGCGGGCTTCATGGATGATACTGAGTGGGTAATGTCTACATAAGAAGAATCTGGTCATTTCATCTGCTTTGCCATGGAAGTTATCATCATCTAAGCAGAGGCGACGTAGTTGCAAGAGCTGAGAGTAGGGAATGCTGTTATTGGTGTTGGAAGTGTGAAATAATCGATAGTCCAGATAACAATGTGAGTCTGTTGGTTTGTAGTTGATGTAGTAACCAGTTTTTCACATTGAAGTGAATTTCAATGTCTAGAAAGCAAACGCAGACTAGATGGATGGATGAAAATTCTAAACGTAGTGAATGAAAATGATCGATAGTCCAGATAACAATGTGAGTCTGTTGGTTTGTAATGGACTGTAGTAACCCGTTTTCACACTGAAGTGAAATTTCAATGTCTAGAAAGCAATGCAGACTAGATGGATGGATGAAAATTCTGAACGTAGTGAATGAATTCTAAGAGTTGGTCATGATAGAGGGATGTCACACCAATGCCATCATCAGTGTATCTTCTGTGTATTTCAGGTTTTAGTTTCTTGTGTTGTTGTTTGATTTGTCGTTCCAAGAATCCAAACATCCACTGGAGAAAAAGACTGAAACTTCCCTGCTGCTTCGTCCAGCGGGAGAAAAGGACTAAAATGACATCATAAAGCAGCAGGGAACTTTCAGTCTTTTTCTCCTAATTTTTGTATTTGGTGTTTGTACGTTTGTGATCTTACGTCTACGCTTCACAAAAGCCAGTTGGCCGAAAATTTTGCGCCTGCCTTATCTGGTTGTGTCTTCTGGTTCCTGTTTACTTGAACGCGGGCAGTCACACTTGTTTTGGAAAACAAAACAACACAAAACAAACAAACAAACAAACAAACAAACAAAAAGAAGCAAAACAAAAAACACCACCACCACCGTCATCATCAACAACAATAACAACAACAACAACAACAATAGCAACAACAACAACAACAAACGTTGAGATCCATTATTCCAAGAATCGATTTTCTTTTAAGAGACCAGCAGTACGGAACCAGGAGCTGTCCCTTGGAGCAGTGTACCCGCGAGTCTTAACAGAATAACCCTGTAAGCCTAGTCCACCATCGGATCAAAACCAGCATAGCGAGGTTAGAGAGTCAACATGGTCAAAAACACCCATTGCCCCCCACCCCCAACTTCACAGCTCCCCCACTGTGCCTTACTGTGTTTGAACAGGGGAAATCAGCCTACTGATCGGCAGGACATGAACAGGTAGGCACATTGTCACGATCTCCACGAGCAGTCCCACTTGACTTAACCCACTGACCGCAAGATGATGTAACTGTTCAACCTCGAGGAACGGGGAAACGCACATATTAGTCTGGCAGAAAGCCACTGGAACCTCTTCAGAGCGTCCACATAATTGTTTTCAGCGGTTTTGGGTTCTTTAATATATGTACATTAAATATCCGACTGATGCCACCTTGTCATCATTGAGCATTTTTTCAACAACAACAAAATTAGATAAATAAAAATAAAAATAAGCGTCCTTCCTCCGTTTTTTGAGTTTCGAGTTTCTTCAAGACCGATTCGTCGCACTTGGACAATTCCATACGCGCTCTATCCAAATCTTCCGGCCGTTATCTGGCAGATTCCCTGAACCTGCTGCGAAAAACCATGCGCACTGGCAAAGTGTTGAGACGGGAAGCCAGGGAGGTGGGGGTGGGGGTGGGGGGTGATGGAAGAAGGTAGCTTTGTAACACTAAGCTGACACGACCAAAATAACGGAAACATTTAGATGGGCAACGAATAGGCCACTTTTACTGTTGCAGAGCCTGAATTCATGATATCAGATCTTGAGTCCACTGCTCCGTCAAACGATCCAACTAGCCCGCTTAACCCTTTGACTCCCACACCCTGTTCACTAACATCCTGCATCGTCCACCATGCTAGCAAAGCAAAAACTTAAACCTTTGACTCCTGTAGGATGCTGGTGGATAGGATTACGTCTAATTTATCACACAGGGGATTAAAAAAACACATATGAATACAAATTTAAACATAACTAAGGACGCTAAAACATATATAAAAACGGGCCTAAGTTACTAAAATTGCTTCCGCATATCACATTTCCCTAGAGCCAAAAAAATGCAATTGATACATGTGCCCAGTTATCAGTC
>CM060315.1:69051732-69116732 GCA_030674185.1 Monoplex corrugatus | reverse complement strand
CTCCAACCACTATCAGGATGAACCATGGTATTTGCAATGTTCATGTTCTGTGGTTAGCCAGCTCTGATATCAGAATGAATAATTGATATGTACATGTATGCCAGATTGTCTGATTTGACATTAGTTTGCATAGACAATAAGCCGTTACTCTTTTACCTCCTCTGATGCTGAAGGCGAAACCGTCAATTTTACGTTGTGTTATCCCGTTCACTTTGTAATACTGGTTGGTGCTCATAGCCATGGCAGGAGTGGTGGTGGTAGTAGTGGTGGTGGTGGTGGTGGTGGTGGTGGTAGCAGCAACAACAGCAGTAATGGGAAAATATAGTTGTGGTAATACGTGTAGTAGTGGTTAGCAAGCAGCAGCAACAGCAGTAAACGGACAACAGTACTTGTGGTAACGGTAGTAGTAGTTACCGCAGTAGCAGAAGTTGTAAGAATGGTGGTGGTGGCGGTGGTAGCAGCAGCGCAACAACAACAACATGAATAGTAGTAATAATTAATAGTGTTACTAGTAGTAGTAGTAGCAGTAATACTAATAGCAGTCGTAGTAGTAGTAGTAGCAGCAGCAGCAATGGTAGTAGTAGTAGTAGTAGTAGCTACTACTAGTAGCAACAATGGTAGTATTAGTAGTAGTAGCAGCAGCAGCAGCAGCAGTAGAAGTTAGTAGTAGTACTGTAGTAGTGGCGGTAGCAGTAGTAGTAGCAGCAGCAGCAGCAGTAGTAGTATTAGTAGCAGTAGTAGTAGTAGCGGTAGCAGTAGTAGTAGTAATAATAATAATAATTAATAATTACAATATTTATATAGCGCAAAATCTTGATAAAATCAAATCTAAGCGCTGAAACAGACACACACACACACGCACGCACGCACACACACGCACGCACGCACGCACACACACGCATTCACGCACACACACACACACACACACACGCACACGGCTATAAATGGGGAGAAAGAATAAAAGCAATGGAAAATTATAGAGAGCATATTATATACAATTATATATTGCAATGTGATTCCCCTCCGAGTGGAGACAGGCTGCAGAGGGGATTGAGTGAGGTCAGGATTTTATGCAGAGGAGAAAAGGTGAGTTTTGAGAGAGGACTTGAAGGAGACAAAAGTAGGTTGCTGACGGACTGAGAGAGGAAGTTTGTTCCAGGAGAGCGGACCAGAAACAGAGAAGGCTCGTGGACCATAGGTATTGAGCTTAGTGCGTGGAAAGCGAAAAGTCAGAGGATCGGAGGCAGAGCGGAGGGTACGTGAGGGAACATAGATCTCAAGTAGGCTTGACAGGTAATCGGGGGCTGCGTTATTGAGGCTTTAGTAGCACATGGTGTCTAGTTTGTACTGTATGCGCTTTGATACAGGGAGCCAGTGAAGTTGTGCCAGGAGAGGAGATATGTGGTCAGCTTTTTTCTTTTTTAGTACAAGGCGTGCAGCAGTTTTGAATGCTCTGTAGGATGTGAGTGGTGGAGGCAGGAAGACCGGACAGGAGTGAATTGCAATAGTCAATGCGAGACATTATGAAGGAGAGAACGAGTTTTGCAGTTGTTTCCACAGAGAGATACTTCCTGATCAGGCTTATACGATGGAGATGATAGTAGCAAGATCTGGCAGTTTGAGAAACAAAGTTGTTCATGGAGAGGGTAGAGTCAATGCAAACACCAAGGTTTTTAGCTGAATCAGAAATTGGGACTGATGTGTTACATAATGGGAGAGAAAGAGGAGGCAGCTGAGAAAGTTTCTGACGGGTGCCAATGAGGATAGCTTCTGTCTTGTCATCATTTAGCTGAAGTTTGTTGTATGTCATCCAATTTTTAATGTCCGAGTAACACTCAGTGGTGCGAGTCAGGAGGCGCTGTATATTATCAGGTGAGTCACTGTCTTGAAGTTGGGTGTCATCAGCATAGAAGTGGTGTTTTATAGAGTGGGAGTTGATGATGGTGGACAGGGGGGAGGTGTAAAGAGTGAAAAGAACAGGGCCAAGGACAGATCCTTGTGGAACACCACAGGTCAGGTATGCAGGTTGAGAGTAAGTGCCATTGATGAGAACAGTTTGTTTTCTGTTTGATAGATATGAAGTGAACCAGGAGAGAGCAATGTCAGAGATGCCAAAAGTATGATGAAGTCTAGAAAGGAGAATACCATGAGTAGCAACAGTAGTAGTAGTAGTAGTATTAGCAGCAGCAGTACCAGTAGTAGTAGTAGCAGCAGTAGTAGTAGTAGGAGCAGCAGCAGCAGTAATAGTAACAGCAGTAGTAGTAGCAGCAGCAGCCGCAGCAGTAACATTATTATTATCATTATCAGTATTAGTAGTAGCAGCAGCAATAGTAGTAGCAGCAGCAGCAGTAGCAGTACTAGTCGCAGACGAGGAAATAGTAGGTACAGAAGTGGTGATAGCGGTGTAAGTGTTAGGTAATTTCCTGGTATTCTAGTGTTTATTCATTTCCTGGTATTGTGTTTAGTTTCTTCCATAGTATTCTGTTATATCATTGATTCTCTGGCATTGTGTTTTGTTTATTATCTGGTATTCTAGTGCGTATTTCATTTCCTGGTGTTGTATTCAGTTTATTATCTAGTATCCTAATGATTATTTCATTTCCTGGTAGTGTTTTCGTCATTCCCTGATGTGGTGGCTTGTCAATTATATATGAGATGTATAATTTAAATATTGTCTGGTCCTGTGGACCATAGATAGAGCATGAAATATTGTCTGACCATGTCAATTGTAGATAAAGTATGAATTATTGTCTGGTCCTGTCAATTGTAGATAGAGTATGAAATATTATCTGGCCCTGTGAATTGTAGATAGAGTATGAAATATTGTCTGGCCATGTCAATTGTAGATAAAGTATGAATCATTGTCTGGTCCTGTCAATTGTAGATAGAGAGTGAAATGTTGTCTGGTCCTGTCAATTGTAGATATAGTATGAAATGTTGTCTGGTCCTGTCAATTGTAGATAGAGTATGAAACATTGTCTGGCCCTGTCAATTGTAGATAGAGTATGAAATGTTGTCTGGTCCTGTCAATTGTAGATAGAGTATGAAATATTGTCTGGTCCTGTCAATTGTAGATAGAGTATGAAATGTTGTCTGGTCCTGTCAATTGTAGATAGAGTATGAAATGTTGTCTGGTCCTGTCAATTGTAGATAGAGTATGAAATGTTGTCTGGTCCTGTCAATTTAATAGAGTATGAAATGTTGTCTGGTCCTGTCAATTAATAGAGTATGAAATGTTGTCTGGTCCTGTCAATTGTAGATAGAGTATGAAATATTGTCTGGTCCTGTCAATCATAGAGTATGAAATGTTGTCTGGTCCTGTCAATATAGATAGAGTATGAAATGTTGTCTGGTCCTGTCAATTATAGATAGAGTATGAAATGTTGTCTGGTCCTGTCAATCATAGATAGAGTATGAAATGTTGTCTGGTCCTGTCAATATAGAGTATGAAATGTTGTCTGGTCCTGTCAATTATAGAGTATGAAATGTTGTCTGGTCCTGTCAATATAGTAGAGTATGAAATGTTGTCTGGTCCTGTCAATTATAGAGTATGAAATGTTGTCTGGTCCTGTCAATTATGATAGAGTATGAAATGTTGTCTGGTCCTGTCAATTATAGAGTATGAAATGTTGTCTGGTCCTGTCAATTAAGATAGAGTATGAAATATTGTCTGGTCCTGTCAATTGTAGATAGAGTATGAAATGTTGTCTGGTCCTGTCAATTAATAGAGTATGAAATGTTGTCTGGTCCTGTCAATTGTAGATAGAGTATGAAATGTTGTCTGGTCCTGTCAATTGTAGATAGAGTATGAAATGTTGTCTGGTCCTGTCAATTATAGAGTATGAAATGTTGTCTGGTCCTGTCAATTATAGAGTATGAAATGTTTGTCTGGTCCTGTCAATTGTAGATAGAGTATGAAATGTTGTCTGGTCCTGTCAATTGTAGATAGAGTATGAAATGTTGTTGGTCCTGTCAATTGTATAGAGTATGAAATGTTGTCTGGTCCTGTCAATTGTAGATAGAGTATGAAATGTTGTCTGGTCCTGTCAATTATAGAGTATGAAATATTGTCTGGTCCTGTCAATATAGAGTATGAAATTGTTGTCTGGTCCTGTCAATCATAGAGTATGAAATGTTGTCTGGTCCTGTCAATGTAGATAGATATGAAATATTGTCTGGTCCTGTCAATATAGATAGTAGTGTGAAATATTGTCTGGTCCTGTCAATTGTAGATAGAGTATGAAATATTGTCTGGTCCTGTCAATTATAGATAGAGTATGAAATTTGTTGGTCCTGTCAATCATAGAGTATGAAATGTTGTCTGGTCCTGTCAATCATAAGAGTATGAAATGTTGTCTGGTCCTGTCAATCATAGAGTATGAAATATTGTCTGGTCCTGTCAATTAATGAGTATGAAATACTAGTCTGGTCCTGTCAAGTGTGTTTGTCTGCTCAATTCGAGCTACGAGTATAAAATAGTTGCTGGTCATGTCAATATAAAATTATGTCCTCATAAATATAAATTTGCGACCGTCATAGGAAATGAACATTGCCTTCATTAAGAATGATTGAATCTACGGTCACTGTCATTTTTCCTCTCATTGAGTACGCTTAAAATAGGCTATCCTCCACCCAAACACATATACATAACACCAAAAACATACTCAAAGACATACATCTCAACACACACTTTCTCCATAACCACCCCACCCCCCCACACATATATACAAACAAATCACAAACATACACATACACGCACAACCACCACCCACCACACATCACAGCACACACACACACACACACACACACCACCCACGCACACACACACACACACACACACACACACACACACACCCCTATCCCCCCCCCCCCCCCACACCTGCTTTGTCCAAGTCTTGGAAGATGACAGCACACAAGATTTGATTAGCTTACCCCATCAGTTCAGAGACAGATTAAATACACGCCCTACCCTTGTTATCTGCCTCATGCCCAGCAGAAGAGTTTGTTTACTCACTTCCTTACTTACAGCCCATTATGCCCGTGGCATGGAGGGTCAGTGACAAGAGCCTTTTCCACGCCTGTCTCTGGGCCGTCCGGCCTCTATACGGCACCCCAGACGTGATTCGGGGCATCAATGGGTATAGTTCGGCAATGGTTTAGTTAGGCATTGTTATTGGTAACTTTAGATTGCTTGTTTCCTTCCCCCCTCCCCTCCACTTTTCAACTAAAGCGGAGGGGGTTGGATGAATGGTGGTGGAGATTGTTTCATATTGACCCGAGAGAGTTGCGTGTCTGTATGTCTGTGTGTCCATGTGTGTCTGCGACAAGACATGTGCTACCAAGATTCTCTCAGCTGGATGGATTTTACCGAATTTGGGTCAAAAGGTGCAGACTGTTGAGGAATCGCAAAATGCATAAGATTGGAAACATGGCGCCAAGGTCAAACTTACAAGGACACACAAAAAGTGCCTAAAACCAGCGCTTTTTGAGGAAAGTGTGTCAACAGCACTTTGTCAAGAATTTGTGACAATATTTGCATTCTGTTTTCCCTCTTGCCACAGTCCACTATTGTTCTCGTTTCTCATTAAACTTTTTCATTACATTTGATCTTTTGCCAGGTCTTAGTGACCTTGAAAAGTGTAGAAATCTGGATTTTCTAAAGTAATGTTTGTATAAAATGAGAGACTGTTAGAATGGCTCGACCATCCTGATTGTGTATGTGTGTGTGTGTGTGTGTGTGTGTGTGTGTGTGTGTGTGTGTGTGTGTGTGTGTGTGTGTGTGTGTGTGTGTATGTGTGTGTGTGAGGTGGGTGTGCGTATGTGTGTGAATGTGTGGGTATGTGTATATATATATATGGGGGGGTGGGGGTGGGGGGTGTATGAGCGTGTGCGCGCGCGTGTTTGTGCGTTTGTGTGGGTGAGCGTGTGTGTGTGTGTGTACATGTGTGTGTGTATATATGTGTGTACGTGTGTATATAGTTCTTTGTGTGTGTGTGTGTGTGTGTCTGTGTGTTTGTGTGTTTGTGTCTGTGTGTAAGTCTCTGTGTGTGAGTGAGAAATGGCAAGTTCGGAAGTTGAGTCACATGGCAGGGTAGCCACACGTGGTTTTTCACAGCGTCAAACAGTTATGACAGCCACATCAATGTAACAGGGACCACAGATCATATCAACAGTACCAACGACAACTTTTCATCACCACCAATGATGCATCTTAAGAACAGATCAGCCGAGATACAGTCAGATAACACTGGACGAACTGTTGAAGAACCAAGACGCTTCTTCTACACCATTAGGGTTATTGTTATTGTTATTGTTGTTTTTGTTTAAAGCCCAGCCGAATGCGTACAGTCATATCAGGGCTATAACCACTTTCAAACATACACAATACTTCAACAGTTAAAAAAGAAAAAAGGAACACAAAACTATGTACACATATCAATACACTCTGCATATAATATTGACGTTTCCATCATTCTGGTTCTTGCTTTTCAATTCAAGATCTTGTCAAGGCATAGGTTTAAGGAGTCTACCAGGTGATTGCAGGCAGATATGGGTGGAGCGCATACGCAGTTGTCTCAGTGCGATAGATCCTTCTTGAACAAACTCCAAACGCCTACATGAAGACTCACCACATCAGCTGTTGAAGACTAGTATGCTTACTCTTCCACTGGACCGGTAGTAGTGTTCAACAATATCCCAGCTCTCTGCAACTCATGACGAAACCCAAGGCGTAAACAGTGATAGATGAGGGCATGGATGGGGTAGGGATGAGAAGGTTGGGAGGGGGGGGGGGGAGAGTAACGTTTTACACTCCATCCGTACAGGCAGGATAGGGCAGATCATCCTTATCTCCTCCCTCCTCCATGAAAAATTCATGTTGTCGGCTAACTCCCTGTATCAGCCCAGCTCTCAGCAAGCGTGAGCAAATCTAACAGTGCCAGTGACAACATGAACAGACAATATTTCATATTCTATCTATAATTGACAGTGCCAGACAATATTACATACTCTATCGACAATTGACAGGACCAGACAATAATTCATAATCTATCATACTCTATATATAATTGGCAGGACCAGACAATATTTCATACTCTATTATACTCTATAATTGACAGGACCAGACAATATTTCATACTTTATCAATAACTGACAGGACCAGACAATATTTCATATTTCACCTGCAACTGATCAAGCCAGACATTTCATACTATTTTGGACGAAAAAGTCCAAATCCGAACCAAACTTTGAGACACGCCGAGTCCAAATTTACCATCCGAATTAGTCTGTGATGAAAACTGGCCGAGAAAATGGCCTCCAAAGTTAGCGATCTTTATTAAATATGACCTGACCCTTTGACCCCCTTGTGCTGACCTGTTTATTCCAACGCCGGTCTTGAGGCACGATTTATTTGCGCGAGCTTAAAATAGGCCGTGTGATGCTCTAATAATTTTGTGCTTCTTTGGATATCGCCAAATTTGGTTGTTTTGGGTGGATTTATGTGCATGTTAGGCCAGTTTGTGTAGTTTAACAATGTGCTTGTTTGATTTTGGTATAAATAGTCTTTTTGTGTGAAATTGCAAAATTCGTGAAGATGGCCGACAGATCTACATATGCGTGTAGTGAGCTCCGTCACAGTCGACTTCGTAACAAACTATTTCTGAGCACGGTGAGTGTGAATTTGGAGTGTACGCAGTGTTTGAGTCATTCTGTAGTCTATAGTTTGCTTGTATTTTGATTAGGTTTCCCCTTCATGTGTGTGTGTGTGTGTGACTGTGTGTGTTTCAGTATAGATCTAAAGTATTTTCGTTTGAGCTTCATCGTGATCATGGAGTTGGCATCAGACATTTTTTGTGTACACTGTCAGCGTGTGAATTCTGTTTATAGAGTGAGTGCTGAGCGAGTAAAAAGACAGACAAAAGATAAACCTTTACAAGTGAAACTTTGCATCAAGTTTGCAAATGAATTGTCTCGTTGTGACAACCTAAATATTTCCCACTGTAACATGTATTTGAAACCAGACATACTAGAGGAGGACATATGTGACAGTATTTTCAGCAAAACAGTAGAAGTGATAAGTCACTCATTAAGTGACAAAGAAGACAACACAATCACACCGAAAGGCAGGGAAATTAGCTACAAATTGAAGGCCCTGAACAAACTGTACTCTGACGTCCACACCAACATTTCTCATCAACGACCCATGAGTGACAGTGATATACTTATACTATATAGACATAGTGGACAGGAATATCAAACACTCCCTGCACGTTTTCCAACAGTTTCCATAAATTCGCATCTTTTAGAGAATCACTGTATCCCATTCATTCGACATCATAGTTTTGAACAGGGATATTACGTGGTGAACAGGACGTGGGGGTGGGGGTGTGATGATACACACGCAGCCATCAATCTGTTTGAGAGAAGGGTGTGGGGTCTTCAAACTGAAGAGGAAAAAGTTCTGATTATCATGAAAGAGCACACGTCAAATGTTTCTCCTCTGTTTCAAGGACTGATGCCAACTGCTCGGAAAAGAAAGTCAAAGAAGTCAGATATACATTTATGTCTGTGTGTGAATGTGAGTGCGTACTTGCGTATGTGTGCATATGTGTAAATGCGTGTGCGAAAGATGTTATGTAATATAATACTTTCTTGTCCGTGCTGTTTAGTCAAAGATTATTAGCAGCAGGCCTAACACTGTCAGAAAATTCGAACCCACAACAGTGGTGCAGATCCTTCTAAAAGTCAAGGGTTTTCATACCCCCACTAAAAAAAACGAGGGTTTTCATACCCTCAATAATTTTTTTAGGGGGTTTTCATACCCTTTGCCAAAATTTCTGGGGTATGAGCCACCGATGCAAAGACTCGGTATTTTGTTTTCCCAAGTGATTTTTTGGCCTAATGGTTTAAATAAATTATAAAAAAGCAAGCAGCATGGCCTTCTACTAAATTAGAATAAAGATCAACTCTTTACAGTGACACATGCCAGTTTCCACACTGATGTAATGCCCGACCCCAATGCTGCATGTGCCGCGGCGGGCAAGCTAAGCGATGTCGGTCGCGTCGTTAGCTTGCCCGCCGCGGCTAGGCGTGCGAACGGAGCGATAGGTCTATACCCCCACGGCTCAAAACCTTTACGTGATGAGACCGGCAGAGGAAAAATGCTTACGTGACCATACCCTCAAGACGACAAAGTCTTACGTGTTCATACCCTTTTGACATTATTTTTGTACGTGATTTCCATCTTCCTTACGTGATTTACCCCCATCTCTACGTGATCTGCACCCCTGCCACAGGTGATTATTCGGAGTTTTGCAGTGACGAGATATTGTGTTTGCGCGACTGTTAGTGTGTGTGCGTGTGTGCGTGTGTGCGTGTGTACGTGTGTGTGTGTGTGTGTGTGTTGTGTGTGTGTGTGTGTGTGTCGTGCGTGCGTGTGTGTGTGCGAGCCTGGAGTGGTATATGTATGTACTGTTGTTTTTCAAGACAAAATGAAAAGATTGTGTGTGTGTGTGTGTGTGTGTGTGTGTGTGTGTGTGTGTGTGTGTGTGTGTGTGTGAGTGTGTGTGTGTGAGAGAGAGAGAGAGAGAGAGAGAGAGAGAGAGAGAGAGAGAGAGAGAGAGAGAGAGAGAGTTTACGCGCGCATGCGTGTATTTGTGTGTGTAACTGATTGGATTAACAAGAGCAAGGAGTGGTAGGGGTAATTATCACGAACTGTTAAATACTGTATTTGTTTCGTTTTGTTTTTCAGTGGACGATTGCTCGAAAATTGTGCGTTCATAACCTTTACAACTTCACTGTGAAAAACCACGTCAGTCATCAGTGTCAAGTGTGATTGTCTGTGTGCTACAACATCAGCAGTTTCAAGTGTGATTGTCTGTGCTACAACATCAGCAGCTAATGAAAAGTGAGAAATAAGGTGGCTGAACTGAAAGAATTACTAGTCTTCAACATCACGGTGTGTGTGCCATAGTGCGTGTGTAATAACTACAGTTTAAAGCAGGACTAACACGACTCTGCAGACGTTATGATCAACAATTTTTACAACCTTCGCTTCAGATTCAGATGCGAGCCTCAGGTAAATCGCACATACTTTTCTTGTTGTCATAATTTAGGGTGGATGTATGGCTCTCGTTTGTCATCATTTGAGTGCACTTTAAACTAATATGCACGCACAACAACAAGAAGTTACAAATATATGATTTTCTAGTGTTTTTGTTTTGCTCCGTATGGTTCGTTTATCTTGTCAAAGTTTTGTCTGTTTGTATTCACGTTCATGGACTAACACTAGTCGTGTTTCATATCGCTGAAATTGTCACCGTCTCGTTAATTCATAGCTTAAGATATTTGATGTAGTTTGACTTTGACGTTGACGATTTAATGATGAACACAATGACACATCATAGTTCTCTCTCAGCCCGCTTCAGCCCAAAAAAGCACCGCTCTCACTGCGAGCGTGACCCAATGGACTGTGTGCAGATGACATCGCTCGAGCAACGAAGAGTCACCTTTTCTTATTAAGGGATTGATCGTGTCGTGTCTGTGATTTTGCGGAATGGTCCGTATCGGCTTTGTCGATTCCATGCTTTTGCACTGTTTCCCACGTTGACACCAGAAGAAAAAATCAATAAAAGAAGTTGGGAAAAAAGAACGCTATAGATGGTAAACAATTGTTGTGTGAAGGATGTCACAACAAATAGGGCTAGGCGAGAAACAAAACAAAACTACGTATCACCACGTGTGAACAAGGTGAAAAGATGGGGCAGGGGCTGACATGGCAGAGATGGAGGGAATGGCTGGTAGTTTCAGATCAAAGGCCTTATATTTGATTCAATCACGACTTACAAATTTGTTTGTTCCGACCACTTTGAAAATAGTGAGTTATCATGAGTGCTAAAGATCTATTCATTTGTTTTTGATAAATGCATGATCTTGAGAGATATCTGCTTTCGCTTTCACACACACACACACACACACACACACACACACACACACACACACACACACACACACACACACACACACACACACACACACACACACAAACACACACACACACACACTCTCTCTCTCTCTCATTCTTTCATTCTCCCCCCTCCCTCCTTCTGTCTGGTTGATCTGTTCATCAGTGGCCAAGCGTTTGAGATGTGGGTGTATTTGTGTATTCGCCTTACATCTTGTTTTCAGTCAGTGATGGATGAACAGGGCATGTAAATCACTGATGTAAAGAAATAATCATTGTCATCGGCGGACGTAAGCTTCCTTCTTAGCTTTCAGTTTATATGAATAGATGCTATCTCTTACACAGAACATGAAACTGCTTTGTTTCCATTTCAAGTGTGTGTATGTCCGTGCCAGGGGGTGTGTGTGTGTGTGTGTGTGTGTGTGTGTGTGTGTGTGTGTGTGTGTGTGTGTGTGTGTGTGTGTGTGTGTGTGTGTGTGTGTGTGTGTGCGCTTTCCATTTGAAGTGTATGTTTGTTTGTTTGTGTGTGTGTTTGTGTGTGTGTGTTGTGTGTGTGTGTGTGTGTGTGTGTGGGTGTGTGCAGTACCTTATATACATAAATGTATAGCCTACTTTTTGAATTCCATGCAGAACTTTATTTTCAAAGCTTTTATATTACACTAGATACCAGGTTTATTCAAATGCCCGTGAATATTAGTCATTCAAACACTCTGATTTGTGGAACTTGTTTATTATGATATTATTGTACACACACACACACTCAGTTATGATTTTGTTAATGTCGTCTTATAATTCATGTCCATATGAGTGAAGTCTTTCATTAATGGATATCACTAACCCCAGCCGGAAACCAGATCCGAAGCCTGGACATGAGGACCAGAAAGAGGTGAAAGAAAATAGGTGTTAAAAGAATCAAACAGAACTGATAACAGTCTGAAAAAAATCAGCCTGAGCTGATGATGAAATCGCTGATGTGGAAGGCGATGTACATCTTGGAATACATGTTCAGTCTGATGATGGAACTGAGACCAGCTGAAATAACTGACAACCTCAGGACTACTATGTGATAGGTACATTTTGCCAGATGATTCGCAAATGAGCAGCCTCATAGCAGAGGAAGAGCAATTAATGACAGATGAACTGAAAAGGCTCACTCAGGAAATTGTGCAGTTTAGACAAGCACTTGGTGCAAAGAAATTACTTTAGAATCTTTGCATAATCAGGATGACACAAGTATTTTACAGGACTTTACAACACTGTCAGTTTTGTTTGATTTTCATGTTTCTCATCTACCTTGGATAAACTGTGATCCAGTCTTAAACTTGTACGTGTTTGTCAGTTCAGTTCAAGGCATATCCATGGCAATGTTGCCATCAATTATTGACTTTTGAAATATTCTTTGAGAGGTCTTCAGACACAAGTGCACTGACAATGGTCACATTGCAGTCATGATAACACAATCAAAATCTCATAATAGTTACACCACAGGAAACATTTCTTTTACATCCAAGTGATTAGTTAGTGAAAAATATGTGAACAGTGGGGATATATAAACAACTGCCTTTTAAATGATATTGTTTTGGCAGACAACAACTGCCTCTCAAATGATACTGTTTTGGCAGACAGGTTTTGATAATTTGAACAAGTTGCCTTGCAAGAAGCTGAAGTGAAAATTCTGCTTTCACGAAAAAGTAACTTCCACTGAGTGCATTGCAAACTGAATCAACAAGAAATCTAGCATGATTACAATTTCATGTTAAACATATGATTGGAATGGTTTTCAGAAAACACAGAATTATCACCAGCTAGAACTCCTGTTTAATCATGCTGCAGATTAGATAACAGCACTTGATTATGATAGTGCCATGTACTATTGTAACATGTGTCCCATTGTTTTCAGTTGTAATCATGTTTCCACACAGTCCATGTCTGTTGTAAGACCAAAACATCACCTTCAGTCACAAAATAACACTGAAAAAGCAGAATCATAATCGGTCATTTTTCCCGCCTTTTTGACAGCCACAGACCTTGCGGCCATTTTGGACGAAAATGTGCACATCCGAACATACCCTTGTGACACATGTCATCTAGCTAATTCGAAGAATGTCGAGTCCACTTTTACGATCCAAATTAGTCTCAGACGAAAATTGGCCGAGAAAATGGCCTCCAAAGTTGCCCTTCTTGAAAATTAGAGATGAGTATTATGGGCCTGTTTGAGTAGGTTCCGACTGTCGAAAACCACTAATCTGAGGTGAAATCATACCTCTGCACTCTACTCTGTCATTTGCCACCCGAAAAAAGCAGAATCACAATCGGTCATTTTTCCCGCCTTTTTGACATTTTGGACAAAATTGGGCACATCCCAACATACCCTTGTGACACATGTCATCAGGTTAATTCGAGGACGCCGAGTCCAAATTTACCATCCAAATTAGTCTCCGACGAAAATTGACCAAGACAATGGCCTCCAAAGATTAGCCATCTTGAAAATTAGAGATGACTATTATTAGATCTCAACCCAGCAGTTGCACTGAAGAAGTCAGCCAGATCGCGGATGAAAGCTACGCAAGTGAGTAGCCATTTTACTGAGAGATATGTTTAGCCCAGTAGTCATTATGTCTACCCCTCAGTCATTAAAACTTCCTCAACGTCTCATACGCGAATTCGACGGGAAAGTCATCAAAATTTTTCGAGAACTGGAAGAGGAACATCGATCGCTAGCCAGGTTCAGGAATCATCTTCATTTCACGCTGCATTGTAAACATCAAAATGTGTGCCCTACAAGTCTTAAGATCAAAACTAGTATGAAAGGCCAGGCAGCTAACAACATCATCCATCGTGCTCAACGTGCGCTCATGAACGAACGGATTAAACAAATCGACAGTCGTTTGGTTATCATCAACAACACGATCGCCATTTTGAAGGATGAACTCAGTGCTTGTGTACCGGATACTGTCATGGCGGAGACGGTTGCCTGGTCCGACTGCACTGTCAGGCGTGAATGGGACAAAGTGCGCAGGCGCCACAGGAAGAAGTTTGCGAAGTTGCAGGCTAAACAAAAACATGACGATTGCGTGCCCATTACTCCCGTCAGTGATCAAGAAACACAAGAACTCGAAAACAGGTGGGTGATGAATCTATTGGATGAAAATTTGACTGAAGCAGAATTGTCAATGTTGAGAAAGGGGCTCAATTTTGTGGTCACTCCAGACAAACTTCCCATCACGGAGTACATTACCAGCATTGAAACTGCGTGTCGATGGATCGGTCCTCAAACAGAAGAAGCCACACACCTACGATCAGAGTATGTGAACATCCTCAGACAGAGCAAACCTCCCAAATCCAACATTTCTAGGGATGAAAGACTTGCACTACAAGGATTGAAGAAGAAGGATTCCATCATGATTCTCCCAGCCGACAAAGGCTGTGCCACAGTCATCTTACCCAAGGGGCAGTACTATGAGAAGGCTCACAACCTGCTAGAAGACAAAAAGACTACCAACAGCTGAGCAAAGATCCCACCAGCAGGTATGCTGCACGTCTGACCAAACTACTGCAACGTCTACAGAAGTCAGGAGAACTCTCTTCAGAATAGTACCGCAGATTGTACCCCTCAGCTACTGAGGTGCCAAAGTTCTACGGACTGCCTAAAGTGTACAAGAAAGATGTACCCCTCCGTCCGTTTGTCGCCTCTAGAGGATCCCTGATGTATGAGACGGCCCGCTTCGTTGCAGACATCCTCTCGCCTTTGGTAGGAAAGACAGAACATTCCATTGCCAACAGTGCAGACCTGGTGAAGAAGCTGTCGAAGTTTGTACCACAACCTGATGAGATTCTGGTGTCCTATGGTGTCACAGCCCTGTTCACCAGTGTCCCTGTGAAGGACAGCATTGACATCATCAGAGGGAGGTTACAGGACGTCAACACCCTTCAGCAGCGCACCAACCTGCCAGTGGAACACATCTGTGAACTGCTGTCCTGCTGCCTCAACACCACCTACTTCACCTTTGAAGGACAGTTCTACCAACAGACCGAGGGTGCAGCCATGGGGTCCCCTGTGAGTCCTATTGTCGCCGACCTATTCATGGAAAACTTGAGGAGAAAGCTTTGGTATCGTTCCACACTCCTCCACGCTACTGGGGCTGCTACATGGGCGACACTATGATTGTGCTGAAAAGATCGGTGGTTGAAGAGTTCACGAACCATCTCAACAACCAACACCCTGCCATCAAGTTCACCTACGAGGTAGAAGAGAACGGCAGCATCGCGATGTTGGATACCCGCATCACCCGGATGGAGACAGGCCTCGCCTTTTCCTTCTATAGACAGCTGACCCACACGGACCAGTACTTACAATTCGACAGTCACCAGCCACTGGAACACAAGCTTGGAGTAATCCGCACCCTCACCCACCGAGCGAAGACCATTTGCTCTACCGACACCGCTAGAGAAGAAGAGGTGCAGCACATCAAGAAAGTACTCAGTGTGTCGGGATACCAGAAGTGGGCCTGGGATATCACGGGGGGCAAGAAAACCATACCCCACCCCTCCACTGAACGGCAAACCTCTTCGAGAGGGCACGTCTCCATGCCATACGTCAGTGGCGTCACTGAGGCTCTCAGCAGGAAGATAAGGAAATTGGGAGTCAGTGTCCACGCCAAGCCCACCAACACCATCAAAAGCCAGTTAGTCCATCCCAAAGACAAAACAGACAAATTGGACAAATCAGGGGTGATAATACAAGATAGACTGCCAGGACTGTGACCAAAGTTACATTGGCGAAACTGAGCGCAACTTGTACAAAAGACTAAAAGAACACAAACGTGAATCCTCTCCAGTGGGGGAACATCTGACCCACACCCATCATCACTTTGAAAAGGACAATGTGCAAGTTCTCGACAAAGAAGCAGGATGGTTCCAGAGGGGAGTAAAGGAGGCAGTCTACATCGCCGCAAGGAACCTCACCCTCAACTGTGACCGGGGCTGACACAACCTGCCTTTGGTGTACTCCTCACTCGTTCAGTCGCGCAGTCGTGAGTTCGCTCACGGCGGTGCACACTGAAGCCAGATCTCAATCCAGCAGTTGCGCTGAAGAAGTCGGCCGGATCGCCAATGAAAGCTACGCAAGTGAGTAGCCATTTTACTGAGAGATATGTTTGGCCCGGTAGTCATTATGACTATTATGGGCCTGTTTGAGTAGGTTCCGACAGTCGAAAACCACTCAAGTGAGTTGAAATCATAGATCTGCACTCTGCTCTATGATTTGCCATCCAAAAAACCAGAATGACAATCGTCATTTTTCCTGCCTTTTGACAGCTGCGGACCTGGCAGCCATTTTCAACGAAAATGGGCACATCCAACCATACCGTCGTGACACATATCAGGTTAATTTGAGCACACCGAGTCCAAATTTACCATCCAAATTAGTCTTCGACGAAAATTGGCCGAGAAAATGGCCTCCAAAGTTAGCCATCTTGAACATTAGAGATGACTATTAATGGCCTGTTTGAGTAAGTTCCGACGGTCGAAAAACACTAAGCTGAGATCTTAGCGTTGCTTTTTATTTTTTTTATTTTTTTTATTTATTTTTTTCCATATAATGTAGGACACATGTTTGAAGGTGAAGGTTCTAATTTTTTTATGTAACAGGAAATGTATGGAAGAAAGAACTACAACATGAAGACATTTTATTTTTGTGTGTAGTGCAGTAAGCTGGTTAATATTTTTTCCTGTTCTGCCTTCGCTCTTGGACGGTCTGCACTTAGTTATACTCAATACGAGAAAGAGACACAGACAGACAAAGACAGAGGGAGGAACAGACAGAGAGAGATTGAGAGAGCGACAGACAGACAGACAGAGAGAGAGAGAGAGAAAGTGAGAGAGAGAGAGTACGAATACTGACGGATTAACATATAACATGAAGCAGAAGGAATTAATAACAATTCAACAGAAAAAAGTACACACATATGCAGAGCACGCACGCACGCACGCACGCACGCACAGATGCACGTCCTATTATCATTTTATGTTTATTTACTTACCTTCTTAATTTTATTGAAAGATGCAACTGAGACAATCAATATAATGACGATCAGCTTGCTCAGACAATAAATTAACTGCAAAATAGTTCTACAATATTCAGTTTTAGTTTCAATTTCAGTTTCTCAAGATGATGTCTCAGCGCTGGGAATAAATTGTACGCGCACTGACGCCACAGATGTAATGGATGAGATCCAAAATGACCATGGTGTAAGCCCTATAAGCCACACTGTCCTCAGAAACATTGCACATTCATCCTTTCAAAAGATGTCTGTGATAACGTTGGCAGTTTGATAGAGTTTCCTTGTCTAAGGGAAACAATCGCGTCAGATCGTCCTTACGTTTGTGTATTGTAGTTGTCTTTCCTTCGTCGATATGACGACGCTTTTGATACAAGCGAACTCTCAGTGGTCTGCGCTTCTCTGACCAAACTGTCAAGAAACGAAGGAAGTATTCTTAGTTAATGTCTGCTCTCATTTGTGATTTAAAAATATATAAATAAATAAATGATAAATAAATAATAAATAAATAATATGAATACATACATACATACATACATACATACATACATACATACATAATATACATACATACATACATACATATAATAAAAAAAAATGATGGTTTGGGTTGACGAGTTTGATCAAGGCAAGGAGAAGGCCAATTGAAGAAATTGTTCACAGGAAAAATACATGCACATTAACTGGTTGCTTAAAATCAAAAGATGGCACGCTTATCATGGAAAAAGACAAGGTATTAGACAGATGGGGAGAGTACATTAAAGACCTTTTTGAGGATGACAGAAACGAAGAACACATTATAAAAAAGAACTTTGAAGGACCACCCATAATGAATGATGAAGTCAGAGCAGCACTGAAAAAGATGAAACCAGGAAAAGCCCCAGGACCAGACAACATTACTACAGAGATGATTGAAGCCCTGGAGGAATTTGGCATAGAAAAAATAACAGTCCTCCTAAATGAAATTTATGACACAGGAAAAATCCCCAAAGATATGTCAAAATCAATTTTCATTGCACTTCCAAAGAAGACAGGGGCTATAGAATGCGAACTCCATCGCACAATCAGTTTGATGAGTCATGTAACAAAAATCCTGTTAAGAATAATCATGATGAGGACAAGGAATAGAATCAAAAGAGAAATAGCAGAAGAACAGTGTGGATTTGTGGAGGGGAAAGGAACTATTAATGCCATATACACCCTAAGAACTATCATAGAGAGGTCAGTTGAGATGAATAAGGATTTGTATTTATGCTTTGTTGACTATACCAAGGCTTTCGATCGGGTACGACATGAAGAATTGATCAACCAACTAGAGAGACTCAATGTCGATGGAAAAGATCTACGAATAATCAGGAATATGTACTGGGAACAAACAGCTGCAATGAGAATAGAAAACAATATAAGCTCTTTTCAAAACATCAAAAGAGGAGTCAGACAGGGTTGTGTTTTGTCACCAGATCTGTTTTCACTATATAGCGAAAACATCATGAGAAACCTAGAAGAAGACCCTGGATTAAAGGTTGGAGGGAAAATAATAAACAACATTCGGTACGCAGATGACACCGTGCTAATTGCAGAAAATGAAAGGGACCTACAAAACCTTGTGAATATACTAGAAACAGAAAGCAAAGGTAAGGGGTTGGAACTAAACAGCAGGAAGACTGAAGTCATGGTGATCAGTAAAAAACATGAAATCCCCTCTGCAAAATAACAGCAAATGGCACAACCTTGACACAGGTTAATAAGTTCAAATACCTGGGAACGGTCATTTCATCAGACAGCAGATGCACATCGGAAATAGCTGGCAGAATCGGCCAAGCCAAAACAGCATTCAAGAAGATGACAAGCATTCTTACCAACAAATGCCTATCAGTTAACATCAGAAAGAGAGTCCTTGAATGTTATAGAGAACCAATATTGTTGTACGGATGCGAGGCGTGGACAGTCAGCAAGCAAAGCCAGAGCAGGATTGAGGCAGCCGAGATGTGGTTTCTCAGAAGAATGTTGAGAGTACCATGGACAGCAAAGAAAACAAACGAGACAGTCTTGATGGAGGCAGACACAAGTCGATCATGATAAGGAAGATTAGGAAAAGACAAACAACATTTATAGGCCATTTTATGAGGAAGGGAGATTTGGAGCACCTGGTCACAATGGGAAAGCTGGAGGGAAAGAGAGCGCCGGGTAGACCCAGGGAGAGAATGCTGGACGGACTTGCAAGGTGGCTGAGGATGAAGAGGGTGGGGGAGATGCTGGGGCAACGAGAGATAGAGATGGTTGGAAGTCCATGGTCGCCAACCATGCGGCAGGGCACCTGATGATGATGATGATGATGAAGGAGAAGGCCAGGTAAGACCACTTCACATACACATTGACGCACGTGCATGCACACATACACGTAGACACACAGACACAGACAGACACACACACACACACAGACACACACGAAATCTGCTGTCCTAAATATTTGTGTTTATCTATCTATCTATCTATCGGTCGGTCGATGTCTGTCTGTCTGTCTGTCTGTCTATCTATCTATCTATCTATCTATCTTCTATCTATCTATCTATCTATCTATCTATCTATCTACTATGTATCTATCTATTATCTATGTATCTATCTATTTATCTATGCAATTCTGTTACAAAAATAAAATCCAACGCCAAAAACGAAAATGGCGTTGACGAGTCTGTAAAAATACTAAGTTTGCTTGCATGTAAACCAGCGTGTCTGTCACGTTTTTTTGTTTGTTTTTTTTGTGGTTTTTTTTCAGTGGCCGGAGAATATCGCAACGCTGAATTCGCTGAATGGTTTGTACACATACGTCCCTCCTGGCATAAAAAGTCAGTATGGGACAGTTGGTTTGGTTTCGAAAGCATCCTGACACCGACACGCATGTCATAGGTGACACAGGTGAGTGTGTATGTGTGTGTGCGCGCGTGCGTGCGTGCGTTGTGTATATAATTATATATATATTATTATTATATATATATATATATAGATATGTGTGTGTGTGTGTGTGTGTGCGCGCGCGCGCGCTCGCGTGTGTGTGTGTGTGTGTGTTCTTTGTCTCCTGGGCGCGCGTAGGCTGCAGTCATCACGGCATTGCTTTTCAAAAGCGATCTGCTGCTCATTTTTCTGGTGGACAGGGTGCGGGAGTCAAAGGGTTAAAATTGTGCCAAGTGTTTCCATGGTCTGTCTGGGGTTTGGGGAACTGATTTTTGTTTGTTTTTGTTTGTAGTCTACTTCATTTTCTGGCCCCTCAGTGCTGTTGATCTCAAGCGACCCATTTCAGCGCCTCATCACACCACCAACCCTAAGTTTATTCGGTCGAAATCCCAGTGTCAGGAAGCCCATAAGAACAGAAATGTCAAGCCACCATGAGGCCACCCACCTTTTTTTTTTCTTTTTTTTTTTTCTTTTTAGATCAGAGTGTTTCGCACAAAGCTTTGTGGGAGAGTACAGGGAATCTTGCTATTTATCTTTTATTTAATTCGATGATGATGAAATTAGATGGACAGAGGTAGATCTAGTGCATGCATTGTTCCCTCTCTCTCCTCTCCTCTCTCTCTCCCCCCCCCTCTCTCTCTTTTCGTTATTTTGCCCTTTGATATCACTGTTTATGATGGTGTCTTCTCTTTGTTCCATGGTCTTTCCTCTTCTCCGGTGGGCTTCTTTAGTGGTTTGATGTTCGTGATGGTGTCTTCTGCTTGAACCTTGGTCTTCCCTCTTCTCTGGTAGACTGCTTTGGTGACGGTCATATGTATGTACCTAAGAAGACTGCGCTGCTACCGAGTCACTGTCCCTATTCTGATCCAGCTTGAAGTACTGAGGATACTTGCTGCCTATTAAAACCCCTACTTATGACAGTAATTGCTGAGTCGTAGAGCCAGACCGAGTGAATGACACGCCTGTTGTGTCGTTAAATTAATAGGTTCCCGTCGCAAAAGGGTAACAAACCGAATCGCGCATACAGAAACAACGAGTGATCCCCACGGCGTGAGGCGAGGTGGTAGGTTATGTACATAGACATCTGAGATAGATGTCTGTGGTTATGTACCATAGGCCTACTTGTTAGAGTCCTTTAGAGCGGCCGAGCTCAGCGCCTCGCGGTGCCTGGAGTGCAGTGGTTTTGTCTCCTGATAAAACTAGGGTAGTACTTATTTCATGTTGGAAGTCTTGGCTGACCTTTTATTTTATAAACTTTTAGCTATTTATGCCCATTTCGTCGCGTTTATATCAAATATGATTTAGAAAAAGACGTGCCACTAATTCTAAAATGATTGCTGAATAATCTGATATCAGAGTTGCGCAGTGAAACGTTTTGTTCCCGTCAGTGACGGTGGTTCCTGTTCATGACACAACACACCCAGTAAGGAAACCATCATCACGCTCTCCAACAACAGCCTCCATGCACCACTGACACCAAAGACCCCAACTTGAATTGACCTCATGCACAGAAGCGGCAGGGCAGACAGACTGGAGCTGAGTTTTATGAACTTTCCTACACCATGGTTGTGTTTAAAATATTTCAAACGTCTTAACGATTTATTCGTTAAAGAAATTCATGCCTATTTTTTTGTTTTGTTTTGCCAATCTTAATGAGAACTTTTGATGCTTCTTTCCCTTTCCACTTTCTTAGTGTATTAATTTGCAGTCTGGGGAGGGAGTGCAATCGCTAAAGCTCTGTTATCTCTAGGACGTATTGTCCGATTCTAAAATGATCTACGTTTTCCACAGACAATGCTAATTCCATGAGTATAGCACAAATCCGTGCATGCATGTCAAAGAATGCCCGATGCATTTTACATAGTGACAGGTCATCGTTAAATTTTGCATAACGATAAAGCTGATAGACTAATACAACAACAATAGACGACAACAACAAATAACAAAACATGTGGCAAGCATTTTACTTACTTTATAAAGAACACAGAAACAGACGATATCAGTAACAACAGTTACAAAAACAAACGAAAGACGACAACAGTAATAGTTTTGATAGACTCAGTGACTGTGAATACTATTGCTTCTGTAAGTTTTCACGTTTCAGCGAGGCCTGAGTTCGCTGTAAGATGGCGACGAGTTATAATGATTTGTCCTGCTGTGCTGTACACATATCTTTATTATCAGCATTATTGATAACGCGGCATTTAACCTCCAAGAGGAAACGCCTACTGGCCTTCATTGCCGCCTGCTGCGAGGCCAACGCGAACGCATACATTAGCTACATGTCACACACACGCGCGCGCGCACACGCACACACACACACACACACAACACACACACACACACACACACACACACACACACACAACACACACACACGAGACCTTCTGTTTCTCTTATTTGATCCATATGCACACAAACATCATGAACATCAGTAGTCACAGGAAGGGTAAAAACATCATGAAAGAAAGTGACGATGAGCAGGCGCCTCTGTGTGAAAAAAGAGGCAATGACCTTGACTTCAAGCCTCGCTTGGCAGTTGAAAGGCAAGCACTTGCGAATGTTGCAGTGGTGGCTGCTGGTGCAGTGTAAAACTTGTGAGAAACTGGGTGCCAAGAAACGAGGTAAGTTGCCGCAATTTTCTCTCTTTTTAATAAATTTACCGGCTATTTCATTTTCCTACGAGGAACGTTCTGTTTTTTCTGTTGTCCTTTTTTTTTCCTCATAGCGAGTGTGCTGGTCATGTACGCATTAGTTTAGGTTAGTGGCCAGTGGTGTGGTCAGGGCGGCATTCTGTAGGGATAACTAGACAGTGAGTGTTGAAATAGCAGTAGCCTGCTGCACCCTCGGCGAGAGGATATTGGAAGAGGAAACTTGCATTCGTGTTTGTATATGTGTGTGTGCGTGCGTGTGTGTAAATTTTTGTTGTTGAAATTGTGAAGTTATCTTTCGAACATCAGGAAACAATTCAAATGTAATTTTTAATAGTTTACATTAACTCAGTTGGGTTTTCGTTATTTGCTGTTACTCTCATCCCCTATGGGGTTAAAAGGGTTTTAATTAAACACTGCACTACCTTTGAACAGTGTGTGTGTGTGTGTGTGTGTGTGTGTGTGTGTGTCTGTGAGAGGGTGTGTGTGTGTCTTTTTAGGTTTACGAAACAAAACCAGTTGTATCGTCAGCACATTTTCTCTGAAAGCAGTTACCAGTAATGGCCATACAAGGCGGAGCGAACAGTGTCAGAAAGGCATAGTTGTTGACCCTTTGACTCCCGAACCCTTGTCCACCAACATCCTGCATTGCCAACCATACTAGAAAATCAAAAACTTAACCCTGTGATTCCCTCACCCTATCCACCAGCTTCCTGTTCCTGCAGGAAGCTGGTGGATATGGCGAGGGAATCACAGGGTTAAGGTTTTTGTAGTTTGATGGATAGGGTTGCGGGAGTCTAAGAGTTAACAGTAGAAATGGAAAGATCTTCAGACACGCCGAAACAGTATCCGCATTGTGTTCACATTAGTGTGTTGTTGGTAAGCTTGTATCGTATGTCATGTTTTCCGTTGCGCGTAATTAAGCTGTTTTCGCTTCGGGTCTTGAGGTTTTGTTTCTTTACCACCAGTATCATTCTATCCACTACATTTTAATTTTGCTTGTTCTTTATCTATCTATATCTATATTATCTATTAATCTATTATCTTTGCTGTCTGTTTGTTTCTGTCTGTCTGTCTGTCTTCTTCTTCTGTCTTCTGTCTGCTGTTTTTTATTATTCTATTATCTATTAACTATTTGTCTATTGTTTCTGTATGCAGTCGGAGTTAAATTCGGCATTAACACATCTCAATGGTCTGTTGTGTGAAAAGTAACTATGGTCAGTCTTTGTTGCCGCGGGGTTTTGTCTGTTTGTCTGTATGTGTTTTGTGTGTGTGTGTGTGTGTGTGTGTGTGTGTGTGTGTGTGTGTGTGTGTGTGTGTGTGTGTGTTGTTTGTGTGTGCCTTGTCTGTGTGTCTGTCTGCTGTTGTCTCTCTCTCCTCTGTCTGTCTCTGTTTTTCTCTCTGTCTGTCTTCTGTCTGTCTGTCTGTCTTCTGTCTCTGTTCTCTCTCTCTTCTCCCTCTCTTCCCCTCTCTCTCTAATCTAGAATAACAGCAAGAGCGTAAGTGAAGAGATCAGCGGGTCAGTGAATAATACCGAGATCTTCTTTAGTTTAGTTCGTGGCCGTAAATATTACCATCGTTAAAATCACAGTATGGCTCTACCAGTGTGTTTCTGCCACCTGTTATATTCATCATGACATAGAGCCAGGGAGTCGAGATATGATATTTGAGTTCAGTTCTTGCCCGTGGTATAAAAATTGGTCTGGACTGCTGCCCATCTTTACCACCTCGGCTATTCTGTCGATGTCAGCATTTTCGTGAGTTCCCGTTTCTCCCCTTCCTCACTTCAAGACCTCATCAGTGTATGTACAGAGGTTAGTGTGGACTGAAGGGGTCTGCCCAGTATTTTGTTACATCATTTATACGTACTTACTTACTTATCTTACTTACTTATTTATTTATTTGTTTTATTTTGTTTTTGGTTTGGAACAGATATGTTTTCAAGTTTCTTTCTTTTTTCTTTTTTTTGTTCTTTGTTTGTTGTTTGTTTATGTATGTATTTATGTTTTGATAAGGGACAGATATATTTCTCATTATTCCTTCATTCCTTTCCTTCCTTCATTCATTCCTTCATTTCATTCTTATTGTTTGTTTGTTTGTTTGTTTATGTATATATTTATTTATTTATTTTATTTCATATTTTGGTAAAGGACAGATATGTTTCTTAGTACCCCAAGTTGCACTCACAAAACACTGTTTAGTTATTCGTAGGAGAACACTGTTTCTCTGTACTCTTAAGTTAACCTCGCAAAACATTGATTTTTTAGTACCTTATTTTTTCAACGTTCCACTCTGCTGGATAATGTATGCACGTTGTTTTGCCCGAACCGTGCAGGCGATATGTTGCTGCATAGTCTGCATAGCCTACACTGTCTTCGGTAGTCGTGCATACTGGGTGTTATCTTATTTCCCTAAGCCACCGACTACTGGCATGACTTATAAGAGGTTTAACGTGCATATTGATGGTTTGATGGTAAGCACAAAAGAGGCTTAGGTACTAACAAGTCTGTTCACGTGTTGATCTATTGGGATGAGAAAAACCTCCATCCTTTATCCCCACTGGGTGGGATCGAATCTGGAAGTTCCGATCGAAATTCCGACGTCTTACCCACTTGACTATCTCGCCCGCCCGTCTCTTTCCCCTTAGGTTGACCCAGCAGAGCGCGGCAGCTAAGAAATGTGTTACAGCTGGGTGACCATTCCCCCACCCCACCTCCACCCCCTCCCGTTTGGTTTTCTAACTATAACAACAGGCGGAGGTCAGGTGTGGTGGTAACAGATGTTTGAACCACCTCAAGGCCGACATCTCGTCCATCCCTGCTAAACCCTTTGACTCCCGCACCCTGTCCACCAGCGTCCTTCAGTGTCAATCATGCGAGCAAAGGGAGTCAAAGGGTTAAGTTTTTGCAGTTGGTGATAGAGTTCGAGAGTCAAAGGGTTAAAATCTTAGGATAGAAAGACAGTTGGTACAGCATGTAGACTACATGGCCGTGGCATGGTTTCCTATTGGCATTGTGATTAATCAACCCCAAAGCCACCTGCATGGTAAAGTTAGTTCGTGGGTTGTGTGTTTTTTGTTTTAATTCAGTACGTTCTGTTTCGTTTTGTCACAATAGATTTTCAGTGTGAAATTCAGGGACGGTGTGTCGCCACAGGACAGTGCCACCGTTTTTTTGTGTTTACGCGTTATTGTTTTGTTTCTGAAAGTAAAGTTTGCTACAAAATTTTGCTAGGGACATCTCCTTCGTTGCCGTGATTTCCGTAGGAGTTTGAAACTTGGAGTTCGTTCAAGAGGGATTCATCGCATTCGGACAATTCCATATGCGCTCCACTCAAATCTGCCCACAGTTATCTGACAGACTCCCTGAACCTGCGCAAAACCTGTGTGCTGGCAAAGGTCTTGTACTGAGGAGTGTAAAGGGGGTTCGTAACGTGGGCAAAGTGCATGCTGCATGTCGCAACTGAAAGACTATTTGTTGTTGTGTCTGCCCCCTTTTTTTTTAATCCTTAAGTCATAGAGCTGTCAGTCCATTGGTCAATCAGGACCAGTCATCAATTCTGTAGCTTGCTTTAGCTGGATAACATTAAACTTTCATCATAACCCTGGCCTGGATAAAATCAGTTCTGCTGTGTTCAGGGTGAAAATTTTTTTGATGACGGTTTTCACTTCTTTGAAGGAGATGGGAGTGTTGCTGTTGTCGTAGTCTGCTTTCAGTCTCCGCCAGAGAATCGGTGGGCAGGAGTCCATTGCACTGTCACTGGCTTAGTAGGCGCTAACTCTTGAGAGAAGGTAGATCTGACCAGACTGTCAGCCAGTGACTGTAGGTTCTCTATCGATCGAAGATTTGATAATAATATGATAGTATTGCCCTTTGCATAGCGCAAACTGTCTATGTGAGACGATGCTGACTGCACTTAAAATAATTGGGATGGAAATAGGGGGAGAATTGCCATGTCAATGCATTTTAATGCAATGCGAATATAGTCAGATACACATACAAACACAGCAATGCAGCATAGGCATAGTTCATCGAAAATCACAACAGAATATATCATGAAATTAGAAATAGGTGATCGTGATGCTGATAAAAGAAAAGGCAAATCCCCTGATCGATACATGTCTGTCTGTCTACCTGTCTGTCTGTCTCTCTTTCTATCTGTCTGTCTTTCTGTCCGTCTGTCTGTGTCTCTATTTGTCTGTCTGCCTGTCTGTCTGCCTGCCTGCCTGTCTGTCTGTCTGTCTCTCTCTCTCACACACACACACACGCACGCGCGCACTCACACACACACATGCTAAGAAGCAAACAAAGAAGAGACACAACACACACACACACAACACACCACACACACACACACACACAACACACACACACACACACACACACACACACACACACACACACACACACACACCACACACCACACGCACACAAATACGCACTTTAGAGGTTGGAGAATGGTGGTTACTGCAGTTTGCACTCTGTTAACGTGCCTCAGATGCTACACTGCAGAAGAACCACCGATCTGAATCACACACAAGCTGTAGGTTTCATGCTCTGGGGAAAACCATACCAATAAAAGTTCACTGGAATATTCGCGGTGGCTGGACACAAAAACAGATTTTTTTCCCCTTCACGCTAGGGGCCCAGCTGCTGGACATCGTCAGTGTTTTAATATGAAACATTTGTTCTTGCTTGTGTACTGTTCCCCATCACTGTTGAGACAACAATACAAACAGCGTATAGATAGATTGAATGGTTGTATGTGAAGATTGTCTCCTTTGATAAAGCGTGTAGACATCGATAGTGGTAAACACTTTGACAAACATGCAGACTCTAATACACCGTGAGAGCACGCAAATGCTAATACACTTTGACAAACTGGCAGACAGTTTGACAAACATGCAGACGCTCTCACAAACATGCAGACACTATACACTTGACAAACATGCAGACCTAGTACTTCTTTGACAAAGATGCAGACACTGTGACAGAGATGCAGACATTGTGACAAACATGCAGACATTGTGACAAACATGCAGACATTAGTACACTTTGACAAACATGTAGACACTAGTACACTGTGAGAGTACGCAGATACTAATACACTTTGACAAATAAGCAGCACTTTGACAATCATACAGGCACTTTAAAAGACATGCCGACACTTTGACAAACATGCTGACACTTTGACAAAGATGCAGACACTGTGACAAACATGCAGACACTGTGACAAACATGCAGACACTGTGACAAAGATGCAGACACTGTGACAAAGATGCAGACACTGAAAAACATGCAGACACTGTGACAAAGATGCAGACACTGTGACAAAGATGCAGACACTGTGACAAAGATGCAGACACTGTGACAAACATGCAGACACTGTGACAAACATGCAGACACTGTGACAAAGATGCAGACACTGTGACAAAGATGCAGACACTGTGACAAAGATGCAGACACTGTGACAAACATGCAGACACTGAAAAACATGCAGACACTGTGACAAAGATGCAGACATTGTGACAAAGATGCAGACACTGTGACAAAGATGCAGACACTGTGACAAACATGCAGACACTGTGACAAAGATGCAGACACTGTGACAAACATGCAGACACTGTGACAAAGATGCAGACACTGTGACAAAGATGCAGACATTGTGACAAACATGCAGACTGTGTGACAAACATGCAAACTGTGTGACAAACATGCAAACATTAGTACACTTTGACAAACATGTAGACACTAGTACACTGTGAGAGTACGCAGATACTAATACACTTTGACAAATAAGCAGCACTTTGACAATCATACAGGCACTTTGAAAGACATGCCGACATTTTGACAAACATGCAGACACTTTGACAAACATGCTGAATCTAAAACACTGTGACAAATTTGACAAACATGCTGAATCTAATACACTGTGACAAACATGCAGACTCTTATACTGTGACAAAAGTAAAGACACTAATACACTTTGATAAACATACAGACACTAATACACTGTAACAAACATGCAGACGCTAATGCACTCTGGCAAACATACAGACACTAATACACTTTGACAAACATGCATACACTTTGACAAATATGCACTTACTAATATATTTTGACAAACATGCAGACACTAATGTATTTTGACAAACATGCACACACTAATCCATTTTGACTAACATGCACACACTAATCCATTTTGACTATCATGCACACAGTAATATATTTTGACAAACATGCAGACACTAATACACGTTAACAATTATGCAGACACTAATACACGTTAACAAACATGCAGACACTAATACATGTTAACAAATATGCAGACACTAATACATGTTAACAAACATGCAGACACTAATACACATTAACAAACATGCAGACACTAAAAGTTGTAATATATTTTATCTCGGGTTCAAAGTCCTAGCCTGAAGTCAGTTTCCTTTTCAAAGTAAATAATCATGGCACGAAACAAATGGAAAGACCACACGAAACAGGAGATGAGTAGTTCAGCTTGATCATGTTGTTATGTAGCACATTTTTCTGTTGCTTAGCGTGTCTGCCCGACGTTATGTTTGCTTGTCTGTGATTTGTGACTTCAATGTGAACAGGACACAACAAAAGCTTTGCGGATGGCCTTCCTACCTTACATTGTTTGTACGCATACACCGTACATACGTGTTTGCTTAACACGCGTGCTCGTGCACGCACATACGTGCAGCAACAGACACTCGTGGGCACGCACACGCACACACACACGTTCACTCATATATATATATTATACACTCTCTCCTCACCCCACTCTCTTTGCTGTATCTCTTTTCGGCATTAATCTACTTGCATGGTCGCAGACTAATCACTGTGTGCACGCACAAACACACACACCACACACACACACACACACACACACACACACACACACACACACACACACACACACCACACCACACAACACATACACTGCATACCATACCTCGCGCGCGCGCACACACACACACACACACACGTGCGCACAGAAGTGCGCACACACACGTATCAATACAATACACAGTGGCTCTGTTTTCTTAACCCTTTGACTCCTGCACGCTATTCACCTGCAGAAAGCTGGTTGATAGGGTGAGGGAGTCAAAGGGTTAAATTTTTACTTTGCTAGCATGGTCGACAATGCAGGATGCTGGTGGACATCGTGCGGGAATCAAAGAGTTAAAGCGCCATGCTAATGTCTCTGGCATCGTGGGCTCGACCCTGAGGCTGGCCACAGGTTTTTGTTCGTTTGTGTTCTTGTCTAAAAAAGGTGTCTTTTGTTGTTGTTGTTGTTGTTTGTTGTTTTTTGATGAAGATCTCTCCAGCGCGTAGTGCTTATACCATTATCATTTTGTTCATGTCTATCGCATAGCATCAGTGGCGTCTGTATGTATGGAATTTGTTCCAAATACGTCTCGAGAAACTGAAACTGGAGAAAGTCTTTAATTAACTGCACATACATGAATCATCATCAACATCATGTGCCCAACCGTATGGCGTTGATTATCATGGCCCTCCATACGAATATCCCTTATCGCTGCAAGTACAGCCATCTCCCACCCTCTGTGTCCTCATCCACTCCGCACGAAACAACATCAGCTCTTATTTTGAGCCATGGAACTAGAGAAAAAAAAAGAAGCTTTTTTCGCTTTTCAGTTGATCATCTCCTTTTGTCTGTCCTCTCCCCCCCCCCCCCCCCTTTCAATTAAGAATTAAAAACATTGAGGGCTCTTCTTCTTCTTTCGTTCACCATCTCCTGGCCAGACCACATCTGGCGATGACCGTGACTGTTTTTTGACCCCCCCCCCCCCCCCCAGTTCCTGCTGGTTGTCATGGAGCTTGGTGGTCAGATGTCCGCGCGCCACGTTTCCTGTTGCTCCACTTGAGAGGTAACGTTGCTGCGATACAATATATTTTACTGTTCAGCTGTCTGATTCTCTTGTCCGCAGGGCGCAGTTGGTGAAGGCGTCAGTTTCAAACTTGTGGTTTTCATGATTCATTCTGATGAAGATGAACCATTTATTATTATCAATAGTAGTAGTAGTATTGTTAATTCTAATAATAATAATAATAAATATTAATGTTATTATTATTATTATTATAGTAGTAGTAATAATAGTAGTAGTAGTATTTTTACCTTCTTCTTTGCACGTGTTTGGATGTTTTGCATGGGTAAAACTTATAAAGGAGGTTCATGGACAGTGATCTGCACAATAAAAATAATATTATATATACATACCTGTGAGATTGGGAAAAAAATCTCCTCCCTTTACCCACCAGATGCTACCCATTTAGTCAGACGTTGTAACCACTTGGCCCTCGCACTGGTTGGAAGAGCATATCACATAGATCATTAGAATAAATAAAAGGCTGGCTGCTAGAATGGTGCCTCACATAAGACACAAAGATAGCAGATACATCATTTTGCCAGATGATCCTTGAAATGTTCACTGTCGGGCTTGCTGTGTTTCACCTTCTTCAGTATGTTCAAGAATACTAAGACATTCATGAACATTGTGCGGCAAATATATAATTTTATGGTCGACTATCGTGGTCGATAAAGTCCAACCTAGCACTTTATTTAATTGTGTACCCTCATGTGGGATCTCAGGCCAAAGTCTTATGCACAAGGCGGCTGTTTACTGGACACTCAATGGAACGCTCTGCAGACTTGGTTCTGGCCTTTGTAGCTGCATGCTTTTCCACTTGGCTGCTTCGTCTTTCATGTTCATAAGCTTCTGTTCCCTTGCGGAAAGCTTGCCTCCATTCAGACCTGTTTGTGGCCATGATTTTCCATTGTTCTTCATCAATGTTACAATTCTGGAGGGATTTTTCAGGGTGTCTTTGTAGCGAAGCTTTGGCCGTCCTCTTGGTCGATAGCCCTCTGTCAGTTCACCGTCGAAGAGCTGTAAATATCAGACTCTAAACAAATGAGGTAGTGTTCAGTTTGTTCAAGAATGCTAACACAATCATGATTATTTCGCCTCAAATATCAGACACTAACCAAAGAGATAAAACAATGATAAGGCGACCTCATAGTACTAGCACCACTTGGCCAAATAGAGATGGGAGTTGATGCTGAAACTTTGTCAAGGACAAAGAGTGTACTGAAACAGATACACGCACCCACCTACGCACGCATGCGCAGACACACACACACACACACATTCACGCGCACAGACACACACACACACACAGACAGAGAGAGAGAGAGAGAGAGAGAGAGAGAGAGAGAGAGAGAGAGAGAGAGAGAGAGAGAGAGAGAGTCTGAAACAAACACACATGCTCGAAGAAACTGAAACAAACACATAACATACGCGCACACGTAAACACCCACATGCACGCACGTGCACGCACACAAACACACACAAACACACACACACACACACACACACACACACACACACACACACACACACACACACACAACACTTACACACACTTACACACACACACACACACACACCATTCGCTCTCGTAGATCTATTAATTCTGTCGCAGTAGTCTACATTCTGTTAGTTAAATATATTGTTCATTTGCAAGGGCAGATAAGTAAGTTGGCTTGCGTGTTGATACGAATATTTGTACCATTGGAAAACGGAGTTTCATTTAATTCTCTCTCTCTCTCTCTCTCTCTCTCTCTCTTCTCTTCTCTCTCTCTCTTCTCTCGTCTGTCTGTCTGTCTGTCTGTCTGTCTGTCTGCTTCTCACTGTCTGTCTGTCTGTCTCTCTTTCTCTCTGTGTTTCGATATATCTCTCTGTCTGTCTTTATCTGTCTGTGTGTGTGTGTCTGTCTGTGTTTTGTCTGTTCTGTCTGTCTGTCTCTGTCTGTCTGTCTCTGCCCTCTTTCTGTCTGTCTGTCTCTCTCTCTCTCTTCCTCTCTCTCTCTCTCTCTCTCAATCACACACGCAGGCTGTGACAAACACAGGAAACGATTGTTGTAATAGATAGGCTTACAGCGTGAGACCAGAGGGTAAGGAATGCTGCTTCAGGCAGTCCACTGCTCTTTTATATATACATGTATAAACATTGTGAGCACACAGTGAAATTCCTAGACACTTACTGGCCACAGGCACTTGATGAGTAGGTTTTGTTTGCCGGTAGGTGGGGGTTGTGTGACCCGCTAGTAAAAGCGTTAAACTACGTGTAAAGCAAGACCTTCGGTGGTGGTCTGGGCACAGGTCTTTCACATCCAACGATATAACTGAGATCCAGAGTGCAGTAGGCGCGTAATGCATGTACATGTACAAAACCCTGCGGCGGCAAAGACTGACCATCTAGTTTTGGCATAAGAACCCATTCTGATGTGTTAAATAGCAAGCAAATTTTGATATGCTAAATAACAAGCAAGCAAACAAACAAAACAAACGAACGAACGAACAAACAAACAAGCAAAACGAACGACAAACAAACAAGCAACGAACAACAACAAAACAAACAAATAAAAGCAACTAAGAAAGAAACAAAACGAAACTCAAACCAGCCAGTACAATACTTCTTCATTAACCCAAGTTTGGAAATTTCAGCATGCAACCAGTTGGTTCTTATCACGTGCGCACCTAAACCTCACAACTCACAACAACATAAAACAAACATCAACCAATCATGGTATCTGAACAACAACGACAAAAATACAACAGTAAGGCTAAAAAGAGTAAACGATTGATCCGTGATTGCCCATAACAGAGAAGAAGACATTCTCCACCCACTACTGATGAAGTATATACGCAGACTGTGCATGCCTGCACAGCGGAAGCCGAACAACCAGAACAGCGTTCATAAAGAGTTCAAGATAACATTGTCCACGTTTGGGGTTTGGAATTTGTTCTAGAGGGGTTCATCGCACTCGAACAATTCCATATGCTCTCCACAAAAATCTGCCAGCAAATTATCTGCCAAACAAACAAACAAAAAACAAAAAAACTGTGCTGACAAGGTCTGGAAATGGGGAAGGAGGGAGGGGGAGAGAGAAGGGACATACAAAACACTAAGCTGACAATAATGGAAACATTAAGCAGGTCAACGAACAAGTCAGGTTTTAATTTAATGTAGCGGGATGGGATTGAACTCGAGATATCCATATCTTTGAGGTCACGGTTCTACCCGAAGAACCAACCAGTCCGTGAAAACACAGGAAACTTACTGACGCAGTTCTTCATGTCTTTGGTTTTAAAACTGGCACACCGTTAGAACTGGTGCCATTGACGTTTATGTGCACACAGCATGCACTCTTTTTACTTACACACGCAAACGTTTGTCCGTACAGACAGAGAAAAAGGAACAATGTTTTTGGAGGAATTTTTTAATTTTTTTTTTTGGGGGGGGGGGGGGGGGGGGGGGCAGGGGATTGGGGGCAGCGGAAGGTTCGATTGGGTGGAAAGCACGTACTGACTGTTTATTGTTATTAGTATAGTAGTACATAGTATTAGTAGTATTGTTGTTGTTGTTGTCGTTGTTATGATTTCCAGTTCGTGACTTTTAAAACTAACAGTCTACCATTATCCTCAAGTAGTTATGTAATGCTGGAAATGCGCGCGTGTATGTGTGTGTGTGTGTTTGTGTTAAGAGATCAGATAAACAAGGAATGTTTGTGGAGAGGCACCTCGAACTACTGTGGAATTTTATTTGCAGAGGAGAGAGACAGAGAGACAGAGACTAATAGACAGACAAACAGAGTGTTCAGACACACACGCGCGCGCGCATGCACACATATTCACACACTCACAACAAAACACAAACACTAACACACACACACACACACACACCACACACCACCACCACCACGCACGCACGCACGCACACACACGCACACACCACCACACACACACACGCACACAACACAACGCAACACAACACAACACACACGCACGCACGCACGCACGCACGCACGCACGCACACACACACACACACACACACACACACACACACACACCACACGATAACACATAGACAGACAGAC
Organism: Monoplex corrugatus; assembly: GCA_030674185.1. Taxonomy (NCBI): domain Eukaryota; kingdom Metazoa; phylum Mollusca; class Gastropoda; order Littorinimorpha; family Ranellidae; genus Monoplex; species Monoplex corrugatus. Next base: position 69,082,122 of record CM060315.1, on the reverse strand, counting down.
ATAGATAGACAAAAGCACACAGACAAAGAGAGACATTGCAGATAGAAGAAACACAGGGAAACAAGCAATTAGATACACAGTTAGACATTTAGCCAGATTGCTTCGTACGGTCCGTGACGATTTAGCATCGCGCTGGCATTGTTCCCGGATGCCCCCAAATCCTGCTGTCTGCTTCGATCGACATAGGCAGCTGACTGCCGCAAGCTGAAATCTGCCTCGGTTTGGCAATGACCTTGCCCTTCACTGTCCTTCCCACGCACTGTTGACTTTTTGGCAAGGTTAAAACATTGCCCTCCCCTCCCCCCACCTCCCCCGATAATATTTCTGCTTTATCTCTGTTTTAGTGTCTGTCTGTCTGTGTGTCTGTCTGTCTGTCTGTTGTTGTCTGTCTGTCTGTCTGTCTCTGCTGTCTGTCTCTCTCTCGTGTATTGGTCAGTGGCCTTCACAAATGAAATATGTCAGTGTCCATCTCTCTCTCTCTCTCTGTCTGTCTGTCTGTCTGTCTGTCTGTCTGTCTCCCTCTCTCTCTCTCTCTCTCTCTCTCGTATGGGTCAATGGCTTTCACAAATGAAATACGTCAGTGGCCATCTCTCTCGGTCTCTCTCTCAGTCTCTCTGTCTCTGTCTCTCTTTCTCACTCTCACTCTTTCTGTCCGCTGTTTCTGTCTCCTCCTGCTCTTTTCTCTGTGAGTGTTCCAGTGAAATTGTAGTACACTCTGTACTTGTGTAGGACTTGGCGAGGGCTGGATGAAAAAAAAAAAAAAGCAGTTAACACTATTCCTCCTACGTATGGCTGCTAAGCAGCTTCCCCCCCCCCCCCTTCCGTAAGCAGCTGACCGCGGCGATTCCCTGCCAACGTAAAGATTTGGGCATCTTTCTAATTTATTTTACATGTTGTTTTTGACCAGTGTTGGTATCATGTTTGATATGTTTGAAAAGGAAAATTGAACGACTTTTAAATGAACGTACTTTCAACACTCTCAGCGATTCCACAGCGAGACATTGTACGCATACATAGGCAACTAAAACGAAAAAAAAAAAAAAAAAAAGAAAACTTTCCAAAGTTTGATAATCACTATTCAGTCGTAATATTTCAACAAATTGACACGTAAACAGCTTTCACCTTATACAGTTAGTGAGTTACATCTAGAGTGCATTTTACTGTCAGCAGCAATCCATTTCAACGGAATTTGACAGAATTTAGCTTCCAATTAAAAACGAATCACATAGCATCTTTCGATCAATCGCTCAGCACAAGTAAGTTCTCCACTACAGCAGGTCTTATGCATATATATGCAGTACATGTATGTATAACCAAAAGTAGTGGTTCTCATTTTCACACGCCACTTGTTGATCTTGACAAACACACGTAATTGGAAAGGTTATCACGAAGTCAGAACTGTAATTCTTTGGAAGCACAGAACAGACAGAGCAAGCACAGGCGCACGAAAAAGTAATCCACACAATCTCTCCTCTCTCTCTCTCCTCTTCTCTTTTCTTTCATTTTTTTTACTGTCCTTTAGTGCTAGCAGACAAGATAGAGAAGACAGGTTCGTGTTATCCAATAGATGGCAAACATCAGACCTGGACAGACACTTGAAGTGTGGTCACAGCCACAGACGGAATAATCAGGAAACACACGTTAGAATGATGAAACATCAACCTGCTAACAGAGCTGAGAAATGCCTCTTCAAACTGGCGTAGATTACCAGGCATGTTTTAAAAGTCCTTCTCCACATAGTGTATATGACAGCTAGCATGCAAACAATTCTTTAAAAGAAGAAGTAAGATATTTTAGTCGCAACAACATAAATGCGTCTGTCATTTGACCATAATGATTTGGTGGCTGCATTGCAATCCATCTGCCGTATGGTTTTTGTGAAGTAAGATATTTTGGTCGCAACAACATAAATGCGTCTGTCATTTGACCATAATGATTTTGTGGCTGCATTGCAATCCATCTGCCGTATGTTTTTTGTGGGTGGGATGTCAAACCCCAAATAACAAACAAAATTACGGCTACCACTCCTGACGAGCTTGCTTAGCCCCAAAGAGGGGAGGGAGTATGTACCGTCCTCAACCCGCACTTCTTGTTGCAGTTTTCAGTTTTTTTTTCACGTCACAGAGCAGAAATGCGATTAGGAACTGTGTTGTAATCGCATTAAATTTTCTGCTCTGTGACGTGAAAATAAACTGAAAACTACAACAACAAGTGCGGGTTGAGGACGGTACACACTCCCCTCTTTAGGGCTGTACCACTAGGATCAACACTTTGGTAAGCCCACAAAAAGCAATTCGCTATTCGCATGAGAGAGAAGGAAGCCGTACAAGATCTCATTCGCATCTTTAATGTTGATTTTTTTTTTCTCTGTCTCTCTCTACTTTTCCTTTTCTGGCAGCTTTTCCAAGATCAGTTTTGATGACAAATAGGACATATATCATCATCACGTGTCCTGCTGCATGGCGTTGGCGATTATGGCCCTCCATACGAATCTATCCCTTGTCGCTGCAAGTACATCTCCCACCCTCTCTGTCTTCGTCCACCCTGCAAGTCCGTTAAATATTTTCTCTCTCTGTAATGTACATGACTTATACCATCGTTTATCATGTTCTTTGCTCCATATAGCGGTGGATCAGTTGAGCCAGTGGCGGATAAAGAAGCTCAAAGACGAGGACATTTTAAGGAAACAGATTCTAGTACATCTGCGTGGTACTAACAGCAGGTCAAACAATCAAAAGTTCGGTGAACCAGTTTTAAATAAAATGAACGACAAATGACCGTCATAAAACATTCAATGAACTTACAATAAGCACCGGTACGAATGTTTGTGTATTTTCAGTTTTGTCAAGATGACGTCTCCGCGCTGGGAATGAATTCCATATGCACTAACGTCACAGATGCCGTGTGATGGCGAAGATCCAGAATGATCACGGCACAAGCCTTAAGCCTGCGCATAAGTCCATGAGCTGGCCATGAGATCCTTCCTAGATAGTTCCATGATTGTTTGTGTATTAACCAAAGGACATAACTCTTGAGAGTCACGTAGGAATTTTCTCCCATGTTGTGAACTTCTCAATCTAACATAGTTTGCGCTACCCATTCAGCTAGCATAGAGGCAGACAACAAAGCACAAAAACGGCAAGCTCAGAACATTCCTTGTGTATTGTTTTCATGATGCCTGTCGACAGTATGTTGTTTCGAATTGCATAATTCACAAATGAAAACAACAACAACAATTACAACAACAACAATTTGACTGCTCCGTTATTACAGTATATATATGCACAGAAACATATGTTCACACGTGTACACACACACACACACACACACACACACACACAACACACATACACATACTGACATAGGCTTAAACATATATACGCACGCAACACACGCACGCACGGCACACACACATACACACACATACGCACGCACGCGCGCGCACACACACACACACATACACGTGCACCACACACACACACACACAACACACACACATACACGTGCACACACACACACACACACACACACACACACACACACACACACACACACACACACACACACACACACACAGAGTAATCCGAAACTCCTCATGCCGCTCATACTTGTCTCTTTCACATGCAAAAACGAATAAACATAGAGACCACGTCTGACTCGCTCTCCCCTACCCCCCCCCCCCCCCCCCCACCGTCATCTCTTTCCACTCCACCCCCACCTTACCATTGATTCCAAGGCACAGTCAAATAGAAAGGTCAAGGTTGCCCCATAACTCCTGAGGTCGTGAGGGAAGTAAAGTTGTAGCGACCTCAACTGTTCTCATGGTCAGTGGGCCCAGTAGCTCAGTTGGTTGAGCGTCGGATTCACACGCTAATAGTTGTGGGTTTGAATCCCGGGTTGCCCTACATTAAAACTGGCCTTCTCACTGTCCCATCTTAACATAATCTTTGTTCTTGTGGAGTCGGTATAGGATTAGATAGGTCCCACTTCCCCCACTTCCCTGGGATGGTTATCCCAGTTGGCCATATCACCTGAGGTGGGTGCCGACGTAAAAACTGAACAAAACAAAACAAACAAACAAACAAACAAACAAACAAACAAACAAACAAACAAACAAACAGACAAACAAAAATAAAAAAGAAGAAAAGAAAACCAAAACCAAAAACAAAATCATGGTCAGCATGGTGAGGGTGATGTCCATCCCATCTCGCTCTTTGCTTTATCTTCCCTGACACTTACAGTCCCGACCCTATTCGCCAGCTGCAAAAACTTAACCTTCTACTCCCTCACAGGAAGCTGCTGGATTGAGTGAGGGAGTGAAGGGGTGAAATTTTTGCTTTACTGTCCTGGTTGACAGTGCAGGAAGCTAGTGGATAGGGTGAGGTCAATGTTAAATTTTGCTTGGCTGTCCTGACTGACCATAGAGGAAGCTGGTGGATAGGGTGAGGGAGTGAAAGGGTTAAGTTTTTGCTTTGCTGTCCTGGTTGACAATCGAGGAAGCTGGCGGATAGAGTGAGGAAGTCAAAGGGTTAAGTTTTTGCTTAGCTGTTCTTGGCTGACAATGCAGGAAGCTGGTGGATAGGATGAGGGAGCAAAAGGGTTAAAGTTTTGATTTGCTGTCCTGGCTGACAGTGCAGGAAGCTGGAGGATAGAGTGAGGGAGTGAAAGGGTTAAGGTTTTGATTTGCTGTCCTGGTTGATAATAGAGGAATCTGGCGGATATGGTGAAGGAGTGAAAGGCTTAAAATTTTGATTTCCTGTCCTGGCTGACAGTGCAGGAAGCTGAAGGATAGGGTGAGGTAGTCAAAGGGTTAAGTTTTTTGCTTTGCTGTCCTTGGCTGACAGTGCAGGTTGCTGATAGATAGGGTAGGGTTAAGTTTTATCTTTGCTGTCCATAGCTGACTATGCAGGATGCTGGTAGATAGGGTAGGGTTAAGTTTTATCTTTGCTGTCCATAGCTGACAATGCAGGTTGCTGGTAGATAGGGTAGGGTTAAGTTTTATCTTTGCTGTCCATAGCTGACAATGCAGGTTGCTGGTAGATAGGGTAGGGTTAAGTTTTATCTTTGCTGTCCATAGCTGACAATGAGGATGCTGGTAGATAGGGTAGGGTTAAGTTTATTTTTGCTGTCCATAGGTGACAATGCAGATGCTGATAGATAGGGTATGGGTTGTTTTATCTTTGCTGTCCATAGCTGACTATGCAGGATGCTGGTAGATAGGGTAGGGTTAAGTTTTATCTTTGCTGTCCATAGCTGACAATGCAAGATGCTGATAGATAGGGTAGGGTTAAGTTTTATCTTTGCTGTCCATAGCTGACAATGCAGGATGCTGGTAGATAGGATAGGGTTAAGTTTTATCTTTGCTGTCCATAGCTGACTATGCAGGATGCTGGTAGATAGGGTAGGGTTAAGTTTTATCTTTGCTGTCCATAGCTGACAATGCAGGATGCTGGTAGATAGGGTAGGGTTAAGTTTTATCTTTGCTGTCCATAGGTGACAATGCAGGATGCTGTAGATAGGGTAGGGTTAAGTTTTATCTTTGCTGTCCATAGCTGACAATGCAGGATGCTGGTAGATAGGGTGAGAGAGGGTTGTAACTTTGCTTGAAGAATGTCAGGCACTTGCTTACACTGGAAGCTCTGCCTTTCTATCTGTATGTCTACATTAACCACATCTCTTGTAAGGGGCAGACAAGAATGGGGAGTGGGAAAGGTGGGGGAGGGAGTGGGGAGGGATGAAGAAAAGTACAGCGTTATGCCAATGTCAGTATGGCTTGCTTCACGAACAAAGATTAATCTTTTTTCAACGGATCTCTCTCTCTCTCTCTCTCTTCTTCTCTCTTCTCTCTTCTCTCTCTCTCTCTCTCTCTCCTCCCTCCCTCCCTCCCCCTCCCTCTCGTCTGTCTGTCTTTCTGTCTCCCTCACTGTCTGTGTGTCTGCCATTTGTCTGTCTGTCTGTCTTTCTGTCTGTCTTCCTTACTGTCTCTATCTGTTCTGTCTGCCTGTCTCTCTCTTCTCTCATCTTTCTGTCTTTCTCTCTCTCACTCTCTCTCTCCTTCCTCCCTCTCTCTCTCTCTGGTCTGTCTGTCTGTTTTTCTCTGTTGTCTTTTTCTCTGTCTGCCTGTCTTTTCTGTCTGTCTGTCTGTCTGTCTGTCTCTCTCTCTTTATGTGTGGGTGTGTGTGTGTGTGGTGTGTGTGTGTGTTTATTGGTGCATGTGTCAGTGTGCACAATCGTGTTTTGTTACAGACTAAGTACTGTTTATTACAAAAATTGTTATTGTTTTTGTTGTGCTGTTACTTTATTTAATTGATTTGATTACCTGCAGGTAGCCCACCAGAATGGCGGACAAGCTGACGGTATGTGTGTGTGGAGGGGGCAACGGCGCTCACGCCATGGCGGGACTGGCCGCTGCACATCCGGGCACTGAAGCGCGCGTGCTGACCTTGTTTCAGGACGAGGCTGAACGCTGGATGAAGATAATGATGGAGGGGGACTTCACCATCAAACAGAACAAACCTGATAAAAGTGTTGTCCATGTGAGGGCACTTAAGTTGGCTTGCTGTATCATTATGTTATTGTTTTTGCTTTGATTTAATTAAATGTGGGATGGCTAGGAATAGGCTGAGGACAGAAAGGATGAGAGATGTTTCTTGCAGCGGCAAGGGATAGAATCGTGTAGAGGGCCATGATTGCCAACGCCATGTGGCAGGGCACATGATGATGATGATGATGATGGGAATGGATAGGAGTAGGAAGAATTCCATTTCATCTAAGCGAGCAGGTTGGGAAGTGGGGGTAGAGGGGAGTGCGTGCATGTGCACATCTTTGATAAAAAAAGGATGTGGTGTTGGATGGATTACATTTAAATTAAGCTACGCGAATTATAGCGTGCATGTTAGTATGTTTTATGTCCATATATATGTACTCAAGTGTGTGTGTGTAATTTTCATTAGTAATATGTTTGCACAACACATATTAATGCTTGCACAACAAACGGTTAGGACTTGTTTTTTCATTTGAAGCAATGTGTGTAAGGTGTTTTGTGTGTGTGTGTGTGTGGTGTGTGTGTGTGTGTGTGTTAGAGAGAGAGAGAGAGAGAGATGTATGCCCACTGTTTTGGATATTTGGCCCACATTGTGTAGGCGTTGTGTTCCTGCGCCGTCTGCATATTCCATCTTGGTGGGTTGCCCCGACATGGGGTAGTCACATGTCTTTTTATACGGGAGGGTGTGCATGCTAGGTATTTTAGAGTGTCTATATGCCATGGCACATTGATTTGGCTTACGGAAGTGCCCTCTGTGCCACTGGCATGTAGGCAGCAAATAACATCCTCCATTCCTGTCTGTTCTGGGGCAGCCTGTTTTGGTACCCTGGGTATGATGATGGGATGGCTAGGGAGTAGGAAGAATTGTGTGGGTCAAACAACCAAAATAGTGTGCATACACATATCTCTCTGTCTCTGTCTCTGTCTCTTCTCTCTCTCTCTCTCTCTTCTCTCTCTCTCTCTCTCTCTCTCTCTCTCTCACATCACAGAGCAATTGTGTAGGTCAAACAACCAAAATAGTGCGCATACACAAATCTCTCTCTCTCTCTCTCTCACAGATTGTGTGTCCCATCCATCCAAAATTAGTGTGTGCAACACAATTTCTCCTCTCTCTCTCTCTCTCTCTCTCTCTCCTACTCTCACTCTCTCTCTCATCCACACACACACACACACACACACACACACACACACACACACACACCACACCCCTTGAGTTTGTACTGTTCGTCATCATGTGTTCTTGGGTCTTTCTGTTTAGCATCTTCTTTCTGGTTTTGGTGGAGGGCAGTTTCAACACATTTACCCTGCTGTTTTTGATGGTGTGCCCATCCCTTGTCCATCACCTTGTCATGATAATGGTCTCCTCACTGCTTAACTCATTTTGTCTGTGTGTATAGATTAATATAACATAAGCCAAGCCTTAGCGATGTGTATGTATTAATTTCTTTTAAGCTTGTGTCTTGTGACATTTGAGTAAAATGCTGTCCTGACTGAATATCTCTTAAAACCAATTGTAATATTATTTATTTATTTATTTTTATTTATTTGTTTGTTTGTTTTTGTCTGTACAGATTAAAGCCAAGCCAGCCTGGTGACAAGGATGCCAGTCAAGCGGTGCCCGGAGCCAACATCATCATATTCTGTGTGCCGGCCTTTGCCCACGCCCAGTACTTCAAGGCCATAGAGCCCCATGTGCAACCCAACACTGCCATCATCGGCTTGCCTGGACAGCCAGGGTTCGAGTTCCAGTGCTTTGACGTTCTGAAAGAGAAGGCCAGACAGTGTGCCGTCCTGTCCTACGAGTCTTTGCCCTGGGCCTGTCGTATCCTGGAATTTGGTAAATTGGTAAGTGTTAGGTTGGCCATTGATCAGTCTTCTGTGGGCTGGTTGGTTCTTTGGGTAGAACGTGGATTCTGATCTGATATCTTGAGTTCAGTCCCAGACTGGACATTAAAAACTGGCCTGTTTGCTGCCTGTTTTAATGTTTCCATTATTCTGGCTGGTGTCAGCTTAGTATTTCAGTGTTCTTTCCCCACACACCCATCATCCCACCCACCCCACCCCCACCCCCACCACCTTTCTGCTCTCAGTTCAGGACCTTGCCAGCATCGTACGGTTTTGTCAAGCTCAGGGAGTCTGCCAGGTGATTTGCAGGCAGATTTGGGTGGAACGTATATGGAATTCTTGAACAAACTCCAAACTTCAAACTCTTCTTTTTCTGTTGGCAATCTATGTGGTCAGGTCATATCTGGCGATGAATGTTCTAGTTCCTGTTGGCAGCCATTCAATCCTGATGGTGAGAAGAGTTGTAGTGGACCATGTTTCCTGTTGCTTCGCTTGATAGAGGCGACATCCCTGTACCAGTGTTTCAGCTGTTTTGTCCTGTTGGCCTTAAGGACAAGTTGGTGGTGGCCTCAGTTTGAACTTGTGGTTCATGTTGGCCCGATGGTCATAAGTTTATCAGTTCGTTGCTGCCTAACGTGTCACTGGCATATAACGTATTTTAAAAGGTACCTTGCTATAAATACCACATAGAAGAGTACCATGCAAAAATGAATTGGTCTCTGCACACTTTCAAGACAAAATGGCTGCCATAGTTACCTTTAATAACAACTGAGTCTTGGTTCTGTTTATTAATATTGTAATACAAATGTAAAACAAAATGGACTTGCAGGGTGGCTGAAGACAGAGAGGGTGGAGATGTACTTGTAGTGACAGGGGATAGATAAGTGTGGAGGGTCAAGGTCGCCAATACCACTGGCGGCAGGGCACATGATGATGATGAATACAAATATAGTGAATGTATATGATGGAATGTGATAGCCAGTGTGATTTCGTAATATCATGCCAGTGTATGCTGACAAACTGTTTTCTTGTTGTTGTTATTTATGTTGCGTTTTTCTTTTACTGGTGATTGTGCTTCATGTGGATGTATTTCAAACATATGGATATTCTACAGAATTCAACATTGATTTCATGATCTTATTGCAGTTGCATTTCGCTGGTTGTTTTGCATTTGTTTATATTACTTGCTTAAGAGGAATATAAAAAAAAGGAAAAAATGAGAAAAATAAAGAAAAAAAAACCCCTTGCCAATGCAATGACATAATGGGCAGCAAGTGAGAGTGTAAGGATGGCGATTGTAAAGCTTTCAACAGGAGTCTAGTGCAGAAAGTGAGAAATTGAAAATAGGGCTAGCTGTCATGTACCTGCTATCATCTGATCTCAGGTCGAGATCCTGGGTGCCAAAGACTCACTGATGGGATCTGAGATCAAAGGGAAAAGCCAGCTGAAGCTGGACCCTGCCAAGACCCTGCAGGCCATGCTGGGTGAGCACCCTGTGCTGAAGATGGCCCACAACTACCTGGAGCCCTACCTCATGACCAAGTCCATCGTGCACCCACCCCTCATGTACGGCAGGTGGAAGGACTGGGACGGACAGTCCATGGGGGACAAACCCCTCTTCTATCAGGTCAGTGTCAGTAACAGTATCAGATTTAGTATCAGTCAGTGTCAGTGTTAGTATTAGTGTCAGTGACAGTATCAGGTCAGTGTTAGTGACCGTATCAGGTCAGTGGCAGTGACAGTATCAGATTTAGTGTCAGTGTTAGTATCAGTGTCATTGTCAGTGACAGTATCAGGTCATGTCAGTATCAGGTCAGTGTCATTGTGTTAGTATCAGTGTCATTGTCAATGTCAATGACAGTATCAGGTCAGTGTCGGTGACAGTATCAAATTTAGTGTCAGTGTTAGTATCGGTGTCATTGTCAGTGACAGTATCCGGTCAGTGTCAGTGACAGAATCAGGTCAGTGTCAGTAACAGTATCAGATTTAGTGTCAGTGTTAGTATCAGTGTCATTGTCAGTGACAGTATCAGGTCAGTATCAGTGACCGTATCAGGTCAGTGTCAGTGACCGTATCAGGTCAGTGTCAGTGACAGTATCAGAGTTAGTGTCAGAGTCAATGTTAGTGTCAGAGTCAATGTCAGTGTTAGTATCAGTGTCAGTGTCAGCTGGCTCAAGATAGCAACACAGTGTTCGGAAATTTTCATGTACATGAACACCACAGAAGCCATGTGATGTGATCAATAAAATGTCAAAACTGATCATGATGAACACTACATACCTGTGCATTAATACCATAGACACTGCTGAGGTGTTGATGTCGAGTGAGAGCCTGTTGGAACTTAAACCTATCATCTCCTTCTGCTGGTGTAAAAGAAAATCCACCAGGAGCATACTTTTATTCAGGAAGATTCCAACACCATGGGGGTTGTGTTCTTTTCAAAGAGAAGTCTTTTTTTTTTTCCCTGGAGGAGTATTAATTTCTTGAGTGAAAACATTTTTTCCAAGGAGTGTAATCTTCTGAGGAGCATCACACTTCCAGTGTTTGTTTACTTGAAAAAAAAAGCTGTTTCTACAGTGTTTTTCCCCCTTAGTTTTTTCCCCTATTACACCGGTGGTCATGTAACATGTTATGTTTTATTTCTGTGCAGCCTGACAAAATTTTTGTTGTTGTTGTTGTCTGTTTTATCTGTTTATTTGTCTAAATTCGGGTTTTCAATGGATATCAGTCACATGCAGGTAACTGAAACACCTAGTTTCTTTCTCTGCCACCTCCCAACATTTTTTGTTTTTGTTTTTAAGTGAGTCACATGTACTACTTCATTGAACTTTTGTTTTCTTCTTTTTTCTATTTAAATTTTTTGTTTTTGTTTTGTTTTTAACATGAAGTGGTGCTGTAATGAATAGGATCTGCTGTCTGTATGCATGTCCATACATGGACAGTTTAGAAAATTTGTCAGTCTATTACAGTGTGATAATGCGTGTGGATTATTCTATGACCTGAAGTGTATGCATTAGCGGTTGTTTGTTAGTGTTTTGTGGTGATTGAGACATTCAGATAGGAACGGTTTGCAAATGCCTTTTATCAGACAAAAACATGAAATAGGTACAATATACAATACATCTTATGATATATAGAAAGCATCTCTCTCTCTCTCTCTCTCTCTCTCTCTCTCTCTCTCTCTCTCTCTCTCTCTCACACACACACACACATGGACACAGACACACACATATCTATATATCTATCTATCTGTCTCTCTGTCTGTGTGTCTATCTATCTATCGATCTGCATATATATATATATATATATATATATATATATATTATATATATATATTATATATATATATATATATATATGTATATATGTATATATACATACGTAATGTAACGCCACATCTGTGACATCGACAGGGTCTGGACGACTTCGGGGCTGGCAGTTTGAGCGCAGTCAGTGACGAAGTGTTGGCCACGGCCAAGGCCATTACCGAGCAGAAGCCACAGCTGAAGCTGACACATGTGCAACATTTGCTGGACTGGTACCGCCAGGACTACCGGGAGACTGTCAAGGATCCCACATCTCTCCTCACTGCCATGAAAACCAACACCGCTTATAATGGTGAGTGGGGGTGGGGGGGGGGGGGGTAGAGAGAGAGGTTGGATGTAGACAGAAAAAGAGGGGCGTGGGGGGGGGGGGGGGACTAAGAGAGAATTGTGTAGCACCTGGTGTCTTCTTTTCAAATGTTTTTGTGCCCTGGAGTTTTGGTCATTGTTGGGTAGATGCTTTGGTGAATGATGAGAGTGTGTGCCTTGGTTTGATTCTTGAATCAAGATTTGGCACCTTATGTATGTCATTATAATTATTATTATTATTATCATTTGTTATTATTATTATCATTATTATTGTTGTTGTTGTTATTATCAGTTCTGAAAGTGATCACAGACGTGGTTAGCGAAAAAACCATGACCCCAAACGCACCAATGGCTATGACAACGTTCTACAAAGCAGGAGGGAAACAGGTCTGGCCCGAAATTGCTATGACAACCAGCACATTGCCAAAGGGTCTTCTGGATGGAGCAGTTGACTGGGAATGTACAGCAGACCTCCCAGAGTGGAGAAATTACCCAGATGTCATCAGCAAGACAGGCATGAGACCAGACATCGCTCTCCACTCTGACTCCTCGAAACAAGTGATTCTGATAGAACTCACTGTGCCATACGAAAGCAGAATGGAAGAAGCACATATCTACAAGACCGAAAAATACGCCGGTCTTGCCAGCACCCTGAAGAAAGCAGGTCTGCGGGTCAAAATCTTCGCCATAGAGGTCGGGGCAAGAGGGTTTGTGGGCACCTCCGCTTATGATCTCATGAAACAACTCGCCATTTCTGGGAAGAAGAGGACTAGAGCCCTTAAAGCGATGGCAGAGGCAGCAGAAAGGAGCTCAAGCTGGATCTGGGCAAGGAAGAACCAAAAGTGAACTTCATAAGGATTAAATTCCCTACAGATGATGTGTGCCCCGTTAGCACATTGGTAAAACCGCGTCCCGCAGTTCTGAAGCAGTATTATCATCATCATCATCATCATTATTATTATTATTATTATATTGTTGTTGTTATTATTGTTATTATTATTATTATTGTTGTTGTTGTTGTTGTTGTTACTACTACTACTACTACTATTTCTACTACTACTACTACTACTACTACTACTACTACTGCTGCTACTACTACTACTACTACTACTACTTATATTTCATTTTTTCATATCTCTGTGCAGGTCTAGTACACCCAATGAAGGATGCAGGGAAAGGCAAGTGGGTGCCAGATTTTGGGTATCGCTACCTGGCAGAGGACATACCTTACGGCCTGGTGGTCACTAAGGGGCTGGCTTTGCTTGCCGGAGTTCCAACCCCGGAGACAGACCGTGTGCTGGCCTGGTGTCAAGAGAAACTGGGCAAGGAGTTTATCGTGGGGTCAGAGTTGAAGGGCAAGGACCTGACCTCCTCACGCGCCCCCCAGGCCTATGGGTTCAAGTCTCTGGATGACTTGATCGCCTTGATGTAAATCAGTAGAAGGTTGTATAAGCAAGCAGTCAAACACAAAACGCATAAGCAGACACAAAGTTTGCGTTTTTGTGTGAGCCAGTCCCTGAACAAATTGATGTAGATAATTGTTACAAAGGAGACTTGTGAAAACACATAGTCAGTCAAAAACACAGACAAGCCTTGATTTATTAAAATACTCACTACTGAGGAGCAGATAATGGATGGATGAAGACAGTAAGCGAAAAGATGTACATAATGAATGGATGATGACAGTTAGTGATTTTGCCAAGCTGTCATCAACCTTTCCACACAAAGAACTTCCTAAGAATCATTCGAATCTTCTGGCCCAACACTATTTCCAGTCAACAACTAGTTGCCCAATGCAGTCAAGATAGTATGGGTACTGTCATTATAAAAAGATGATGGCAATGGATTAGGTACATCGTCCAAAAAGAGAAGGATAACATCACCCAACTGCCAGAGAAAAGGGTTTAGAGAGGAGGACCCAATAAACATGAATATGAATGATAGGACGCCTTAAAGCCCTGAAACACATCTGATATGCTATATATACAGAGGCTGGCCCAGTGTTGAAAATAGTGGAGAACTTTCGATGGTGGCACATTTGGCAGTAAGGAAGTAAAGATAATTACTAAGAAGGTTATTGTTATTAGTGTTTAAAGCCCAGCCGACTGCGCACAGCCATATCAGGGCTATTAATAAGATGGTTGCCTTGCAGGAAGCTGGTGGATAGGGTGGGGAAGCCGAAAGGGTAAACATGATAATAATAACAGACAAACAGAAAGACAGCAGATAACTGAGCTTTAAATCCAATTTACATATCGTTTTTAATAGACTGAAACACAATCCCTGTCAATCGAGACAACACTCATACCAAAGATATGCAGTGTGTGTGAGCAGCTTAAAGCAGCCAGCATGCTTGCTTATGCAATTTTTTTTTGTTACTATGAATAATACGCATGTAAGGATGAAGGTTTTCTGTTGATGAAATAAGTATTCCCTGTTTTGGGGATGTTTGTGTCAAGCTTTGTATTATAGCCTGTTAACAGATAACCTGACATTAATAATTAAAGAAATTAAGAAATATATGACGTGATAGCTTATCTGTGATTTCAGGTTGAATAAATCAGAAATGCATCTAAAATCACGCCAGTGTATGCCAGAGTGAAGAGAGCTATATTTCTTTAATATAAATGAGGGCTACTTGACAGAATGCAGTGTCTGCTTTCCATATTCCACTTGTGATACTCCACAGTGGCATGAAACGCTCAATCATCTTGAGCGGCATTGGTCATCACCATGTTCAATTTTTAACAATATTAGACAAAAAAACCAACTATTTTTTAAAGTTCATGATAAAAAATGTTCCCTTCATCATTGAAATTCCTACTCAGACCTTAGACTGTCTGAGTTGTTGCAGTACTCTCCTTCATGACCATCTTAGTGTTAGATCTTGAAGTCTGCCAGTTAGATTGTGAAGTCTGCCAGTTAGATCTTGAAGTCTGCCTCTTGTCAAAAGATATCTAGACACTCAGCCAGAGTAAAATTTGGTCAGCTTCGAATCCTGTTTCATACCTTCAATCTCAGTTCAGTTTGTTTCAGTACTTCTTTATATAAAAATCAGCATTTGAACTGAATTCGCAGCACATGTATATTATTCTCATATCTACTTTAACTCTTTGACTCCGCACTCTATCCACCAACTGCAAAAACGTAACCCTTTGATTCCTTACCCTATCCACCAGCTTCCTGCAGGAAGCTGGTGGATAGGGTGAGGGAGTCAAAGGATTAAGTTTTTGCTTTGCTATCATGGTTGATAATGCAGGATGCTGTTCGACAGCGTGCGGGAGTCAGAGGGTTAAAATAGTTACAAATCTATTGTAAAATGTATGAAAATATAATTACCTCAACAGCAGCCAATAATTATGACATATGCCATAACTCCACGTATCAAACTGCCAACCCAAATGAGACCTCGTCAAACTTCCATGCAGTTTACTCACTAATTGTTGTCATGTGTAATTCACTATATAACATATTTACTCTGTGTCTTATTCAAGGCATATATTGTTTTTTTTTTTTTTTTAGGGTTTTGTTTTGATTGATGTCGTCGTCTTATTGCCCTCTATTGATATTTGTTCAGTGTAGTCCCTACACCCCCTTTTCTACTCCATACACCTTACTGTGTTGAATTCCCATTTTTAATAAACCCTGTTTCCTGTTAATTTTATGATAAATGAATTGATGACTAAATAGACAAATAATAAATATATAAATAAATAATAAATAAATGAATAAATAAACAAAACAAATAAATAATAATGATAAAGATAATAATGATATTGATAATGATAATAATAATAATAATGAAGATATTTATAGTGCAATATCCCAGTAAGCAAGATCTTAAACGCTTTTCACTTTACAGAAAATTTTATGTTCAAAATCGTAACTCATCAATAACCAACGATGCAAGCAAGATATGACAAAGAACAAAAAACAGAAAACAACAGTATCGTACGCGTAAATACAAGACCAGTCTTCCATATGAACACGTATGCATGCGCCCACACACTGACACACCCCACCACCCTCCAACCACCACACACACACACACACACACACACACACACACACACACACCACAAACACACACCCACGTAACACAACCACACACCACACACCTCACACACACACACACACACCCACACACACACACAACACACACACAAATTACACTTACACATACACAGACACACACACTCACACACATACACATACACACATAACTTGTACTTAAACGTTTGCATGGATTTAAGAAGTCTTTCCCAATGTTTTACGGGCAGCTCTGAGCCGAAGCACAGCAATAAAATGCATAGCTGTTCCAGGGCAGTGAGTAGCAAATCCCAAATTTTCCATATCTTTCCTTTGTCTGTTGGATCTGTTAGACTTTTGTCATGAATATGTGTCCGTAGTGATAGCTCCTTCCAGCTTTGTTTTTACGTGTCATTGCATTCTTGTAATCAATATTTACAATGATCAGTCTTGTATACAACAGGCACCAAGTCTGGAAACACATTTTGTTGCACGTTTACAAAGCTTGATAACGAAAGGCATTGAAATTACTTCTACGTAGAATACAGTACAAATGCAGGAGATACTAATAGTTTATTCACACCAGAACATAAAGTGTACATGGTGTAGACATGGGTCATATTCACATCAATACAGAAGCCGTATATGGCCAGGAGGTAGGTCATATTCTGCCATACATCTACCTCACCAGGACAGATCGAGCTTCCAATGTTGATAAAGGGGAGTAACCATTGTAGCGCCATTCTCTTTCTTTGAATTTGACATGGGCCTATTAAAACCATATAACTTGTTCAACGACGTTCTTTTAATGAAGATTTTAACACAAAAACAAGAGGCACAAGCACAATATGACGTAATCTGATGTCAGTTTTAGCATAGGATTTCAGAAAACTGTCCTCTTCTGTGAAGTTGTAAAATTCTCCAGGATGTCCCCCCCCCCCCCCTGCATCCCCCACCTTCTGCTTTAAATACATTTTATAGGGAAAAAAAATGCACAGTCCCTGAAGCATATTAGGCTCCATCTTTTATGATGTAGCTTTTAACTGTAAAGCCATTATTTTTATCTATCACTCTACATCAGTATCTTCTCCATTCATAGCGAATCAGTCACATTATGTCCACAGTCAGATGCCATACTGTCAGTCAGTTTGTTAAAGTTTTCATTCAAGCTGACAACCCCCTGCCACGCAATGAAAAATAAACATAAAAATAATAAATATATAAAATAAATAAAATAAGATAAGATAAAATGAAACAAAACAAAATAAAATAAAATAAAATATAAAATAATACAATATAAAGCAAAATAAAAATACAATAAAATAAAATAAATAAAACAAAATAAAATGAAATAAAATAAATTCAAAAACACCAGAACAACCAACCGACAAACAAACAAACAAACAAAAACAGCCAAACAACCAAGTAAACAACAAAAACAAAACGACCGCTTGCAGGCAGATGATCATGAGTCCTTGCATCAGAATTCACGTTAGACTTCAGGTCATGTGGAGTTCACCTTATTTACCTTGATAATACCATTTGTGTAAGGTGGGGGGGAGGGGGGCAGGTGCCCAAGGCTGTCTGTTGTGGAACGTGACGTTAACAGTATTGGTGCTAGATAGAGATGGACACAGCAGAGATCTGAACTATGCATCTGTCATGTTTTGAACTTTATTCTGTACGAGTCACAAATTGGTGTTGTTTAAAGTTTAAAATTGAACCGTTTGAGCAGTGTTTTAAAAAGACGGTTTTATTCAGGGGAAAGATGATTTTGTTCAGGGATTATGCATCACTTTTAGACTTTAACAGTCACTACTTAAGAAAGGCAGATTTTTTTTGTCTTCTTACTCATTCAGATCTTGTCGCTTTTGACGTGATCATGGATGTGTTTTGTCTTCCGTGCAAATATCACACATCTTAGTCAACAGTCTGTGATATTATAACCTGATGCAGCATTGTGAAGAGTTAGTGATTCGTTTAGCAATAAACAAAGCATAGTGATTTGTTTAGCTATAAGTAAAGTATAGTTAGTGATTCGTTTAGCAATAAACAAAGCATAGTGATTTGTTTAGCTATAAGTAAAGTATAGTTAGTGATTTGTTTAGCAATAAACAAAGCATAGTTAGTGATTTGTTTAGCTATAAGTAAAGTATAGTTAGTGATTCGTTTAGCAATAAACAAAGCATAGTTAGTGATTTGTTTAGCTATAAGCAAAGTATAGTTAGTGATTCGTTTAACTATAAGTAAAGCATAGTTAGTGATTTGTTTAACTATAATTAAAGTATAGTTAGTGATTTGTTTAACTATAAGCAAAGCATAGTTAGTGATTCGTTTAATTATAAGCAAAGTATATGGTTAGTGATTCGTTTAGCAATAAGCAAAGTATAGGTAGTGATTCATTTTACTGTAAACAAAGTTTATTGGTTCGTTTACTATAAGCAAAGTATGGTTAGTGATTCGTGTAACTATAAGAGTTAGTGATTCGTTTAGCAATAAACAAAGCATAGTGATTTGTTTAGCTATAAGTAAAGTATAGTTAGTGATTTGTTTAGCAATAAACAAAGCATAGTTAGTGATTTGTTTAGCTATAAGTAAAGTATAGTTAGTGATTCGTTTAGCAATAAACAAAGCATAGTTAGTGATTTGTTTAGCTATAAGCAAAGTATAGTTAGTGATTCGTTTAACTATAAGTAAAGCATAGTTAGTGATTTGTTTAACTATAATTAAAGTATAGTTAGTGATTTGTTTAACTATAAGCAAAGCATAGTTAGTGATTCGTTTAATTATAAGCAAAGTATATGGTTAGTGATTCGTTTAGCAATAAGCAAAGTATAGGTAGTGATTCATTTTACTGTAAACAAAGTTTATTGGTTCGTTTACTATAAGCAAAGTATGGTTAGTGATTCGTGTAACTATAAGAGTTAGTGATTCGTTTAGCAATAAACAAAGCCTAGTGATACGTTTACTGTAGGCAAAGTATAGTTAGTGGTTCGTTTAACTGTAAGCAAAGTATAGTTAGTGATTCATTTAACTATAAGTGAAGTATACTTAGCGATTCGTTTTACTAAAAGCAAAGTATAGTTAGTGCTTCGTTTAACTATAAGCAAAGTATACTTAGTGATTTGTTTAACTGTAAGCAAAGTTACAGGTTTGGTGTTTTCTCGTCTGTGTCAATAGAGAGGAGCAAATAATTTCAGTTTTCTGTTTTTGATTTTAGAAATCTCAGTCAAAGTGACCGCCAGCATTCAAACAAACAGGAACCAGAAATACACAAAAAACAGAATCACAACGCGTGTTTGATACAACAAGACAAGATGAGACAGGTGCAAATAAAGCTGAGTACTGTTTGATTTTTCCAGTACATTTTGTACATTTTATTTTTTGTTATTTTTTGGACACGATCAACAAAGATCAATTGGCTGAAAATTTGCGCCCATCTTTTTTGTTGTATATCAAATGTATGTTGTGATTCCATTTTTGTATATTTTTTATTCCAGTTTCGTTGCTGTTGTTGTTGTTTTTTATATGTTCACTGTTATTATTTTATTGTTTGGTTGTTGATATACATACATAAACCATGATGCATTGTTGAGTACGTACTATGTAGTTTATATTTATATGTAGTTACATGTTCTGCGATTGCTTTTCTCAATAGATAGTATGGTTTTAAATAATAAAGAAAAATAGCTGTTACATTCAAGCCTATTGTACTTATAGTTTTTAGATCTTTCTTGAAAACATCATTGCTGTGATATTCTGAAATTAACAGGCTTTGTGTTCTTAGGGCTACATATTTTGTGTATAGATGTTGTGATTGTGATGAAAACACCTAGTAGCCTTGGTTCTCTCTCTCTTTCTCTGTCTCTCTCTCTCTCTCTGTCTCTGTCTGTCTGTCTCTCTCTCTTTCTCTCTCTCTCTTTTTATGTAAGTAATTATCTTGCCTGCCAAATGTTTTGAATAGATTTTGTATGGTAGCTTTAAATTCAGCGCTTGTTTAATACTTAGACACTATGTCTGTCAGACATTCTGAACATATTTTTATGGGGTATTAAATTCAACAGCAAATAAAAAGGTGTAATTTCATAAGTTATTATATTTGTTACATTAATTCATTAATCATGGCGCTATCTCTGCGGATTCTTGTAAATACATTTTTGATGATAGCTGTAATTCAGTAGCTTTTTGTTTGCATTTGGCATTTATCTTTCTGTGTATGTATCTATGTATTGTTTAAATCTAGCAGCAAACTTTAAATAACAGGTATTATACCTGTAAGTAATACACTGTTTTTATTAATTATGGCACTATGTCTCTTTTTGAATGTTCTGTATGAATTGTTTATGGAAAGTTTAAATTCAGCAGCATTTTGTCTTTGCTTTGCATTTATCTTTCTAATCATGTGTGCAGCTTTGTAGCTATTGGCGTATGTATGAATCTGTCTGTGTATATATCTGTCTCTGGTGTGTGGTGTGTGGTGTGTGTGTGTGTGTGTGTGTGTGTGTGTGTGTGTGTGTGTGTGTGTGTGTGTCTGCGTGTGTATTCTTTCTCTCTCTCTCACTCTTTGTTTCTCTCTCTTTCTTTCTCTCTCTTCTTTCTCTCTCTCTCTTTCTCTCTCTCTCTCTCTCTCTCTTTCTGTATCCCTATCTCTCTGTCTCTGTCTGTCTGTCTGTCTGTCCATCTGTCTGTCTGTCTCTCTCTCTTGTGCTCTGATGATGCTTAGTGAAACACTGTGGAAATGTGTTACCTTGCTTGGCTGTGATTCCTTGTTCATTAAGCGCATTTAGTTTTGCTTTGTCTTTTAGCTCTGTTTCTATATCCACGCAATACGGTTTGTTATGATCGTTATGGTGCCTGCTTTTGTTATGATCGTTATGGCGCCTGTTTTTGTTATGATCGTTATGGCACCTGCTTTTAGATGGATGTGTGATGAGTAGAGGCAGCTTTGTTGATGATGGGATTTTCCTGTGACACTTGCATCCTGTGATTTGTTCATTCCTTTGGATTTTTCTCCTTGTTTCTGTATTCAGTATTACTCTTTTTATTGAATGATTTGTTGAGTGTGCTGAATTTGATACATTTAATAAATGGCTAGTCCTGTCTGGAAGATATTTTGTGTTTGTTCTGTGTATGCACTACTTGTGGGTATGCGTGGTGTGTGTGTGTGTGTGTGTGTGTGTGTGTGTGTGTGTGTGTGTGTGTGTGTGTGTGTGTGTGTGTGTTTGTATGTGTGTGTGTGTGTGTGCATGTTTGAGGGTGTGTGTGAGTATGCACAGATGCGGGATGCTTTATATGTGTGTGTGTTTGAGTGTGTGTGTGTGTGCACAGGTGTGGGATGCTGTGTGTGTGTGTGTGTGTGTGTGTGTGTGTGTGTGTGAGTGTGTGTGTGTTTGTATGCGCAGATGTGGGACTGTTGTTGTTGTTTTTTGGTGTGTATGTGTGTGTGTGTGTTTCATTTCCTAGCCACATTATAATTTTTGTGGTATTTTTCAGGAAAAAGACATACACGCATACAAATACATGCATCAATATGAAAAAAAATGTACATCGTGCTAGATGCTGCACAATGAGCCAGGTGTAAATAATGCGTTGAAGACAAAATGTAAAGAGACAAAATATACATAAAAATATCATATTCAGTTGTGGCACTTCACTTGTTTAGCACCATAAGTGTATGTAAGATCTATGGATATTTTTGTTTCTGTCTCATTTCCTACGTAACATTAACGAACACAGAATTGTGAACATTTCTTTTTTACAATTCTGTGATCCTTATGACAATGGGGATGATCATCATGATGCTATGGAATTCCATCTTAGGATTGAGACTGTGTGACAGGGCTGTACTAGATGCTTGCAAGCACAACATATCCTGGTGTCGACCAGGCCCGAGAAATACAGACATCTGAGGTGCTGGTCAGGAATTTTGAGCAACACCTTTAATGACGCATCTGTGAAGTGGATGAGGGATGAGACTAAACTGTGTGGTCTGAATCTTCCCAGCGAGCCTTTAGCATACTCGACCCTGGGTGGAAGCCGGTTATGACCGAAAAATCTCATAATAATGATTCTGATACACTGATAGGATTGGAATCCGCAACATACCTAGTAGTCAGTTTTCCGTTGTGCTAATCACTGCAGCACGGGGACTGATGTGGAGATTTGTGTTTGGTTGAAAATCAGTGGATGCAAACATTGACGCAAGTTGACACAATCAAACGTTTAGTTAAGGTTATAGTATATAATATAACATGTGCGTGTGTGTGTGTGTGTGTGTGCGTGTGTGTACGTGTGTGTGTGTGTGTAGCTTGAATGTCTGTGTGTGTAGCATGAATGTGTGTGTGTGTGTGCGTCTGTGTGTGTGTGTGTGTGTGTGTGTTTTTACAGAGTTGTTTTCCTAAATGTTTTTATTCTTTGTTTCGTTCATATTGTTACAGACAAGAGAGTAAAAATTCTGAGTAAAAATATGTTTTAGCTGTTTGTTTTCCTTTTTTTTTTTAACCATTAAAAGGGAGACTACTTTCTCTCTCTTGAAGTTGAAGGTATGTAATTTCAGTTACTTTGCGATGACGGGCAGGGAAGCGGATTGTGTACACGTCGGACTTCTAGTCAGAAGATCCTGAGTTCCAATCCCCCTGGACATGGCTGAGGACAGAGAGGGTGGGAGATGTACTTTCAGCGACAAGGGATAGATTCGTATGGAGGTTCATGATCGCCAGAGCCATGCGGTAGGGCACATGGTAATGATAATGATGATGGTAATGATGATGATGATGTTGATGGACACCTCTGCTTAGTGTGTCAAGGGTGGAGGTTTTACTGTAATCCCAGTTGAACATGTATGCACACATGCCAGCGCCTGAACCCCCCTCCCCCCTCGCGTGCATATATTCATGCAGAATATTGAATATGCACGTTAGAGCTTGTTCAAAAGGGATTCATCGCACTCAGACAATTCCATATACGTTCCACTCAAATATGCCAGCAATTATCTGGCAGACTCCCTGAGGCTGAGCAAAACCTTTGCGCTGGCAAGTCCAAGGTCGAAATGGGGAGAGGGGAGGGGGTGGGAGGGTTAGGGATTATGAAACACTAAGTTGACATCACACCAGAATGATGGAAATATTAAGATGGGCAGCCAACTGGCCAGTTTTTTATGTTGAGGACTGGGATTGAACTCGAGATATCAGACCTTGAGTCGACAGCTCTATCGAAAGAATCAGCCATCTCAGGTTAGAGATCCTGTAAGTCATGTCTATGGCTTTTATATAGAAACATGAAAACATCCATCATGCACGCCTACCAAAGATGCAGAACTTGTGCAACGACGCTGTGGAATGAGTCACCTCGCGTAACAGTTTCAGTTTCAGTTTCAGTTTCTCAAGGTGACGTCTCCCCGCTCGGAATGAATCCCATATGCACTGAATCCTAACAGCTTGAGTTCTTGAACAGTCTCATAATGTGTAATGCATAGTGAGTCCAGCTAAGTCTAGAGAATAACGCTATACAAGAACAGTTAAAAACAACAACAACAACAACGATTTGTGATAACTTAGTTGCTAGTAGTCTGTATTTCATATCACTTTTATGTACAGAATGCTATAAAGCGTCAGTAATTTGACTGGCCGTTCCACGCCCACCTCCCTCCAACTGCCGGAGTTGCTTGAGACCATAAAGTTTTCAGTTGTCAGTGATTGTACATGTACATGTAATAATAATAATAATAATATATTTTATTTATATAGCGCAAAATCTTGACAAAATCAAATCTAAGCGCTGAGCGTATACATGCATACATACCTACATACATATGAGCGTATACATGCATACATACATGCTTTCATACTTACATACATAAATCTAAGCTGAGCGTATACATGCATACATACATACATAAATCTAAGCGTATACATACATACATACATACATACGTACGCACATGCATACATAATAATTACAATATTTATATAGCGCAAATCTCGACAAAATCAAATCCAAGCGCCGAAAAGACACACACGCACACACGCACGCACGCACGCACACACACACACACACACACACACACACACACACACACACACACACACACACACACACACACACACACGCATGCATGGCCACAAATGGGGAGAAAAGAATAAAAGCAATAAAAGCAAGAATAAAACCAATGGAAAACCACAGAGAGCACATCATATACAATTATATATTAAAACAAAGTGATTCCCCTCCGAGCGGAGACAGGCTGCAGAGGGGGGTTGAGTGAGGTTAGGATTTTATGCAGAGGAGAAAAGGTGAGTTTTGAGAGCGGACTTGAAGGAGGCAAAAGTAGGTTGCTGACGGACTGGGAGAGGAAGTTTGTTCCAGGAGAGTGGACCAGAAACAGAGAAGGCTCGTGGACCATAGGTATTGAGCTTAGTGCGTGGAAAGCGAAAAGTCAGAGGATCGGAGGCAGAGCGGAGGGTACGTGAGGGAAGATAGATCTCAAGTAGGCTTGACAGGTAATCGGGGGCTGCGTTATTGAGGCTTTTGTAGCACATGGTGTCTAGTTTGTACTGTATGCGCTTTGATACAGGGAGCCAGTGAAGTTGTGCCAGGAGAGGAGATATGTGGTCAGCTTTTTTCTTTTTGAGTACAAGGCGTACAGCATTGTTTTGAATGCGCTGTAGGATGTGAATGGTGGAGGCAGGAAGACCAGACAGGAGTGAATTGCAATAGTCAATGCGAGACATTATGAAGGAGAGAACGAGTTTTGCAGTTGTTTCGACAGAGAGATACTTCCTGATCAGGCTTATACGATGGAGATGATAGTAGCAAGATCTGGCAGTTTGAGAAACAAAGTTGTTCATGGACAGGGTAGAGTCAATGCAGACACCAAGGTTTTTAGCTGAATCAGAAATTGGGACTGATGTGTTACATAATGGGAGAGAAAGAGAAGGCAGCTGGGAAAGTTTCTGACGGGTGCCAATGAGGATAGCTTCTGTCTTGTCGTCATTAAGCTGAAGTCTATTGTGTGTCATCCAGTTCTTAATGTCCGAGTAACACTCAGTGGTGCGAGTCAACAGGCGCTGTATATTATCAGGTGAGTCACTATCTTGAAGTTGGGTGTCATCAGCATAGAAGTGGTGTTTTATAGAGTGGGAGTTGATGATGGTGGACAGGGGGGAGGTATAAAGAGTGAAAAGAACAGGGCCAAGGACAGATCCTTGTGGAACACCACAGGTCAGGTATGCAGGTTGAGAGTAAGTGCCATTGATGAGAACAGTTTGTTTTCTGTTTGATAAATACGAAGTGAAAAAGGAGAGAGCAATGTCAGAGATGCCAAAAGTATGATGAAGTCTAGAAAGGAGAATACCATGGTCAATGGTATCGAAAGCTGCAGACAGATCAAGGAGTGTGAGGAGAGAGACTTTGCCAATATCAGTTGCAAGGAGGAGATTGTTGAGAATGTGTAGTAGGGCAGTTTCAGTGCTATGGCACTGGCGGTAGGCTGACTGGAAAGGATTGAGGAGATTGTTGGCAGACAGGTGAGAGTTCAGCTGGTTGAGGACGACTTTTTCAAGGAGTTTTGACAAGAAAGAGAGATTAGAGATAGGCCTGTAATTTTTCAGTTCATTTGGGTCTAAATTGTGTTTCTTGAGGAGAGGGTGAACAATAGCAGACTTGAAAGAATCTGGGACAGTTCCAGTTTGAAAAGAAGTGTTGATGATGTCAGTGATGAATGGGAGGAGAGTAGGGAGACAATCAGAGTAGAGAGAACCTGGAAGAGGATCCAGTTCGCAGGTTTTGAACGACATGGATCTGATTGTGTTGAAAATTTCTTCTTGTGAGACTGGGGTAAAAGTAGTGAGAGGTGTGCCAGAGAAGGAAGGGTCAGGTGGGCATGGTTGACAGGGTGTCCTGTCAAGCCTGTCACGAAGAGTTTGTATTTTGGTGGTGAAATACTTAGAGAATACAGATGGGAGTTCTTCATTTGTATGTTTTGTTGGGAGAGGTAAGTTGTCAGTGATTGTACATGTACATGTACACCAACGTTTGACGTACGGAGGTGGTAAAGTTGACACGTGGCAAGCTGTATACTTGTTTTCGGAAGGACGGAGGGGGTCTGTGATGGTTCACACAAACATTAACAGTATGACAAAGCTTGCACCCTCCTACATCGCCTGTCATTGTCACGCCCACGTATGAAACGACGTTTATGGCTAAGCGTTCATTTTGAGACCACTTTTTTCGTCTGTATGATGTCGGTGACTCTTTCAGACATTCTCTCTGTGTTTGTCTCTGTCTCTCTCTTTCTCTCTCTCTCTCTCCGTCTGTCTGTCTGTCTCTCTCTCCGTCTGTCTGTCTGTCTGTCTCTCTCTCTCTCTGTCTGTCTGTCTGTCTGTCTCTCGCTGTCTGTCTGTCTGTCTGTCTGTCTGGCTGGCTCTCTCTCTCTTCTCTGTCCCTCTCTCTCGCAAAATACAGTACAATTGATCATATTTTCACACTTTACTCCCTTGTGCAAAAGCATTTACTTTTAAATAAGAAACTTTATGTTGCATTTGTGGATTTTAGGAAGGCATTCGATTCTGTGAATCGTAATAATCTTTGGAATGTATTACGTAAAAGTGGTGTGAATGGAAAATTATATATGGCCCTAAGAGGAGTTTATAACTCAGTGCTTGCATGCGTGCGTGAGAAGTGTGTATATTCAGATTATTTCGAATGCCCTAAAGGAGTGAAACAGGGGTGTCAATTGAGTCCTCAATTGTTTTCATTTTTCATTAATGAATTAGCAGTGGAACTGTCAAGAAAAGGCAGGCATGGCATTCAAATTATCCCTGGGGTTATTGAGATATTCCTATTGCTGTTTGCAGACGATGTTATTCTTCTCTCTGGTACAGTCAAAAGCTTACAAAACCAGTTAAATGTCTTAAAGGAAGAATCGGATCGACTAGCTTTAACAGTTAACATGGATAAAACTAATATTATGATTTTGAGGAAGGGTGGACATTTATCAAAACACGAAAAATGGTTCTATGGAATTAACGAGGTTAAAGTTGTTAACTCTTATAAATACTTAGGAATGATATTTTCGACAAAATTAAGTTTAAATTATGCATGGGAAGAATCTTGTAATAAAGGAAAAAGGGTGTTATTGAAATTCTAAAATCCTTACGGAAGCTCAATTCTATTGATTGCAATTTATATTGGAAAATGTTTGATACACAGATAGAATTGCAATTTATATTGGAAAATGTTTGATACACAGATAGAACCTTTACTTACATATGCAGCTGAAGTATGGGGTTTTACTGTAAATCCACATATGGAAAAAGTGCATACATATGCTATAAAACGTTTTTTGGCTGTACCAATTCACTCTTCTAATACTGTTTTATATGGAGAAACTGGAAGATATCCTTTATACATTAGAACCTTTGTGAAGAGTATTAAATACTGGTTGAAATTGTTAAGGCTTCCACAATCTCGGTTATGTAAACAGGCATATGAAATGATGGTTACTCAAATGGAAATAGGAAAACAGAACTGGGCCTATCAGGTAAAAAAGGCTTTATCAGAACTTGGGTTTGGAATCGTGTGGTTGTCCCAGGGAGTAGGAAATGAGTGTCAGTTTATTAATGAATTTAAAGACAGGCTTATTTGTTCGTTTAAACAAAATTGGCACTCAGATATGGAAAACAAAGAAAAATATAGTTGGTTCTTCTCATTTAAAGATGTTTTTCAAACCGAAAAATATCTCAGTGTTGTTACGGATAAATGGCAAAGAACTAATTACGCAAGATTTAGATTAAGAACACTTGGTTTCAATGCAAATAAAAATTGGTTTCAACCTGGGACGTCCACAGTATATCCTTGCTCCTTATGTGGAAACAATGTCGATAATGAAAAACACTTTTTATTCCAATGCCAAATTTTTGACACAATACGTGGAAAATGCAAAGTTTTTGAATCCGACATGGCCAAAAGACAAGATGTTGTATCTATTTTGTCGTCTGATGACGAAGTCATAATCAAATCAGTGGCACTATACATTGCGGAAGCACAAAAAATAAGACAAAAACACTTACAAGCCCAACAATAGTGCTAGACAATATCATACTGGGATTCATTTAATCTCTTTTGACTGATGTGGGCTATATCACGTTAACTCCAAAAGAAGCCGCTTTATTATAGACTGTTTTGTAAAGAGCTGTTTTCATTTGCTTTATTTTGCTTTGTTTGCTGATAATTTAAGAGTAGCTAATAATATGAAAACAATGGTATATTTGTAGAATATGTTAGAAGTGGATATTGAAAGGGTATACACTTAAGGGTCTACTATACATGTTAACAAAAAAAAAACAAAGCAAAAACAAAACAAACAAAAACAAAAAAACAAAAACAAACCAAAAAACAAATAAATAAAAGGCATAGTGATGTCCCTTGTTAACAGAGTATTTTGGGGCAGTTATGTGAAGATTATATTATTATCACTAAATGTAAGGTTTGGGTGGTCTAGCCCAGATATTTCATCATATTACAGTTTTGATGTGTGTGTGTGCGTGCGCACGAGCGCGCGCCCGCGTGTGAGTGTATATGGGTGCGTGTGTGTGTGTCTGGGTGTGGGTGTGTGAAAAAGATTTGGTTTGCCTGTAGGAACACTGTTCTGATATTTTTTGTGTGTGTGTGTGTGTGTTTTGTTTGCATTATGTAGTACTGATAAAATGGATGATTGTTCATTATATATGATTTGAATATGTTCGGCTGTTCAAGGAATGGATGTTCGATATTTTTTTTGATTATGCGTGAAGAATTTGCGCACATACAAAGAGTGGATTATGTGTCGCACTACTGGAAAATTGTTATCCCCCTTGTCAAAAGACCTTTTCGGGTAATGACATTAAACAGTTTCAGTTTCAGTTTCAGTTTCAGTTTCTCTCGCCCTCTCTCTCTCTTTTCTCTCCCTCACTCTCTTCTCTCTCTCTCTTTTCCCCCTTTCTCTCTTTCTATATCTGTTTCTTTCTTTCTTTCTCTTTCTCTCTCTTTTTCTCTCTCTTTCTCGCTCTCTCTTCTCTCTATCTCTTCTTTCTCTCTCTTCTTTCTCCCTCTCTCTTTCTCTTTCTTTCTTCTCTCTTCTTTCTCCATCACTGTCTTCTCTCTCTGCCCCCTCTCTCTCCCTCTCTCTCTTCTTTCTCCCTCTCTCTTTATCTTTCTTCTCTCTTCTCTCTCCATCACTCTCTTCTCTCTCTGCCCCCTCTCTCTCCCTCTCTCTCTCTTTCTCTCTCGTTTTTGTTTTTCTAGGAATCAGATAAAAAAAAAAAAGAGACAACAAAATTAAATCACAACGCGTATTCAATATCAAATATAACAAAACATGATACGCACAAATGTTCTCCTGCTCAACAAAACACAGGAAAGCCTTTCTCTCTGTCCTAAATTTCGTATCTTTCTTGTTCGTTGTCTTTTAAAAAAATTTTTTTTTTTTTTATACGCTTGAGGAAGACCAGATGACCGACCATTTGAGCCCATCTCGGTTCGTTATATTAAATGCGCGTTCTGATTCTATTTTGTTTTTTGTGTTTTTCCCCTATTCTACTCACTTGAACGCGGGGAATCACTGGTTTGGAGTTGGTTTGGATTTTTTTGTTTTTGTTTTGTTTCATATTGTTTTATTTTATTTCATTTTATTTTATTTTATTTTATTTTGTTTTTATTTTTGATTCTATTCATTTTATTTTATTTCATTTTATTTTATTTTATTTTATTTTATTTTGTTTTATTTTATTTTATTTCATTTTATTTTATTTTATTTTATTTCATATTATTTTATTTTATTTTATTTTATTTTATTTTATTTTATTTTATTTTATTTCATATTATTTTATTTTATTTTATTTCATTTGTTTTATTTCATTTCATTTAATTATATTAAAAAAAAATGGGTGACAGCATCATGTCCTTGCTTGAAAGCACTGACTCAAACCACGCAGCTGTAAATGAGTGCCTATCCCTCGTTAAATACAGAGACGTTAAATCAGCAAGTGGGAGAACCACAGTGGGGCTCAGCGAATGCAGAAACGAAGGACTCCTCCTGTTACAGGAGCTATCTAGCGTACTTTTGGGTAGTTTGAGGCTGACCTTTCCTGTCATGTTCTTTCTTTCTAAGCAGTTCAGGTACGCTAAGAATGGTTTAGTCCTGGATATTTGTTACTCAACTCTCTCTCTCTCTTCTGTGTGTGTGTGTGTGTGTGTGTGTGTGTGTGTGTGTGTGTGTGTGTGTGTGTGTGTGTGTGTGGTGTGGCATATGTGTGTGTGTGCTATAGAATAGCAACGGCAAGTTTGAAAAATGGCTTCTAGCCA
>CM060315.1:69036732-69049232 GCA_030674185.1 Monoplex corrugatus | reverse complement strand
CACACACACACACACACACACACGTACACACAC
Organism: Monoplex corrugatus; assembly: GCA_030674185.1. NCBI lineage: Eukaryota > Metazoa > Mollusca > Gastropoda > Littorinimorpha > Ranellidae > Monoplex > Monoplex corrugatus. Next base: position 69,049,199 of record CM060315.1, on the reverse strand, counting down.
ACACACACACACACACAACACACACACACACACACACACGCACATACACACGTACACACACACGCGAACACACACACACACATACACACACACACACACATGCAGCATGACCACAATCATCCACACCAACACCAACACCAACACCAACACCAACACCACCCCCAAAAACAAATACACCGACCAGGAAGCAATGTCTACAGTGTTGCTACAACTCTACTTGACAGTCACTCAATGATAGTAAAAAAACAGGCCAGTCGATCAAGGCAGTACCCTTCCACGTGTGGCCCGCCTGCCAGTCTGACTGCGTGTGTTCGAATCTGTTTGAGAGTAACAGTGACAGTTGTTAAAGGTTGATACACACGATGATGCACAACTTGTACACTCGATGATGCACAACTTGTACACTCGATGATGCACAAATTGTACACACGATGATCCACAACTTGTACACTTGATGATGCACAACTTGTACACACGATGATGCACAACTTGTACACTTGATGATGCACAACTTGTACACACGATGATGCACAACTTGTACACACGATGATCACAAATTGTACACTCGATGATGCACAACTTGTATATTCGATGATCACAACTTGTACACTCGATGATGCACAACTTGTATATTCGATGATCACAACTTGTACATTCGATGATCACAACTTGTACATTCGATGATCACAACTTGTACATTCGATGATGCACAACTTGTACACACGATGATGCACAACTTGTACACACGATGATGCACGACTTGTACATTCGATGATGCACAACTTGTACATTCGATGACGCACAACTTGTACACTCAATGATGTACAACTTGTACACTCGATGATGCACAACTTGTACACTCGATGATGCACAACTTGTTAAAGATTGTTACACACGATGGTATGCAACTTGTTAAAGGTAGGTACACACGATGATGTCCAACTTGTTAAATGTTGGTACACACGATGATGTGCAACTTGTTAAAGGTTGTTACACACCATGACGTACGACTTGTTAAAGGTTGGTACACACGATGATACACAACTTGTTAAAGGTTGATACACACGATGATGCACAACTTGTTAAAGATTGTTGCACACGATTATGCACAACTTGTCAAAGGTTGATACACACGGTGATGTGCAACTTGTTAAAGGTTGATACACACGATGATGTGCAACTTGTTAAAGGTTGATACACACGGTGATGTGCAACTTGTTAAAGGTTGATACACACGATGATGTGCAACTTGTTAAAGATTGTTATACATGATGATGTGCAACTTGTTAAAGGTTGGTACACACGATGGTGTTCAGCTTGTTAAAGGTTGGTACACACAAATGATGTACAGCTTGTTAAAGGCTGGTAAACACGATGATGTTGAAGCTGGGCACACAGGTTTGTGCGTACAACAATAGGATTTATTGAGTTGTAGGCTTCTGGTGTTACTGATGCCAAACAAATTTTTTTTTAAAAAGCGAGAAAATATTGTCGAATTTAGTTCCATAAGACATCATATCATCAACGTGACGACATGGTCGTCGCAACGCATAACTTACCGAAAGGTCGTGGCTTCCCCGTTCATTAAAACAACAACAACAACAACAACAACAACAACAACTGTATGACCCCATCAGTCCCTCCAAAAAATTGCTTATAGAATTTTCAGCCCCGATCGGCTTTCGCCTACAGCATGGGCCCGTTAGAAACACAGGAACCACACGTTCCAGTCTCATTCACTTTACATACACCTCACTGAGGGTGCTGCTCAAATTTTCTCACAAACATTACAGGTGTCTGTTTCTCTCGGGCCTGATTGAAGACAAGATATGTTACGGCAGTAATTGTAGAGTACAGCCCTCTCGCCCAGTCTCAGTTACTATAATCCTCATTGTAATCTGGGATATGAGCCGGCAGACTGTCTGTCTAAGGCAGGAAATAGATTACAACTTCAGCAGCACCCCATCTCCTTCAGAAAGGCAAAGACCGTCATTCATGGAAACTTCACTCCTGAACACAACAAATATATTGCATTCATTACCTTGACCGGCAGCAACGAACCACAAACTTCTGCCTGGGAACTACCGCCCACTCCAGGACATGTGTCGAATGAGGCTGTACCACACAGATGAATGTAGAAGGAATGAATCTTTTATTTAATGTCTGTTCACAATAGTGATTTTAGACAGACAGACAGACACACACACACACACACACACACACACACACACACACACACACACACACACACACACAACACACACACACACACACACACACACACACACACACACAATGACAGATGAATGTCCATGCCAGACAGGACCACAGTCTCCAACGTATGTGCCGAATGGGGCTGTCTGTCTGTGTGTGTCTCTGTCTGTCTGTCTCTGTCTCTCTGTCTCTGTCTGTCTGTCTGTCTGCCTGTCTCTCTGTTTTTCTGTCTTCGTCTGCCTTCCTTCCTGCCTGCCTTCCTGCCTGCCTGTCGTCTGTCTGTCTGTCTGTCTGTCTGTCTGTTTCTCTCTCTCTTTCTCTCTCTCTCCCCTCTCTCTCTCCCTCTCTCTCTCTCCCCAGAAATGTATTCTGAGACAATGCTTGGTGTGTGTGTGTGGTGTGTGTGTGTGTGGTGTGTGTGTGTGTGTGTGTGTGTGTGTGTGTGTGTGTGTGTGTGTGTGTGTGTGTATGTGTGTGTGTGTGTTGTTTCTTTGCCAGATTGGGTCAGAGGTGTAGATCGTCGTGGAGCCGTGAATTCATCCATACGTATGAAGGACATGGCGTCACAGGTCAAGGTCACAGGCCAAGGTCAAGGTCACAGGGACCAATACGGTGCCGGCACACTGTCTGAACAAGTTTTGTGAACACTAATGGGACAGTCTACGGAACGTCTGAGAATATTTAAAAGTCACCGTATTCACTGTTGTAACAGTGTGTCATTTTTCCTGACGTCACGTTTTACAGCAAATATGAAGCTTCTTCAAAGTCACATTGCTTCTGACACGTACAAAAATCTGGATTTTCTATGATTATTTTTTCATAAAAAGAGGGATTGTTGGAATGGCTTGATTATCTTGTTTTTTCTATGATTATTTTTTCATAAAAAGAGAGTATGTCGAATGGCTTGACTATCTTGTTTCCCTTTCGCGGTTTTTTTTTTTAATTATCAGTTTGTAAATCATGTATCCTTACATTTCTTTCTAACCCTTGTCCAGAAAAGTGTACGAACGTGTGTGTGTGTGTGTGTGTGTGCGTGCGTGTGTGTGTGTGTGTGTGTGTGTGTGTGTGCGTGCGTGTGTGTGTGTGTGTGTGTGTGTGTGTGTGTGTGTGTGTATGTGTGTGTATGTGTGTGTTTGTGTGTCTCTGTATAAGTGTTTTGCCTACCTACGCGCGCCCGATCGTGGGTGTCTGCATCCGAAAAAAACAAAACAAAACAATGCAAAACCAAACCAAAAACCAAACACACAGAAACTGCTTTAATGCACTTAGGTAAACATTTTGATAGGCAGAAAAGTTAACAGCCGACTGCAAAGCGTAAAACTGCCTGCAGGTGAAGAAGTGATTTTTGTCAGCTTAATGTCGGGGAAGGGGTGTACCTGGTGACCAGGACGGCCTGCCCAGCTGCGCTATCTTTCTGGTGAGACACCTCATCAATAACTGACATCTACATGACACAACAAACACAGAGAAAGAGAGAGAGAGAGAGGAGAGAGAGAGAGAGAGAGAGAGAGAGAGAGAGAGAGAGAGAGAGAGAGAGAGGACGTGTCGCTAACACGCACACACGCATGCAGCATCTGACCTACCTACCTGTGAGAAAAGATTCTAAATCTTAACCCTTTCACTCGCTGGCTGATAGGGTGGAGGGAATGAAATGCAGCTGGTGGAAACTGGCTGAGAGACTTAGGGAGAGAAAGACAGCTGGTGGAAACTGGCTGAGAGACTTAGGGAGAGAAAGACAGCTGGTGGAAACTGACTGAGAGACTTAGGGAGAGAAAGGCAGCTGGTGGAAACTGACTGAGAGACTTAGGGAGACAAAGACAGCTGGTGGAAACTGGCTGAGAGACTTAGGGAGAGAAAGACAGCTGGTGGAAACTGACTGAGAGACTTAGGGAGAGAAAGGCAGCTGGTGGAAACTGACTGAGAGACTTAGGGAGACAAAGACAGCTGGTGGAAACTGACTGAGAGGCTTAGGGACACAAAGACAGCTGGTGGAAACTGACTGAGAGACTTAGGGAGACAAAGACAGCTGGTGGAAACTGACTGAGAGACTTAGGGAGAGAAAGACAGCTGGTGGAAACTGGCTGAGAGACTTAGGGAGACAAAGACAGCTAGTGGAAACTGGCTGAGAGACTTAGGGAGACAAAGACAGCTGGTGGAAACTGACTGAGAGACTTAGGGAGACAAAGACAGCTGGTGGAAACTGACTGAGAGACTTAGGGAGACAAAGACAGCTAGTGGAAACTGGCTGAGAGACTTAGGGAGACAAAGACAGCTGGTGGAAACTGACTGAGAGACTTAGGGAGACAAAGACAGCTGGTGGAAACTGGCTGAGAGACTTAGGGAGACAAAGACAGCTAGTGGAAACTGGCTGAGAGACTTAGGGAGACAAAGACAGCTGGTGGAAACTGACTGAGAGGCTTAGGGAGACAAAAACAGCTGGTGGAAACTGACTGAGAAGCTTAGGGAGAAAAAGACAGCTGGTGGAAACTGGCTGAGAGACTTAGGGAGAGAAAGACAGCTGGTAGAAACTGGCTGAGAGGCTTAGGGAGAAAAAGGCAGCTGGTGGAAACTGGCTGAGAGGCTTAGGGAGACAAAGACAGCTAGTGGAAGCTGACTGAGAGGCTTAGGGAGACAAAGTCAGCTAGTGGAAACTGGCTGAGAGGCTTAGGGAGAAAAAGACAGCTGGTGGAAGCTGACTGAGAGACTTAGGGAGAGAAAGACAGCTGGTGGAAACTGACTGAGAGACTTAGGGAGACAAAGACAGCTGGTGGAAACTGGCTGAGAGACTTAGGGAGAGAAAGACAGCTGGTGGAAACTGGCTGAGAGACTTAGGAGAGAAAGACAGCTGGTGGAAACTGACTGAGAGACTTAGGGAGAGAAAGGCAGCTGGTGGAAACTGACTGAGAGACTTAGGGAGACAAAGACAGCTGGTGGAAACTGGCTGAGAGACTTAGGGAGAGAAAGACAGCTGGTGGAAACTGACTGAGAGACTTAGGGAGAGAAAGGCAGCTGGTGGAAACTGACTGAGAGACTTAGGGAGAGAAAGACAGCTGGTGGAAACTGACTGAGAGACTTAGGGAGAGAAAGACAGCTGGTGGAAACTGACTGAGAGGCTTAGGGAGACAAAGACAGCTGGTGGAAACTGACTGAGAGACTTAGGGAGACAAAGACAGCTGGTGGAAACTGGCTGAGAGACTTAGGGAGAGAAAGACAGCTGGTGGAAACTGGCTGAGAGACTTAGGGAGAGAAAGACAGCTGGTGGAAACTGGCTGAGAGGCTTAGGGAGAAAAAGGCAGCTGGTGGAAACTGGCTGAGAGGCTTAGGGAGACAAAGACAGCTAGTGGAAGCTGACTGAGAGACTTAGGGAGACAAAGACAGCTGGTGGAAACTGACTGAGAGGCTTAGGGAGGAAAGACAGCTGGTGGAAACTGACTGAGAGGCTTAGGGAGACAAAGACAGCTGGTGGAAACTGACTGAGAGGCTTAGGGACACAAAGACAGCTGGTGGAAACTGACTGAGAGGCTTAGGGACACAAAGACAGCTGGTGGAAACTGACTGAGAGGCTTAGGGACACAAAGACAGCTGGTGGAAACTGACTGAGAGACTTAGGAGAGAAAGACAGCTGGCTGGTGGAAACTGACTGAGAGGACTTAGGGACACAAAGACAGCTGGTGGAAACTGACTGAGAGGCTTAGGGACACAAAGACAGCTGGTGGAAACTGCTGAGAGACTTAGGGAACAAGACAGCTGGTGGAAACGTGCTGAGAGACTTAGGGAGAGAAAGACAGCTGGTGGAAAGTGGCTGAGAGACTTAGGGAGACGAAAGACAGCTGGTGGAAATGGCTGAGAGACTTAGGGAACAAAGACAGCTGGTGGAAACTGGCTGAGAGACTTAGGGAGAGAAAGACAGCTGGTGGAAACTGGCTGAGAGACTAGAGATGGAGAGAAAGGCAGCTGGTGGAAACTGACTGAGAGACTTAGGGAGAGAAAGACAGCTGGTGGAAACTGGACTGAAGAGACTTAGGGAGAGAAAGACAGCTGGTGGAAAGACAGCTGTGGAAACTGGCTGAGAGACTTAGGGAGAAAAGACAGCTGGTGGAAACTGGCTGAGAGACTTAGGGAGAGAAAGACAGCTGGTGGAAACTGGCTGAGAGGCTTAGGGAGAAAAAGGCAGCTGGTGGAAACTGACTGAGAGGCTTAGGGAGACAAAGACAGCTGGTGGAACTGACTGAGAGCTTAGGGAGACAAAGTACAGCTAGTGGAAACTGGCTGAGAGGCTTAGGGAGAGAAAAGACAGCTGGTGGAAGCTGGACTGAGAGACTTAGGGAGAGAAAGACAGCTGGTGGAAACTGGACTGAGAGGCTTAGGGAGAAAAAGCAGCTGGTGGAAACTGGCTGAGAGACTTAGGGAGAGAAAGACAGCTGGTGGAAACTGACTGAGAGGCTTAGGGAGAGAAAGACAGCTGGTGGAAACTGACTGAGAGGCTTAGGGAGAAAAAGACAGCTGGTGGAAACTGACTGAGAGGCTTAGGGAGAGAAAGGACAGCTGGTGGAAACTGCTGAGAGGCTTAGGGAGAATAGACAGCTGGTGGAAACTGACTGAGAGACTTAGGGAAGAAAGACAGCTGGTGGAAACTGGCTGAGAGCTTAGGGAGAGAAAGACAGCTGGTGGAAACTGACTGAGAGGCTTAGGGAGAGAAAGACAGCTGGTGGAAACTGACTGAGAGCTTAGGGAGACAAAGACAGCTGGTGGAAACTGACTGAGAGGCTTAGGGAGAGAAAGACAGCTGGTGGAAACTGACTGAGAGACTTAGGAGAGACAAAGACAGCTGGTGGAAACTGCTGAGAGCTTAGGGAAAAAGACAGCTGGTGGAAACTGACTGAGAGGCTTAGGGAGAGCAAAGACAGCTGGTGGAAACTGACTGAGAGGCTTAGGGACACAAAGACAGCTGGTGGAAACTGACTGAGAGACTTAGGGAGAGAAAGACAGCTGGTGGAAACTGACTGAGAACTTAGGGACACAAAGACAGCTGGTGGAAACTGACTGAGAGGCTTAGGGACACAAAGACAGCTGGTGGAAACTGACTGAGAGACTTAGGGACACAAAGACAGCTGGTGGAAACTGGCTGAGAGACTTAGGGAGAGAAAGACAGCTGGTGGAAAGTGGCTGAGAGACTTAGGGAGAGAAAGACAGCTGGTGGAAAGTGGCTGAGAGACTTAGGGACACAAAGACAGCTGGTGGAAACTGGCTGAGAGACTTAGGGAGAGAAAGACAGCTGGTGGAAAGTGGCTGAGAGACTTAGGGACACAAAGACAGCTGGTGGAAAGTGGCTGAGAGACTTAGGGAGAGAAAGACAGCTGGTGGAAACTGGCTGAGAGACTTAGGGAGAGAAAGACAGCTGGTGGAAAGTGGCTGAGAGGTTTAGGGAGCAATTGGCTGGGACTGGTAGTGGAAGCTGGCTGGTAGACTAAGGGAACTTACCAGCTGGAAAGACTGATGGAGTAAAAGGTAGCTGTTAGATGGAAGCTGGCTGGTAGACTGAGACAGCAAGCTAGCTGGGTGGCTGAGGGAGCAAGCTAGCTGGTAGACTGAGATAGCAAGCTAGCTGGTAGACTGAGACAGCAAGCTAGCTGGTAGACTGAGACAGCAAGCTAGCTGGTAGACTGAGGAGCAAGTTAGCTGGTAGACTGAGACAGCAAGCTAGCTGGTAGACTGAGACAGCAAGCTAGCTGGGTGGTTGAGGGAGCAAGTGAGCTGGTAGACTGAGACAGCAAGCTGGCTGGTAGACTGAGACAGCAAGCTGGCTGGTAGACTGAGACAGCAAGCTAGCTGGTAGACTGAGACAGCAAGCTGGCTGGTAGACTGAGACAGCAAGCTAGCTGGTAGACTGAGACAGCAAGCTGGCTGGTAGACTGAGACAGCAAGCTGGCTGGTAGACTGAGACAGCAAGCTGGCTGGTAGACTGAGACAGCAAGGCTGGGGGCTGAGAGCAAGTGAGCTGGTAGACTGAGACAGCAAGCTAGCTGGGTGTGAGGAGCAAGTGAGCTGGTAGACTGAGACAGCAAGCTAGCTGGTGGTGAGGGAGCAAGTGAGCTGGTAGACTGAGACAGCAAGCTAGCTGGGTGGCTGAGGGAGCAAGTTAGCTGGTAGACTGAGACAGCAAGCTAGCTGGGTGGCTGAGGGAGCAAGTTAGCTGGTAGACTGAGACAGCAAGCTAGCTGGTAGACTGAGAACAGCAAGTTAGCTGGTAGACTGAGACAGCAAGTTAGCTGGTAGACTGAGACAGCAAGTTAGCTGGTAGACTGAGACAGCAAGCTAGCTGGTAGACTGAGACAGCAAGTTAGCTGGTAGACTGAGACAGCAAGTTAGCTGGTAGACTGAGACAGCAAGCTAGCTGGTAGACTGAGACGCAATAGCTGGTGACTGGACAAGTTAGCTGGTAGACTGAGACAGCAAGCTAGCTGGGTGGCTGAGGGAGAAAGTTAGCTGGTAGACTGAGACAGCAAGTAGCTGGTAGACTGAGACAGCAAGTTAGCTGGTAGACTGAGAACGATCTGGTTGGAAAGTTGAGGGAAGAAACTGGTTGGAAAGTTGAGGGAAGAAACTGGTTGGAAAATTGAGGGAAGAAACTGGTTGGAAATCGAGGGAAAAAAACTGGTTGGAAAATTGAGGGGAAAACTGTGGTTGGAAAGCTGAGGGAACAAACTGTGGTTACAAAGTTGATGAAAAAAACTGGTTAGAAAATTGAAGGAACACACTGGCTGGGAGTGAAAGGGTTAATGACCAAACCCTCGGTAAAGTTGGATGCAACTGTCTGTCTATAGATCGATGCAGATGATTTTGACAGCAATGGGCCTGACACGTTGTGTGTGTGTGTGTGTGTGTGTATATATATATCGTGCGCCGTTGTGCTCTGTTGTGACTGGAGGAAGTGAAAGGTGAGTCTTTACTAGCTGTCGTGTTAGCACAGTTAGAACACTTATCTTTGATTTTATCAAGATTTTGCGCTATATAAATATTGTAATTATTATTATTATTATAACTAAAATTATGCTTAATTATTCTTTTATGCTCGCTTTGAAATTACTTGACAGTTTAATTAACTCTTTTAAAAAATCAGAAGATCTGGCCTCCTAAACGTGAGATGTACACGGTCCACCATCTTGTAAATATGCCCTGACGTCTACGAATCAGGTCTCGTGTATGTATGGTCAACTACAGAGTGGACGTCCTAAAGGCGAACCAGGCGGACGAAAATACATGTACATTCTCGACCGCTGTGAAGATGGATGAAAACGGACAGACAAAGATGGACCCCACTGCATCGTGGGCATCTATGGGGAAGAGAAGACTACGGAGTAAACCCTACCAAGTCAGGGGAGTAGAGCTCTTAAGGCGGTTGGATGGCGTATCACGCCACTTTCTGGCCGCTCCTGCAGCCAAAGCTGACACCACATGTATTGCCTAGTATTCCTTTGGACCGTGGTAATGAGACTGAGTGGGGGGTCTTGATGTCTGGGCAGCCCGGGATCTCCACAATCATCGCCCAGCTCTGCCCCGAAGAGATTTTTTACTTCGGTGCTGCTACAAAGCAGGAAAGTCAACACGGGGGTCAGCAGTAACGAGGACTGGACCTGTTCAGCTATAACCGACGCTATACCTCATCCAGTTTCTGTTTCTCAACACGACGTCTCCGCGCACAGAACGAATTCCATATGCACTGACGTCACAGGTGCCATGTTTATGGTGATTATGGCACATGTCTTAAGTCTGCACATAAACCCATGAACTGGCCAGGTCCTGAGGCCCTACCTAGCCTGTGTTTTACCTAGTCTATATGGTAGAAGTCCTCATCCAACTGAGTCTTAACCGGGTACATCCATTATGAAAGGAAGTTATCAGCGAAACAGGCTTCTGAAAGCAACCAACCTTTCATAATACATTTTCACAGACCCTACCAGTTGATGGTGTCAAATGCTATGGTGAAATCTACCAATACCATGCCGTGTTCCTGAGTTTGCTCGAGGTTCTTCTTCTGCAGTAGGCGTAAGTACATATGCCAAGCACTCTATCGCCTGCGCCTCTTGTACCCACAGAAACCACTCTAGAATCCGGAATGATGGACTCGACTACATGAATGGTACCTCTGTTAAAGTAAAGTCTTTTGCATACACAACAGGTAGCAATTATACAAAAAATATAATTGGCACCCGTCAGAAACTTTCCCAGCTGCCTCCTCTTTCTCTCCCATTATGTAACACATCAGTCCCAATTTCTGATTCAGCTAAAAACCTTGGTGTCTGCATTGACTCTACCCTGTCCATGAACAACTTTGTTTCTCAAACTGCCAGATCTTGCTACTATCATCTCCATCGTATAAGCCTGATCAGGAAGTATCTCTCTGTCGAAACAACTGCAAAACTCGTTCTCTCCTTCATAATGTCTCGCATTGACTATTGCAATTCACTCCTGTCTGGTCTTCCTGCCTCCACCATTCACATCCTACAGCGCATTCAAAACAATGCTGTACGCCTTGTACTCAAAAAGAAAAAAGCTGACCACATATCTCCTCTCCTGGCACAACTTCACTGGCTCCCTGTATCAAAGCGCATACAGTACAAACTAGACACAATGTGCTACAAAAGCCTCAATAACGCAGCCCCCGATTACCTGTCAAGCCTACTTGAGATCTATGTTCCCTCACGTACCCTCCGCTCTGCCTCCGATCCTCTGACTTTTCGCTTTCCACGCACTAAGCTCAATACCTATGGTCCACGAGCCTTCTCTGTTTCTGGTCCACTCTCCTGGAACAAACTTCCTCTCTCAGTCCGTCAGCAACCTACTTTTGCCTCCTTCAAGTCCGCTCTCAAAACTCACCTTTTCTCCTCTGCATAAAATCCTAACCTCACTCAACCCCCCTCTGCAGCCTGTCTCCGCTCGGAGGGGAATCACTTTGTTTTAATATATAATTGTATATGATGTGCTCTCTGTGGTTTTCCATTGGTTTTATTCTTGCTTTTATTGCTTTTATTCTTTTCTCCCCATTTGTGGCCATGCATGTGTGTGTGTGTGTGTGTGTGTGTGTGTGTGTGTGTGTGTGTGTGTGTGTGTGTGTGTGTTGTGTGTGTGTGTGTGCGTGTGTGTGCGTGCGTGCGTGTGTGCGTGTGTGTCTTTTCGGCGCTTGGATTTGATTTTGTCGAGATTTGCGCTATATAAATATTGTAATTATTATGTATGCATGTGCGTACGTATGTATGTATGTATGTATGTATACGCTTAGATTTATGTATGTATGTATGTATGCATGTATACGCTCAGCTTAGATTTATGTACGTAAGTATGTAAGCATGTATGTATGCATGTATACGCTCATATGTATGTAGGTATGTATGCATGTATACGCTCAGCGCTTAGATTTGATTTTATCAAGATTTTGCGCTATATAAATAAAATATATTATTATTATTATTATAACACACAGTTACAGATACATATGTATTACACACATGCCTTTGACGATAGAATAACGTTTATAACATATACTTATAAAGACAGGTAGTATACAAATGCATGTAAGGATAATCATGAAATAACAATGTACTATTTCAAAGACAGACAGCATACGCGCCTATGATCTCTCTCCCACCTCTCAATACAACCCCTACACATTACCAACACTCTCCCACCACCCACCACCCACCTCTCTAGACATGTGCAATATTCAAAAAACAAACAAACAAACAAACAAACAAACGATGGAGCAATAAACAGAGTTATTATCAAAAGGTTTTGTTAAACATTTGCAGGACAATTTCGTAAAAAGGCGAGTTAAAAAAAAAAGAAAAAAAATCTTCTGGATTCTGGATACAATGTCAACTAGAAAACGAAAAGAAATCATAGGGTTCTGTTGCAAATTTGCCGGACTATTTCTTGAAAATGCGATTTAAAAGAGGCAGAAAAAATTTCTGGATACAACGTCAGCAAGAAAGGTGGAAGAAATCACGCTTCTCTGGTTCGAATCTCGCTTGGACAGGGATGTTGTCTTCTCTCTCTCTTTTTTTCCATTAGGCGTTGAGTGACCTGGGTGCTAGTCTCTCAGATAAGACGAGATACCGAGGTCCCCTCTGCAGGCTGCATGCATTTAACGCACGTAAAGGTATTACACATGCCTTTGACGATACAGTAATATTTATAACAAAGAAAACAAACGAGACAGTCTTGACGGAGGCAGACACAAGAAGATCATTGATAAA
>CM060315.1:69019232-69029232 GCA_030674185.1 Monoplex corrugatus | reverse complement strand
TAGATCACGCGTAAGGAAGATTAGGAAAAGACAGGCAACATTTATAGGCCATTTTATGAGGAAGGGGGATTTGGAGCACCTGGTCACAACGGGAAAGCGGAGGGAAAGAGAGCACCAGGTAGACCCAGGGAGAGAATGCTGGACGGACTTGCAGAGTGGCTGGGGATGAGGAGGGTGGGGAGATGCTGGGAGCAACGAGAGATAGAGATGGTTGGAAGTCCATGATCGCCAACGCCATGCGGCAGGGCACCTGATGATGATGAGATGATGAGATGATGATGATGAATGATGATGATGATGATGATTAATGATGATGATGACTGAAGCTGGAATGTCTTCTGTAGACTTCATGTTATTGTGCTGCGTGCTGGACACGTGTTTTAAGTTCCCCTGTGGGAATGCCGGGGATCTTTCAGAATAAATAGTATTCCCACCTTCTGGAAATTCTGTGCTAGAAGTTTCCTATTTTTTTGTCACTTTATTGGTTTCTGTTTTGTTCCTTTGCTTTCTGTCTTTTCTTCCTATCATTTTCTGCCTTGATGGTCCATTCACCTGTATTGTTCGATAAAGTCTTACGTATTTTTTCTCTTAGGATTGATAATTGGGTACATGTATTAAAGGCATTTTTTGGCTCTAGGGAAATGAGATATGCGAAAGCAATTCTTGGTAAATTAGGCCTGTTTTTATATATGTTTTAATGTCCTTAGTTGTGTTTGAAAGTTGTATTCAGGTATATTTTTATATCTCCCGTGTGATAAATTGGACGGAGTGGTCAACGAACGCCAGGGGCATCTCTTTAGATTATGTGCGCGAATGCATTGATATGTGTACTTAATTTTTGTTTTCCTTTTCTTTTTCTTGTTAAAGTATTGTGTGTGTTTTGAAACGGTTATAGCTTGATATGGTTCTACGCAGTCGCTGGGCTTTAAGCTAAAATAACAATAACAAGGTCTTTTAATTAAGACCCATCTTGAAGCCCGTATTTTCTGTGATTCCTTCCGTTTAATAAATTCACTTTGTTATAGTGACCCTGTCCCATCATGTTTCAGTGCGTTCTTGTAGTGATTTATTCGTGGACGTTATCGAGAGTGATTGCACGTTGTTAATGGGTAAAGTCAGTCAGTGAACGTGTGTTGTTACGTGTATGTGTTCAATTCTTTTTGTACTGCAGAATTGTAAGCGCCTGGATCCCTGTCAGGCGCAACATAAATTACATCATTATTATTCTTGTTGTTATTGTTATTGTTATTTTATTATTATCGTTATCGTCGTCGTCGTCGTCATCATCGTCGTCGTCGCCGTCGTCGTCATCATCATCATCATCATTATTATCATTATTATTATGTATATACTCATATTATTATTATTATCATTATCATTATTTGTTTCGTCTCGTCGTCGTCATCATCATCATCATTTTTATAATTCGTCATCATCATCTCATTACACGTCATCTATAATAGTAGTATCATTAGTATTAATTATCAGTATTAGTGTCAATATTGTTGTTGTTTTTGTTGTCGTTGTTAGTTTTGTTGTTGCTGCTGCTGCTGCTGCTGCTGCTGTTGTTGTTGTTGTTTATGTTGTTGTTCTCATTATCGTTATCATCATCAGTATTAACAGCGGCAGCAGCAGCAGCAGCAGCAACTGCAGTAGTAGTAGTAGTTGTTGTTGCTGTTGTAGTAGTAGTAGTAGTAGTAACAGTAATGGTGGTGGTAGTGGTGGTGATGGTGGTGGTGGTGGTGATGGTAGTAGCAGTAGTAGTAGTAGTAGTGTTATTATCATTATCATCACCATCGTCATCCTCATCCTCCTCATCATCATCGCCATCATCATCATCATCATCATCGTCGTCGTCGTCGTCGTCATCATCGCCATCATCATCGTTATCATCATCGTTATCATTACAGGTACAACACACAGTTGATTGGCGCCAAGCATGCCTGTGAGATCAACGTGTTCGGCACCAGCGAACTTCAGGAATCAGGCAGTTACTTCGAGAATGAAATGGAGCTCTGTTTTAAGGTCGGCAATGACGGCCTTTACTTCAGAATCAACAAGGATGGCGTCTCCCGGGTAAGCAGCGCTTAGTAAATAAAAAACAGATTAGGTAAAACATAGTCTAGGTAGGGCCTCAGGACCTGGCCAGCTCGTGGGTTTATGTGCAGGCTGAAGGCATGTGCCACGGTCACCATACACGTGGCACCTGTGACGTTAGTGCATATGGAATTCTCTCTCTCTTTGCCTGCGCGCGCGCCCGCGTGTGTGTGTACGTATGTGTGTGTGTGTGTGTATGTGTGTGTGTGTATGTGTATGTGTGTGCATGTGTGTGTGTGTGCGTGTGCCTGTGCCTTGTGTGGGGTGTGTGTGTGCGTGTGTGTGTGTGTGTGTGTGTGTGTGTGTGTGTGTGTGTGTGTGTGTGTGTGTGTGTGTGTGTGTGTGTGTGTGTGTGGTGTGTGTATGTGTGTGCGGGCACCAACGGGCATATGTGTATACGTGCGTGCGTTCATGTGTGTGTATATATGTGTGTACGTGCACGTGCGCGTGCGCGTGTGTGTTATCGCAATTTTTGATTGCATTACCATTTAATAATTCCATCCACGGTTTGGAAAACCCCCCCAACCCAAATGCATCAGTAATTCATGAAAATATCTATTTGATGATGTGAACATTTTTGTTTTGATTATATAACAAACTCGTAAAACGTTTTGGACGGGTTGAGCAAAATGGTTAGAACACACACTCCTGTAACAATCGAGCGTGGTTACCAAACAGATGGAAGATCAGGTTCATACCCTGGTCTGCATACACCGGTCCGGTCAAGAAAAGTTTGGTTTAACAACCTACATCTGATTTATTTTTCCCCATCTGTTTAATACCCAGGACCCGAAGACTAGGCTACGCTCAATCACACAAACATCGTGGACCTGCATTGTTTTGGAGTTTCTGTCTACCATCAGTAAACAAATAAATAAATAAAAACGGAGAAGAAAGACTCCCACGTGGTGTGGCTGGATCTGGCAAATGCATATGGATCAGTCCCGCACAAGATGATTCAACTGGCCCTGGAGACGTATCATTTCCCAAAGAACATCCGAGAAATGCTGAAGAAGTATTTCTATGGCTTCTCAATGCGGTTCTCCATAAAAGAAAACACTACAGATTGGATAAATTTGAAAGTAGGCATAGCCATGGGCTGTGCAATTTGTCCACTACTGCTCATGTTAGCAATGGAGGTCATCTTGAAAGCAGCAGTGAGGACTTCAGGCCCAGCTGACCACGGAAATGGATACCAAATGCCCCCCAACACCTAAAGGCCTGCATGGACGACACGACGGTGCGGGATCATGAAGCAGTTGGACAAAGTCGTCGCCTCACCTAAGGATGAATTTCAGACCAAAAAAAGTCATGGATCCTCTCACTGAGGAAAGTTAATTTAAGTAGACGTGATGGTAACGTTTACTGTCGCCGATCAGTCCATTCTAACAGTACAGAAGAACCAGTGAAAAGCCTTGGAAGGTGGCATGATTACTCCCCGAAAGGTACACAAAGGGGTAAGGAAACCAAGCTTATGGCAGCTGTGGCCTTCTCGGCAAATGCAAAGTATGATGCCTGCAGTTCATGCTGATTCCAAAGCTCCTCTGACCTCTGTTGATATACGATATCTGCACTGGCACAGTGGAATCAATGGAGGCCAAAATCAACAAATACGAAAGGAAATGGCTTGGTGTTCCACCCAGTCTCGCTGGCGTTGTGCTCTATCGTCGCCAAGCAAAGCTGAAGCTACCCCTAAAATCCATTGTTGAGGAGTACAAGCAGGAAAGATCAGGCTTCTTAGCATGCTTGAAGACTCTGAAGACTTTGATACCATTGATCATGGTATTCTCCTTTTTAGACTTCATCATACTTTTGGCATCTCTGACATTGCTCTGTCTTGGTTCACTTCATACCTATCCAACAGAAAACAAACCGTTCTCATCAATGGCACTTACTCTCAACCTGCATACCTGACCTGTGGTGTTCCACAAGGATCTGTCCTTGGCCCTGTTCTTTTCACTCTTTACACCTCCCCCCTGTCCACCATCATCAACTCCCATTCTATAAAACACCACTTCTATGCTGATGACACCCAACTTCAAGACAGTGACTCACCTGATAATATACAGCGCCTGTTGACTCGCACCACTGAGTGTTACTCGGACATTAAGAACTGGATGACACACAATAGACTTCAGCTTAATGACGACAAAACAGAAGCTATCCTCATTGGCACCCGTCAGAAACTTTCTCAGCTGCCTCCTCTTTCTCTCCCATTATGTAACACATCAGTCCCAATTTCTGATTCAGCTAAAAACCTTGGTGTCTGCATTGACTCTACCCTCTCCATGAACAACTTTGTTTCTCAAACTGCCAGATCCTGCTACTATCATCTCCATCGTATAAGGCTGATCAGGAAGTATCTCTCTGTCGAAACAACTGCAAAACTCGTTCTCTCCTTCATAATGTCTCGCATTGACTATTGCAATTCACTCCTGTCTGGTCTTCCTGCCTCCACCATTCACATCCTACAGCGCATTCAAAACAATGCTGTACGCCTTGTACTCAAAAAGAAAAAAGCTGACCACATATCTCCTCTCCTGGCACAACTTCACTGGCTCCCTGTATCAAAGCGCATACAGTACAAACTAGACACCATGTGCTACAAAAGCCTCAATAACGCAGCCCCCGATTACCTGTCAAGCCTACTTGAGATCTATCTTCCCTCACGTACCCTCCGCTCTGCCTCCGATCCTCTGACTTTTCGCTTTCCACGCACTAAGCTCAATACCTATGGTCCACGAGCCTTCTCTGTTTCTGGTCCACTCTCCTGGAACAAACTTCCTCTCTCAGTCCGTCAGCAACCTACTTTTGTCTCCTTCAAGTCCGCTCTCAAAACTCACCTTTTCTCCTCCGCATAAAATCCTAACCTCACTCAACCCCCCCCCCCCTCTGCAGCCTGTCTCCGCTCGGAGGGAATCACATGGTTATAATATATAATTGTATATGCTATGCTCTCTATAATTTTCCATTGGTTTTATTCTTGCTTTTATTGCTTTTATTCTTTCTCCCCATTTATAGCCATGCGTGTGTGTGTGTGTGTGTGTGTGTGTGTGTGTGTGTGTGTGTGTGTGCGTGCGTGCGTGTGTGTGCGTGCGTGCGTGCGTGCGTGCTTGCGTGTGTGTCTGCTTCAGCGCTTAGATTTGATTTTATCAAGATTTTGCGCTATATAAATATTGTAATTATTATTAATTATTATTGTGAGATCAATCCAGTCCAAGCTGAGGACTGGTAGGAGATGGAAAGTCCAGTAGGCGCTGGTAGCAGCAAAAGAAAACCTCATGGTCAGAGAAATAATAGGGCACATGCAGACTAACAGGCAGGAACTGGGATAAACAAAAATGGAATGGTGGTCAAAAGCCAACGGGAAGGCGAAAAGAGATATAGTAATACAAAAGATGAAGAATGAAGAGGATACCACAAGAATACAGAAGGCAGTTCAGCAAGGCCGACAGGGACATTGAGCGACTTGGGGAAATGCGCTTCAAAGAAGTCTAAACTGGAATGACTTGTGGCCCATGGCCCCTCTCAAAATCAGTTTCACTCTCAGATCTGTGTATGACTTCCTGCCCTTGAATGCTAATGGGGTCAAATGGTGGAAATCAGATAACCCTGCTTGCCCGCCATGCCAGGGCAAACAGACAGTAGAACATGTCCTGAGCTCATGTAAGGTAGCGTTAACCCAAGGAAGGTACACATGGAGGCACAATCAAGTGCTTCAACAGATCGCACAAGCGATCAGCACTGCAATCAGCACTGCCAGAGGAAAAGAAACCCTGACCACCAGAAGCGCCAACAACCTTCTACACAGCAGGAGGCAGGAAAATATGGCCTGCAAAAGATGTAACACCCAGAGCACGAAAGCGGGGTCTGCTGGGTGAAGCAGACGACTGGGAGTGCACAGCAGATCTCCCACAATAAATAAAAACCACCCAGAAATCATCAACAACAGTGGCATAAGGCCGGACAGAGTTCTCCACTTCCATTCATCAAAACAAATGATCCTAATTGAGCAAACTGTACCATACGAAAGTAGAATGGAGGAAGCCCATATCTACGAGACTGAAAAGTATGCCAGTCTTGTTTGCAACTTGAAGACATCTGGCTTTCAACCCAAAGTCCCCGCTATAGAGGTTGAAGCAAGGGGGTTGATAGGCACATCAGCCTATAATTTCATGAAGCAGCTCTCGATTTCAGGGAGAGAGAGGACCAAGGCCCTAGAGGCAATCGCAGAAGCAGCGGAAAAAAGCTATATCTGGATGTGGACCAGGAGAAACAAAAGTGAACTTCATAAAGCTTAAAATTCCCCCGTATGTTGCTAGTGACCGATAGCCAAGTGATTACGACATCCGTCACTAGGGTGACCTTGCCTTGAGAAACCTGACCACCTAGGACGTACAGGTTCCATTCCCGATGAAGACACATTTCTGTTAGAGATATGGCGACAGTAGACGGGCATCCAGGAGTCATGACCTGGATGCGGCCTGCCCGCCTTAGTGTGTCAGAAGTTAAGGGCCGAAACACTTGCTTGACGGGGGTTTCTCCTCTGAGGACCTTCTGCTGTCCGGCTCTCCCCAGAGTTTCTTACTACTATCCCTATCTTCTGGACACTCTGTGCTAAAAATCCCTCTTTTGAGTCATTCTCTTTGTTTCTACCTTATTCCTTTGCTTTTTGTCATTTCTTCCTATAATTTTCTGCCTTGCTGGTTCTTTTACCTGTATGCGTTCGATAAAGTTTTACGTACTTTCTCTTAGTATTGATATTTGGTGCAATATTGATTCTAGGGAAATGAGATACGCGGAAGCAAGTTCAGGTGATTTAGGCTTGTTTTTTTAGATATGTTTTAGTATCCTTAGTTATGTTTAACCTTGTATCCAGGTTTGTTTTTTTAAATTCCCTGTGTGATAAATATGACGGATGCATTGATATGTGTACTTAATTTTCTTTTCTTTTTTTTTTTCTAGTCGAAGTGTTGTGTGTGTTTTGAAACAGGTTGTAGCCCTGATGTGGCTCTACACTGTCGGCTGGGCTTTAAACAACAAAACAAAACAAAACAAAACAAAACAAACAACAACAACAACAACAATAACAAAAACAGTAACAGAAATAACTCGCATAGAACATGAATTGGCTTTATTTGATTTTTTTATTTGTTTATTTGTTTGTTTTTGTTTCGTGCCGCAGACGACAGACGAGAACGGTTTCGGGGCGAACGGGGACCAGTGGATCACCACACCTCTAGATCAACCCTTGGACCTGGATCTGAATGGCTTCGATGTCAACGTGTTCATGGACAGCGATAAGATCGTGAACGTGGAGTTCTGCAGCAGCATCTTCAAGTTCAGGCCCTCCACGCCAGGCCAGGACCCCCAGAAGAGAGTCCCAGGCATTTCAGTCACCTTGCTTGTACGTGTCCGCAGTCGTGGGTTTCTTCTTATACTGCTATTGCTGCCTAATACCAGTACAAATATATAGCCTAGGTAAAACATAGTCTAGGTATGGCCTCAGGACCTGGCCAGCTCATGGGTTTATGTGCAGGCTTAAGGCATGTGCCATGGTCACCATGCACGTGGCACCTGTGACGTTAGTGCATATGGAATTCATTCCCAGTGCGGAGACGTCATCTTGAGAACTGAAACTAAAATTGAAACTAATGTTGCCGTGCTGGTGTACTATCAGCTACAGCAGTAGTAGCAGTAGCAGTATTACAATAGTAGCCGTAGTAGTATTGTAATAGTAGTAGTAGTATGTGTAATAGTAGTAGTAGTATGTGTAATAGTAGTTGTAATATGTGCAATAGTAGTTGTAATATGTGCAATAGTAGTTGTAGCAGTAGTAGTATGTGCAATAGCAGTAGTAGTATGTGTAATAGTAGTTGTAGCAGTAGTAGTATGTGCAATAGTAGTAGTAGTATGTGCAATAGTAGTTGCAGCAGTAGTAGTATGTGCAATAGCAGTAGTAGTATGTGCAATAGTAGTTGTAGCAGTAGTAGTATGTGCAATAGTAGTAGTAGTATGTGCAATAGTAGTTGTAGCAGTAGTAGTATGTGCAATAGCAGTAGTAGTATGTGTAATAGTAGTTGTAGCAGTAGTGGTATGTGCAATAGCAGTAGTAGTATGTGAATAGTAGTTGTAGCAGTAGTGGTATGTGCAATAGCAGTAGTAGTATGTGCAATAGTAGTTGTAGCAGTAGTGGTATGTGCAATAGCAATGTAGTATGTGCAATAGTAGTTGTAGCAGTAGTGGTATGTGCAATAGTAGTAAAGTATTTAATGTGTGCAATAGTAGTTGTTGATAGTAGTTAAGTGGTATGTGCAATAGCAGTCAGTAGTATGTGCAATAGTAGTTGTAGCAGTAGTGGTATGTGCAATAGTAGTAGTAGTATGTGTAATAGTAGTTGTAGCAGTAGTGGTATGTGCAATAGTAGTAGTAGTATGTGTAATAGTATTGTAGCAGTAAGTGGTATGTGCATATAGCAGTAGTAGTATGTGTAATAGTAGTTGTAGCAGTAGTGGTATGTGCAATAGCAGTAGTAGTAGTATGATGTCAATAGTAGTTGTAGTAGTAGTGGTATGTGCAATAGCAGCAGTAGTAGTAGTGAATAATGCAATATAGTATGTTGATTGTAGCAGTAGTGGTATGTGCAATAAGTAGTAGTATGTGTAATAGTATTGTAGTAGTAGTGGTATGTGCAATAGCAGTCAGTAGTATGTGAATAGTAGTTGTAGCAGTAGTGGTATGTGCAATAGCAGTAGTAGTATGTGAATAGTAGTTGTAGAGTAGTGGTATGTGCATAGCAGCATAGTATGTGCATAGTAGTTGTAGCAGTATGGTATGTGCAATAGTATAGTAGTATGTGTAATAGTAGTTGTAGAGTAGTGTATGTGCAATAGCAGCAGTAGTATGTGAATAATTGAGCTAGTTAGTGCATAGTAGTAGTAGTATGTGCAATAGCATAGTTAGCTAGTGATGTGCAATAGTAGTAGTAGTAGTATAGTGGTATGTGCAATAAGCATAGTAGTAATGTGTAATAGTAGTTGTAGTAGTAGTGGTATGTGCAATAGCAGTAGTAGTATGTGAATATAGTATTGTAGTCAGTAGTGGTATGTGCAATAGCAGTAGTAGTATGTGTAATAGTAGTTGTAGCAGTAGTGGTATGTGCAATAGCAGTAGTAGTATGTGTAATAGTAGTTGTAGCAGTAGTGGTATGTGCAATAGCAGTAGTAGTATGTGTAATAGTAGTTGTAGCAGTAGTGGTATGTGCAATAGCAGTAGTAGTATGTGTAATAGTAGTTGTAGCAGTAGTGGTATGTGCAATAGCAGTAGTAGTATGTGAATAGTAGTTGTAGCAGTAGTGGTATGTGCAATAGCAGTAGTAGTATGTGTAATAGTAGTTGTAGCAGAAGTGGTAGTGCAATAGCATAGTAGTAGTGTAATAGTAGTTGTAGCAGTAGTGGTATGTGCAATAGCAGTAGTAGTATGTGTAATAGTAGTTGTAGCAGTAGTGGTATGTGCAATAGCAGTAGTAGTATGTGTCAATAGTAGTTGTAGCAGTAGTGGTATGTGCAATAGCAGTAGTAGTATGTGAATAGTAGTTGTAGCAGTAGTGGTATGTGCAATAGATAGTAGTATTGTCAATAGTAGTTGTAGCAGTAGTGGTATGTGCAATATAGCATTTGAAGTATTACAGTATGATGTCAATAGCAGTAGTAGTATGTGCATAGCAGTATAGTAGTGTATAGTAGTAGTAGTAGTAGTAGTAGTAGTAGTAGAAAGTAGTAATGTGTAATAATAGTTGTAGCAGTAGTGGTATGTGCAATAGCAGCAGTAGTATGTGCAATAGTAGTAGTAGTATGTGCAAAAGTAGTTGTAGCAGTAGTGGTATGTGCAATAGCAGTAG
This sequence comes from Monoplex corrugatus, assembly GCA_030674185.1. Lineage (NCBI taxonomy): Eukaryota > Metazoa > Mollusca > Gastropoda > Littorinimorpha > Ranellidae > Monoplex > Monoplex corrugatus. Next base: position 69,019,235 of record CM060315.1, on the reverse strand, counting down.
TAG